>BGPR01000464.1:193257-465145 GCA_013235015.1 Araneus ventricosus
GCTCTTTAATTTGCTGATTACATGTAATTTGAAAATTGAATAGATTTTGAGATATTCACGAGGAACTAAAAAAGGGGGATAAAATCCAAGATAGCGACAACTTTTGAGATCCATTATCTGGGAAACTATTATTAAAGCTGGAAAAAAATAAAAGTATATATTTGTAAGGAATATTACTCTTTAATTTGTTAAATCAATTAAAATTTGAATACTTTTCAAGATATTCTGAAAAACTAAAAAGGGGGGATGAAATCCAAGATGGTAGTGCGAGCTCACCCCCCCAGGACCGGGGACTTTTAGTATGTTCATCAGAAGCCCCTCATGAATGAGAGTGCCAATTTTCAAAACTATACGATTTAATGTTTTTTTTTCAAACCCTTCCTTGACTGGACTATCAACCAAGATTTTTTACAAATTCATTCACTTTGAGACCAATTATCTCAAAAACTATTAAAGCTTTAAAAAAATCAAAGCATCCATTTGTAGGGAATTTTACTCTCTTTAATTTGTTAAATCACATGCAATTTGAATAGTTTTTGAGATATTCAAGAAAAACTGAAAAAAGAGGATGAAATCCAAGATAGCGGCAACCGTTGAGACCCATTATCTGGAAAACTATTAAAGCTGGAAGAAAAATAAGTATGTAATAGTAGGGAATTTTAGGATCTTTAATTTGTTAAATCAATTGTAATTTGAAAACTGAAGATTTTTTCGAGAGTATCCAGGAATAACTAAAAACGGGGGTGGGGGTGAAATCCAAGATGGCGCCACGAACTCACCCCCCCCAGGACCGGGGACTTTTAGTATGTTCATCAGAAGCCCCAAATGAACATGTGTACCAATTTTCAAAACTATATGATTTAATGTTTTTTTTTAAACTCTTCATTGACTGGACTAATAGCCAAAACTTCGGTCCCTCGGAAATTTAAATGTAAACATCTCACCCCCGTCGAGTGCGCACAAACGTGAATGGCATCCGTTTTTGACTGTCAGTAAATGATCGATTTTCATTGGTTGCCAATGGTGTTTCATTCTATTTATAAGAAAAGATCAGCAAATTGTCACAAGCAATAAGAATTATCAAAAGAAAAAAAAATTCCAGTTTTAGAATAAATTTCCCCGACTTTTCCTGATCTCCAGAAATTCCCTGACCATTCCTGGTCAATATGGCCACCCCGTTTTCCCACTGAGAATTAACAAGTCATCACATTAGCTAAAAGAAGATCGGGTGGTAAAAAATTACTCTCCCTATTTTCTTCCTAAGTGTGGTGTGTGGAAGGCAGAGAATGTACTCAAGATTATCTTTTAATAATTTTAAGCAGAAGGCACAGTGTCCGTTCAAGTGTTTTCCAAACACTATTGATAGTGTCTCATTGTGGTAAAAAAACTTACAAAAAAATTTTTATGCACTTGTCAAAAATGTCTATTCTACTCAAAAATTAATATCTTTATACATAGCAAAAATGTAAATATAAACTATTTTAGTGAAGCATTGTAAATTTTCCATACAAAGAATAAAAATAAGTTGATATTATTAATAATTTAATCAGTAAAATTCCTAATATTATGGCACATACCTTCTTCTAATCCAAGCTGATAAGCTAAATTTTGCAGATCTCTCACTTTTTCCAATAAGGCAGCAGCAGTCAAGCTCCCAAAACCTACCATGCAATTATTTAAACAAAGATTATTGCAAACAGTCTTTCCAAAAACCTACAAAAACATATATTTATGATCTACTATTACACTATGAACAAATTAGGAAGACTTTCATAGGGAAGTTATGTATATAGTATTATTATGCAATATTTCCTAGTGATAATCGATAGTAACAAGAACAAAAATAAAGTAAAATATATTTCTGTTCATACAAAAGTTAAGTTAGATTAACATCATATTGGAAGAGAAGTGGGATCTGATAACTGTTGAACCACAATCCGATGACAAATATGATACCCAAGTCAGTACTCCCTCTCTAAACTTCTACACCACACCAATGGGAGGATTTTTTACCCAGATAAATTTAACATGCATTTAAGTTCAGGTATATAATGGGTCTTTGGTCATATTTGGGGTGGTCTTGAGCCTATGACTCACGAACCTGGAGTTTCGGCCACAGAAGTGAAAATACAAGATCATTTGATCAAAATCAAAATTTACATATCACTTTCTTATACATAACTTATGATTATCAATTAATATTTTGCTTGATGAAGGCTTAACATTGATGTAACAGTCAAATAAGTGGGAAAAATACAATGGTCAATACCAGTAGTAACACACTGATTTCAATGTGGTCTACACAAATGTCTTATTGACAGGGTCGGATTATTAAATAGGCAACTGCCTATTGGCTACGCAACTTTGGGGACTTGTTGGATTAGGCTTAAATCGATATTTGCTGTAAGAAATAACTATTCATTTCTATAAAAACGAATTTATCTCTACTAGAAATAACTTAATAGATAAAAACAAAACATTATATCTCTCTCCACATGATTACATCCATCTCTCTAACCTAAAAGAATCTAACATACCATCTTGTATAGTAAAACAGAACATGTGGCAAAACCTGATTGGCTGTGATGTCATAGTTGGTTATGACGTCATAACAATTTGCACGCCCATACTATGACATCACCAAACATAAACAAACAAGATCAATACAACCCAATCTGTCCAATTTAAACAAAATTTTGAAAATAAATATTTAAACGATTTTTAGGTCATGAAAAACAAATAAACTAACAGGCCTCGAGATATTTTGGCAGTATTTTCAGGGCAATTTAATTTTGTGCTTTAATTTGATTTACAAGGACCAACATACTCGAACATAATCAAGCATCGTTAAATTTCAGATCATTATGCTTAGGACTTTTTTAAGTTTTCAAATTCATTTGCAGATCAATATTGTTCAATATTTTTTTCAATAGTCAGAATGACGCACAAGTCAACAGGCCTGACAAACTTTCTGTTTGAGTATTTAGAGTACATTAAAAAGAAATGTAATTTTTAAAAAACTCTTTTGTTTAAAATTACTTTTAAATTAAAAATTTTTATATGCGATATATTGAAACCAACTCTCTTGAAGTTTGCCTGCAACTAAATATTTCATCATTCAGTTACTTAAAAACTGCTTATATAAAAATTAGGGATGTAACAAATATTTGTCTACTATTTGGTATTCAGCCCTTTTACCGAATATTCGGTTTGACAGAATAATAAACAGATATTCGGACAAATAATTTTTTTAAAAATTTACACTTTTATATATATTTAATAAAGAATATTCTGCAGAATTACATTTGAATACATTTATTATTAAAAAATTTCATATTTGCTCAATTTTAAGTATTGTATATTATTTGATAATGTTACATGTTATTTATCAATGTAAAGCCTGAAATTATGATGCAAGAACAATAAATTATCAGCATTTTCGGAGAAAAGTATGTTCCCGTTGGTTTCTTATATATTATCAGATTCAGAAGATAAATGAAGGGTGATTGGAAAAAGATTAACATTCAGTAGAATCTTACCCTTTTTCCAATCAACCCATCATAATTTCATTACTGTTCACTATATAATGTGCTTGTAGGAGCTGAAAGCTTAATTTACAAATCTTGGGATATTTTTCTGCATTTTTTCCACCAACTAAGTGGACACTTCATCTCAGCTATTTGAATTTCTTTAACAAAATAGCAATTTATTTCTAATAATTTTAATTTATCTACTTAATCTTCTTCTGTGTTCGTCATTTCCTGCAATGATGACTCTTATTTCTGTGAAGCAATCTCAAAATGAAGAGGGTTCTCATTAACGGAATTAAGACATTTTAAAATAATACAAAAATGCTTCAAGATGTTAACATTTTTTTAAATGTACAAATATTAAATTATTAATTTTATTATCTTCAATTTTTTGTTTAAAATTTGAGAAATATTTTATTTACAATCAAAAGTGAAGTGTTTTTAAAAAGTGGATATTCGTCTGCCAAATATTCGGTATTCAGCCAAATTATTATTTATTACATCCCTAATAAAAATTAAAAACGATAAAAAAAATCTGGTTTGGGAAATTTGGAAGGGGAAAAGAGGACACCAAAACTTGCATTGTTTAAGGGCCCCCACAGGGCTTAATCAGGCCCTGTTTATTGAAAAATATAAGAGTCAGATGATACAATGTGAGATATTTCAGTGGAAGTGTTCAGTAAAGCATTTTTATTACAGACAGTATTCAAAATATTAAACTGTTTGATTCAATAAATATTAGGATCAAAATTTATAATACAAAAATCAGTAGGCCAAAATATTAAATAGCATCTTATCAAAAAAGCAAGTCATATTTAACAATACAAAATTTGTTTGCATATAGCACATGTTTATGTTGAATCAGAGCCACTTAAAAATATATCTTCAGTAAATTATAAATAATACTACTGGAGACTTAACTGCTGACACAGAATAATATGAAAAGATGCATAAAAAATTATCACTTTTCGTGTGTTCATCAATGAGAACATGAAACCAAAAATAAAAATGTGGCAAAATTTTTGTCATGTAATTAATATTAAATATAAGATTTAAGAAATTGGGGAATATCAGTTAAATATAAAAAAAAGAACACTTAATACAGTAAAAATGGTTTTACCTTGAAGAACACTGATATCTTCATGATCCAAATCTTTCAACCATTCTGGTTGCTGAGAAGGTTTTGGTTCTTCTTGAGTCTGTCAAATGAAATATACAGGAACTTTAATCATATTTATATGAATTAATGAGCTTTTTAAATGATAAAATGTTTTAATTCAAAGTATTAATTCAATAAATAAGACAACTATTCTTAATACATAAATTGAATTTTTTCGCAAGATAAAATAATGGCTGTAAAAAAAAAGATTATTAAAATAATATATTATGTAGAAAGTCTTTGCCAGTTTAAGATTTAATTTAGTTTACAAAATTAATTAAGCTTAAAAATTTCATGTGTGTTAAAAAAAAATCAAATTATAAAACTTCAAATGAATTTCTAAAATTGATAATATTTAACTACAGTAAATTCTCGATTATCCAGAAAAATTAGTTTTTATAAAAATTTTACATATGCGCCCCTGTGCCGTTCCATTCACACAGACAATTTATTTCTGGAATGCAACGTGTCTGCTCCGCACGGAAGGGAAAAAAGCATTATACAGTACTGTTACATACACAGAGTTGTTGTTTTTTTTGGGGGGGGGGGCAATAAAAAGCAAAAGGGTCATTCCACGTCAAGTGATCCAGAAAAAAAAAAATAATTGGTTGTTTGACCATTTCATAATTAAATGATTTTTTGTAGGTTGATTCCTACATAATTAGTGTGTCCAAAAAGACTAATTTTAAATTTTTATTTTTTTCTGAATTCCGATGGCAGCCATTTTTGTGTTATAAAGCATGCTGATTTTTGCGTTTGTGTTAACTTATATTACTCAGAACTGGTAAACCCGAGGTTGATGAAACAAAAACCAGTTTATTCAGGAAGATACAGCCTTTATTATCTTCAGTACACATTTAAGGAAATATTTATCCCAAATAGCAGAAATCAGCTTTAAAGTTTGACTTTAAAAATGACAAATTTTCAATTTTTGAAGGCAAATAATTCCCAAAGGGAATCTAATCTCCATATTACTTTCGTGGAGATGTGTAGCTACCTTAATGTACTATATTTACAAAAATTTCAACCCTGAGATTTGCTTCTTTTAAGAGTTATGGTCTTTCAAAATCCAAAAATTTAAAAAAAAATCCAAATTTTAACACCTTATATCTTCATTGGGGCAAAGTTTAAAAAAGTGAAATTTTTACAGATAAACCCTCTATAGTGTATTATACTGCTGAAAAAATTTCATGTTTGATACTTATCCAGAAGTCAAGTTAGAGGACTTTAAAAATCCCATAAAAAACATATTTTTTGCCGAAAATGATGGAGCATTAATTTGACCAAATATTATTTTTAGCATCAATAAATCATAATATGACCTCAAGTAATATTTGTAATTAAAATTACAATTCAAATTAATGCAAACTATCAAATTAATTCTTATAGTATTTATATTTTCAATTAATGCACCATTTTGTGCATTAATTTTACTTCGTATTTATTCTGTTAAGTTATAACATATTATGTCATGTTTCTATTTATACGATAATCTCTTAAAATGCAGTAGGCTTAATATACTTATTCAACAAAATGTGTGTATGTTCAGACTGTTCACAAAGTTATGCGATAGACTTCAAAAAACCAAAGCAAGTCTCCAGCGACCGTGCACTAAACAAATATTGACACCAGCAGAAATGTTTGAATTTTGTCAAGAACATTTAAAAGGAATCACCTTTACTTACATAAAAGATGAAGAAATCATTCAACATCATAACAATAAACATCTTGACCATTTTGAAAACTCTGTGGCAATTACTGGTACAAGGAGTTTTCATTGTTTTGTTCCTGTGTCAGAGAGTAACCTTAAGTGCTTCATTACTTCACAAACTATGGAATACGAATTCATTCCACTACAAAAGCTGTACAAATAACACTTCACACAAGAGATTCTATTGCATGTGTATATGATGGTCAATGGTGGCTGGCAGAGGTGAATGACATTAGTGATATAAATAAAGATGTGCTTGTAACATTTTATCATCCTGCCGGACCAAGGACAACTTTTAAGATAAAGGAGAACGACCAAACTTGAGTGACAAACAATGTTTTAAGGAAACTAAGTGCCTTAGAACTACAACAACTACTGGAAGGACACATAACATTTCCCCAAAACTAAGTGAAGAAATATCAAAACTTCTTGATGAATACAAATCAAGGTAGAATGATAAACCTGACTCAAGTGTATAGTATATCAATACTTTTGTGATGTGTTAGTCGTAAATAATAAATCAATACTTTTATTTGAAGTTTTAAAGTGTTTTAAAAATGGTATCCATAGTTAAAACTGTGTTATAACATAAGTGAATAGAAAAGCCTCAATTATAATGTGAAACCTCAGAGTGACAATGAAACATATTCAAATTTTTCAACTTCATTATACATTTAAAGTGTGCACAAGCTACTTCATGTAAAAAAGGCAAGTTTATATGTAATAGCTAATATTAGTTATATCATATTATAATTTATTAATGATAAAAATAATATTTAGTCAAATTAATGCTCAGTCACTTTCTGCAAAAAATACATTTTTTATGAGATTTTTAAAGTCCTCTAATTTGACTTGTAGATAAATATAAAAAAAATGAAATTTACAGTAATATAATACACTAGAGAGGGTTTATCTACAAAAATTTCAGATTTTTAAACTTTGCCCCAATAAAGAGATAAGGTGCCAAAATTTGGATTTTTTTTGAAATTTTTAGATTTTGAAAGCCCGTAACTCTTTAAAGAAGCAAATCTCAGGGTCAAAATTTTTTGTAAATATAGTACTTTAAGGTAGCTACACATCTCCACAAAAGTAATATGGAGAATAGATTCCCTTTGGGAATTACTTGCCTTCAAAAATTGAAAATGTCATTTTTAAAGTCAAACTTTTAAGCTGATTTTTGCTATTTGGGATAGTTTTCCTTAAATGTGTACTGGACATAATCAAGACTGTATCTTCCTGAATAAACTGGTTTTTATTTCATCAACCTCGGGTTCACCAGTTCCGAGTAATATAAGTTAACACAAACCCCTACAAATGCAAAAATCAGCATGTTTTGTAAAACAAAAATGGCTACCATCGGAATTCAGAAAAAGATAAAAATTTAAAATTAATCTTTTTGGACTATCTAATTATGTAGGAATCAACATACAAAAAATCGTTTGATTATAAAATGGCCAAGCAACCAGTTCTGGATCACTTGACATGGAATAACCCAAAAGTGAGAACCAAAAATAAATAAATAAAAGGTCCTCACCTTTCGCCAAAAAACGAGACCTAAACACGAAAAACAACAACAACAACAAAAAAAAAAAAAAAAAGAGTAAAAGGACAGAATTGGTAAAAAAAAAATAAATAAATAAGCTCATGGGGGGTTACTTCAGATTAGTAAGTCTCTTCTGCTTTTTCCTTTATTTATTTACTCCCGGAATACTGGCTGATGTTGATTCTAATTACGTAATAGCAGGAGAATTGGAGGCGCGCGTATTGCACAATAGTCCTTGCGATTTTTTAAAAGATAATTAGTTTTGATATTCAATTTGGGATTTGTTTATGATCACTTAAAACAGTTTTACTATGCTTGCTGAGTAGAATATTTCAGTTTTGTCGGCTATTTTTATATGTTTATATTTTTACAATCTATATATTTGCGGTAAAAATTCGGCTACAGATCATACTTTTCTTTATCATCAATGTTAAATTAAAATCTTCATAATATGTTCTGTAAATACAATGTTATGGAAGATACAGAAGTATTCTTAAAAATTATATTTAATGCACATTTCAAAATGTCAAAAACAAATTATTTGGCCGAAAAAATCTTAAGTTGATATAGCCAGGCTCTCAAACACTGTTCCTTTCATATGTGTTCTAGATATTTCAGACCATCAATAGGATGAGTGTTCTAGAGATCAGACATACAGACAAAATATCATGTTTCAACACTTAAATCAGAAAGTCGCGTCTCCAGCCATTTGTTGCAAGGGGCAAAATGTCAAATGACCAAGCTAAGGCATCAAAAATTTGAAACAATACTTAAGCCAAGTCTATGAATAGCTTTTATCTTTCTGCTGTAAAAATTCTGTCAGAAAAATTATACTTTCATGCAATATGGCTCCAATAATTAATCGACATATTGTATACAGTTCATAATGCAAACGATTCTCATGCAAATTCTCAAGAACAAAAATGAAAATAAATTTAAAAATGAGGTTTTTTTTCATTACACATAAAAATAAATTTTCAGGAACAATAAGGTCTTACCATTGCAAGAGATGCAAATTTCGACACACCTGGAACTAGAAATAAGAAAATTTTGTTAAAAAGTAACAAATGAAATTTACAAAGCAAAATATAAATAAACCATAGTATATTTACAAACAGAACACACTTAGAAGACCTAATATCAATACTTAAATCATTTTTTTTAACAGTTAGGGAAGCAAATTGCACAAATTTGAAATTCACAATGAAAATTTCTATAAATTGTTATTTTATCACCTTATTTACTCTCTTTTGTACAAAATAAAATATTAAAACTAATGAAAGTGCAACTAAAAATAGAGAGCTAAAAGAACAGAATATTACATGAATGTCTGGAGTGTAACATAACTTCAATATTTATAGAATATGAACAATTAACATAAAAAAAAGAACAAATATATAAAAAATTTCTTACTTTGTTCAGGCCATAGCTCTGGAGAAGACCTGTCCAGTTGTTCTCTGCTAAATAAATCCATGCTGGACTCATCTGAAACTAAAGAAGGACTTTTAGGTAACAGATGATGCATTTTAAAATCATGTTAAGAAAATATTTCTTAAAACAGATACGATTTGATAAATTTAAGAAAATTCCCTTGCCAGATGTCTAGATGTTAAAAATATTTCTGATTTAAATTAGAATGGTAAGAGTTCACCAAATATAACAGCAGAAAATAAAAAAAAAAGATATATTGCTTAACATGAGATAAAATATATTTCAAAAAGTTCATATCCTGGAAAGAATTTCATTTATACGGCCTCACTATTTAGTAAGGATAACATAATGCTGGAAAGAAAAAAATGACCGGAGGCCGTCTTTTTCAAACAGCCGTTGATGTTGAAGGTATAGGACTACTTGTTACTAGCGTGACTCTTTTCCCAATTTTCACATTTTTTTTTGTAACTTCTGTTGTTACCCTTTAACTGTAAAATAAGACATTAGTTATGTTTTTAAGATATGTAGTTACTGAGACATAGAGGATCTCCCATACAACATTTTTTTGTGGCATTATGGCATGTCAATCAAATTGCTTCCCGAAACCCCAATGGGAGGAACGTAGTCCTACGTTAAAAATTGATTACATTTTTATTCTTCATTGATTCTTTTAATCAATGACAAGGAAGATTTGGCAATAAATAATTTTTCTTTCAGTGCCTTACAGGCATATCTTGCTGACCGCTTTGTGCGGTGATGGTGATATTTTTCTTCAATGTTATCTACCTCACTCCAGATGTAGAATAGTAATTACAAAGCTTCTGAAGCAAAATTTTGAATTACGGAAATATGGGTGGAGCACCAAACAAGTGATCAGCCAATAAAAAAAGAGGCAATCAAGAATTTAAATAATATTTGGCTTTTTTTTTTTAAACGACATACAAATCTCTTCTTTAAACATGCAAAAATAAGTAACTGAAATTGCCAATATAAACCATAAATTGTATGGCAATTGCTTCTATAGTTAGTTAAAATTATTTATGCAGATGGAGCATTCCAAGTGAAAAACAGTGCAAAAAATTGACATAAAATGCAAAAGATTAATGATGAAAAGCTTAAAAAGGATGAATTCTCATCCAACTTTACAGAATTTTATTGATATTTTTGCATTTTGTGTCAAACTTATACACACTTCATTAAATGATGCTGTATAAGCAAACCTTAAGTTTTATATACATACAACATGTTTTGCAGTAAAACTCTTCTTACTCCCCGAGTTACCCAATCAGTACATAAAAAAGCAGTAGCTATACTTTTTACATACCTACTTTACTTATCCTAACAATCGAGGGTTATGGTGCAAAGCTAACTTGCAGAGCCTCAAAACAAATTTTGTACAACAAAATAATTTATTGCATTTTGTTACTTATTACATTGCACAATTTATTGTAGTAGGGACATAAGGATTACATGAAAATGATAAATAATTAAATTATTTTTATCAACATTTCAATCGCAGAAAAGCGTTAATACATTTAATAAAAATAATTGCTCCATAAGTATAATTTATTATGCCACTTACTAGAATAAGGTTACAACATGCGATTTTTGTCTCACTTTCTCATCTGCTTTATAGCAAATTTGTTGATAATACCTCATAATTTAGTTTCAAGTTAGTTTGGATTCAATAGATAAAATGGTAAATGAAGTAAATCGTTTTTGACTAATGCTATATCTCAAGTAAACTTTTATCATATTCAGGCTTGAGAAAGAACTTTCTGCAGATATAATTTGGTAATTGGAAAGGTCTATATAATTTTCAAAAAAGTAACAAAATACTTTATTTTTAACGCTTTCCAAGACTTATAGGACATTAAGTACATTCAAATCAATGCAATTTTTTAAAAATTAATCTTAAAAAATTAGAAGATAAAAACTCAATGACAAATTTTGATTTCATTAGAGATATCAATGTAATCAATTTTCATATTGCAAAATTACTCAATGGTGTGGGGACGCCAGAAACATGACACCTTGTGCATTCACACCATTTCGGACCCCTTTGGGCCGCCCTGTAGCTACTATCAGTAGAAGTTAAGCGATATGAATGTTGGAATCTAAACATAAATCTGGAATTTTAAACAACATGTGATTTGCAGTGAATGTGCTACTTTTTTTACTGTGATTGAGCAAGATAGTAGTAACAAGGTGAAGAGATGGGTTAACCTGGAGTTTAGGGTGTGTACTCACTTCGTTTCCTTTAAGCTCGCCAATTGTTTGTAGCCAAGAGAGAGTGCCAGAACATTTGTTTTGGATGAGAGTTTAACATTTTTTCGGCGTCGTTTGTGCATGCGCCGACAGTGATCTGTTTACCGGTCTACACAGCATGCCCTTAATTTCGCCTAATTTCCATTGGTCCACTGTCTACTCTCTTCGATTTGCTTGGTCAACGTACGAATTTGAATAATACTTCATTTGGAATTTTTGATCATTTTACCAAACGATTTTTTTTCAATAACTGCTCGCTTCTCTTCTAAAGATTTTCGTTCTTCAAATTTGCTAATTCTGTTTCTCTGTGTTGCAGATTATGGATTCCAAATATCGAACAAGGAATGTTTTTTTCTGGAAACAATGGTTCCCTTGTTACGTTACATCGTCTTCAGATGTCGTGTTTTTCCTGCATTCCCTGTGTGTTTCATTTTTCAATGAAAAAGCGAAGCTACGAGAGGCCCGCATTGCTGAAAGCGAAGCCGTTGATGTTTTTTAAGTTTAAAAAATTTGCCCGGTACATACTTGCAATGCCAAAGGCAGTGCGTGCTCGATCTCTCGTTTTGAGATGCTGTAGGCATCAAATGCGCAGGAGACCTATAAAAAACTCACTGCACATCCTAAACAGTGTTTAGCGACAGCAAATAAAATTGCGCCAAAGAAAATTGGCGAGAAAATAGTACGCACCCTAAACTCCAGGTTTACCCAGAGATGGACAGTGTAAACATGCTGCTTAATCTATTTAACACATGTAGATATATACTTAAAAAAACTGCATTCTATTTGGTTTTTTTTTTTCAAAAATAATATTGAAAAATTTATAAATTTTTCGACACTATTTCTTCTGTATATTATGCCAGCAAATATGTTGTGCCCTAGCCCATGACCCCAATTTGCTTCATGGGAAATTTAACCCTAATTATATATATTTGTTTCACTTATGTTTTTGCCTTGGAGTAAGCAATTTCAAGTTGATTTATTTTAATAAAAAATTTCATTTGAAAAAAATTTAATAGGTTTTCCCATATTTCTTAGATTCATAAAGATTAACACTACTATGACTGGAAAATAAAAATATTATATAATATAAAGTTAAAATAAATACACATGTAGAGAAATTATTTTTAGGTTTACTTATTAGAAAAGGTTAATATTATAACAAATTAAAATAAACATAATTGAATATTAATGCAATTAAAATTACTTAAAAATAAAATTCATGCACAAGTCCCATTTGGCTATAAATAAGAAATTGCATCTTAATGAAAGCTTTAGAAGAAAGATTTCTGGTTAAAAAAAAAATGCCAATATAAAATAACTCTAAGGGAGATAACATCTGGTGTCACATTTTGGCTCCATTTCACAATAGATATAAAATGTCTATGAGGTCTAGTAGCTAATATTATTAAATTATGTCTGTTATATAAAAAAATAGATGTTTCTCTTCAAAACAAAAAACAGTTGTTAACTATTTGTGTTCTGCACAAAAGTGCATTTTCTAGGAAACTGTTATTTTCAATAATTGATATTTTTTAACCCACCATTACAACTCCAGCTCTATTTGCATATATGCTTTTTCACAGCAGATAAAATACACTCATGTCCATAAATTAAGGATAATGAAGTTCAGGCAAAGAAAGAGACAGAAGCAAAACAAATTTGACTTATTTGTAAAGTCTATTTATTAAACAAAAGGTAAAGAGCAAAACAGATGCTATATGTTTGACATAATTAATAAAAATTGCGATTTTTACTCCCTGGAGCAAATTTCAAAAAAGAACCTATTTACAAAAAACAGTATAACATGGTTAGTATGATGGTTAATACGGAGTATGTCTCCCGGACGATGCAATACAGGCCTTACAACGCCTAGGCATGCTGAGTATCAAATTATCAATCTGATCTTGGGGAATATTACACCACTCATCAAGCAATGCCCTCCGAAGTTCCGGTAGACAGGTGGGAGGGGGTTGACGGGCTGCAATTCGTCGGCCAAGCATATCCCACACATGCTCTATTGGATTCAAGTCCGGTGAGTATGATGGCCAATCCATACGGGTGATATCCTCCGATTGAAGGCATTCGTCTACAATGCTTGCACGGTGAGGACGGGCGTTGTCATCCATAAACAGAAATTCAGCACCCGTGGCGCCCCGAAACAAACGTACATGTTGTTCCAGAATGACATCCCGATAGATGTGGCCTGTCATCGTTACACTCTGAACATGCAGGTCAGTTCTAGAACCAAGAATAATTCCTCCCCAAACGAGCCATCCTGCACCACCGTAACGGTGTCGTTCAATGGTGTTCTCTTGGTGGTAACGGGTACCTGGCGCTCTCCATATGAAAGTCCGGCGAGAATCAGACTGCAAACTAAACCTGGACTCGTCGGAAAACATCACACAAGACCACTGTTGCGGCGTCCACAATGCATGCTCTCTACTCCAGGCTAATCGCAGGCGACAGTGAGTTGCGGTAAGTGGAACACATCTGACAGGCCTACGAGCATATAGACCAATGTGCCCTAAGCGTCTGTACACGGTCTGCCTTGAAACTGTCGTACCGGTAGCTGAAGAGAGCTGACGAGACAGGTCTGATGCTGTGCTCCGTCTGTTTCTTTTGGCAGTAACTGCCAAATACCGGTCCTCATTCGGCGTTGTAACTCGGGGGTGACCTGTGCTGTAACATCTACTCACATTAACATCATCTTGGAATCGTTGCCAAAGCCTGGACATGACACTCTGGGCGATTCCAAGTTCCTCGGATACTTCCAGCTGGGTACATCCACATTCCAGTCGTCCGATAATTCTACCACGTAAAAAATCATCCAAATGCTTCTTTTGTGCCATAACTATGCGGTTATTGCACTGAAAGGCTTTTAAAGCGCTTGTGAACAATTTTACTTCTTTGCCACCATTCCTTATATACCCCTCTCTTACACTCTCGTCATTGTGAGATACTATCCGCGCCCCCCATCTGGTGGTTTCCTGTAATTTGCATATTCTTCTTCAAGATGTGTGTGATAATTCTACAGGTGAAATTTTTATTTTAGAGTTCAATTTCTGTGTGATTCTGAATTATCCTTAATTTATGGACATGAGTGTATATCCTTCTGTCTACTGCAAGTTTTTTTGATTAAAACTTTATGTTTTTGATAATATTTAAATTAAATCTATTATTATCTTCATTAAATTAGATACAGCTTCATTTTTTTAAATTTATTAACTTTTTAATCTCTAAAATTCATCAAAAGTTACTTCAATTAAATATTCATTCTTTCAATTTTGGATTTCTGGTCTCACAAGTTTCAAAAGATTGAACCAAAAGTTTCAAATATAAAAAAATTACAGTCGTGAATGAAGTAAATGCATCTCTGTTAAACAGAAATAAATATGTGCAAATTTATTTTTGTCAAAGTACAACTTTTTTGATAATGGAAGTTTTTTGTTTAATATTCATTTTTGCATCCATTAAAAGGATATATGCATAGATTTATGCCTTGAATTTTATGATAGATTTTGTGCTCATCCAAATCAACTTCATGAAAAAAAATACTTTCCTGTCCTCAGTAAAATAAATAGAACATACATATTTTGCCATAATTGACATCACTTTCTAACTTAAATTGTGATTAAACTCATCTTATGGTCATAAAAAAAATTTCAATCGTTTAAATCAATTAAACGAACTTAGAAATATTAAATATCCAGAAACGAACCTAGAAATATGAAATATCGAGAAACGAAACTAACGAATACACTAAAAACTTAAAACAGTAGGTATATAACCTTAAAGTTGCACTAGAAAAGAATAAAAATTCTGTTGAACTATTCTGATCTTAATAGTAGTAATTAGAACAAAGATCTATTTACAATTTGCGACAGGAGACAGTGGAGGAGTTGCTCCTGTACTTTCTTCAGAGGGCTGATTCATTTGATTCATTTTCAAGACTACATTTGCCGCCATATTTTTTAAGAATATGAAAACAACTATGATGTTGCCATATATTGGTCGTTATTATGAAGAAAATCTATTGTTTTTCTAGTTTCGATCAAATGAAACTATTTATTTAAAAAAAACTGCAGTGCATCAAAATATGAATAATTTAATGGAATAAAATATAATATTTTGCTTTTCCCATAATTTAAAGCAAAGTAAATATATGATGGTTATGCAAAAATTGAAACTACATGTCTCTCAGGAGTTGTTTTTAGTCAGTGTCGCCATCTATGATCATAAGGAAGAAAAACAACATTGACTGCCTCATTCGAAGGGAGAGGGGATAATGACTTTCCTTTTACCTTTTTTTAAAACGAAAATGAGCATAATTGTAATCGTACTGAATTTCATTGAGAAACTTCTATTTTTAGTTAAATATTGGACTCCATCAAGATTAGAAGAAGAGAAACTCTCAGAAAACTACCAAGTACCTCGCTAAAATTCTTACAGTAGAAGTTTAAATAAGCAACCAACTTCTCCGACATTTATCCGAAGAATGGAAAAAGGATCATATTTATGAACTCTTAGTAGATATCATTCAGAAAAAATGTTGGCTGTGGAATATTTGTAAAAATCTAGTGCAGACAGGGTCGCCGAGTTGTGCACCGGGGCAAAACTCTGGCATGCGCCCCCCCCCCCTCACACACACATTCACATGCGGGTCCCCCTTGAGAATTATAGCTGTGGTGATTTATCAGCGGGCGTAAATCTTTCTTCTGGTTGCACGATCACGTCACGTATTGTTGCAAAAATCTTATTTCTAGCCACCTACTGTGATTTCGATTAATCTAATGAGAATGTGTAAGTTTTATATTCAGAGAAAATAAACGTGAAAGTATTGGTCAGATTATGCTGGGTCTCGTTTTCCGTGGATAAAACTAAATATTCTTTAAAATAAAATATATATATATATATCTTTTCCCCTCCTGCTTCCCTCACTTGGCGAGCCTGAGTACGGAAGAATCAAATCGCTCCTCACGTGATGATGCATTCCTCATTTATTGATGGAAAAATGCTGATGAAAAAATTCAGTCAAAAGCTGATTTTGTACTCAACTAGTGTCTAATCAGCTGAAGATAACAATGTAAAAAGAAAATATATATCGGGAATGAGAAGGTGAAATTTTTGAAATTCCTTTGGTAGTGATAAATGGTTAAATCAGAGATTAGCAAATTATTAGGCTGTATAGGAAAGCAATTATGCAAATATAAAATTAATTCTGGAATTTAAGTAGTGTATTCTCATCTGAAACATACATTCTTTTATGTCAAATTCGATCTTTTGGAGCTTTTCTTTTCCAAATGATCGGAGACATTTGTTAAGAAGCCGCCAGTGTCGCAACATTATTTTGCTCACTGTGTTACCTTATTTTATTTTTAACTAACTGATAACCCGGCGTTGTTCTTGATCCAAATATTTTCATATGCCCCCCCCCCCTACTCCGTTTCTTTTCCGCCAAATATACAGACAATCGATGAAACAAAAATTCATCTTCAAAATAAAACTTTATTCCAACCAACTTACTTTAGTACGACTCAAAAAGAATAATATATGAAGAGAAATAAGTAAAAAATAAATAAAATAAAATTGGAGGAGAAATGCAAGAATCAACTTCCTTTAATATGGCTAAAAACGAATAATATTTAAAGAGAAATAAATAAAATAAACATCTAAGAGAGAAAAAATGCAAAAACCAATAAATTAAAACACCGGAAGTTTAGCTTTTCTTCATGGTTAAAAAAGACAAAAAACGCCAGAATTTACAACTTAAAATTAAATAAATAAAAATCTAATTCGAATTTAAAATTAAAGATTACGACGTTAGCTCCCTCTTGTGCTAATCAATACTGTCCCAAATTTGGTCCCGGTAAGTCCAAAGGTCTGGGAGTACATAAAGAACAAATAAACGAACATACATACATACTCAAAAAATTGCTCTTTTATATATATAGATTCATTCTGAAAAGACTAAATAAAGTAGTTGATTGACCCTAACTATTTTCAGAATCTTACTAATTCGAAGATTCTTTTCCAAGCACCATGCAAGGCTAATTGTACTAACTGAAAGCCGCTTCACAAAATGGTGTTCTGTCTGATATCTTTCTATAAAATAACTACAAAATTTGCTTTTAAACTTCGTGTAGTGTATCAAAGAATATTAAGTATGACAAACGTTTTTTTTGTTGTTATGATAAATTTTAGAATATTTTGAGAAAGAAGGTTGTTAGATTAGTTAGTAAGGTGACACATTTTTTTACAATGAAAAGGAGGACACAAATAAATTGAAGAAAAAAATACTGTAAATAAAAGAAACATTTTATTCATTACAAAAATAATACAGAATGCACAATAATATGATAAATGCGTAACAAAAGCATTTTTAACATTTAAAATTGTAATTATGCTTATATACCTATTTATTATTATTTAAATGAGTACTTTTCCACTGACTGAATATTTTTTGTTAATGTATCATATTCTAACAATATATTGGAAATATATGAACAAGAAATGTCCTTCATATTGAATTTTACGGCAAGTGCTGCAGAAAGAGTACCAACTTTCAGTCTTTTTCACATGTTCAAAAATCATTAGCAATTTTAAAAAACACTTTCAACTGCTACATTAGTTCCAGGGAAGCACAGGGTGAATTGTACAATAATAATAAAATCATAAGGAATATATTCATTTTTGAATAGGCTGAATATTTTCACCCATCTTTTATAAATTTCAACGTGTTGATTTTCCTATTGCTAAATTTTCAGAATTTAAATATACTTTCAGTCTTCTAATTTCAGATACCGAAAAGGAGGATACTTTTCGAGGGAGGACAGAACTTACAAAAGAACGGCAACGTATGTACTGTCCTACTGCCAGGAGAAAAACCCTGGACAGGGTTGCCGCAAGTGGACGAGTCGTAGAAAGGAGGTAAACGGGTATAAAATCAACCGCAACATTTGGCAAACTAAGCACACTTCGTTAGGCGAGAATTCGTTTTCGACCGTAGTACAAAGCGAAACGACACTACCGTCGGTTCTATCTGCTTCAAATGAAATAAAGCGCCTTCCTTCACCCCCAAAATGCAGTGGAATATCCGGTTTCCATAACGCCCGCCACAGGCATGTCTGGTGTCTAGGGTTTTTCTCGTGGCGGTAATAAAGTAATTTTACAGAGTTCCGCTCTGTGAGAAAATGTCACTTCGCACATCCACATAATAATTTGGAAAAGGGAATTTATAATTATGAATTTGACATAACCGAAAAAAGAGTTGGCCTGAATTTAGAAAAGATAGAAAAATGCTCTCTGAATGCTTTATGAAAAGATAAGGTGAATAAAACTAGAAGGAAACAAAGTTTATGGGGGAAAAGGAAATGTTGATGTGATTGTCGCCAAAAAAAACACGAAGAAATTGCTGCTGGACTGGCAAAAGAAAGACAAGGAAAACAATTTAGCAGGAGGAAGGAAGTGTGGAGAAAATTTTTATTGGTGGGTAATGCAGAAAACGCGCGTAGCACATTGTAGCTAACAGAGGCCAAAAGTGAATTTTCAAAAATTTAAACACCCAGATTGGTAGCTTACAAAAGACGGACTGTCCTTCCTAAAGGAGGATGTTTGGTCACCTTATAGTTAGAAAGATATCAACCTTCATATCCATAAGAAATAAGCGTGAAATTATGAAGTTGCACACATTTTATGGCTAATTCAGAACTTTCTAACTTTTTTTCAATGTAAAATTGATATTCATACTGATTAATAAAACTTGAACTAAGTTTTTAACCGTTTTCAATATGTTCTAAACAGATAAGAACACGTTACCGACAAAATGTTGAGAAAGGAACTCGGCTATGCATGTAGAAGACTTGACATATGATATGATTTGTAATCAGGAATTAGACATCTCTGAACATTCTTGTTCCTTTGTAGCAACAGTAAAAACTGCTTCAAGAAAATTGAATGAATTGCAACAATAACTTTGCTCAGGTTGAAAAAAACTATTCCATTATGGATATTTTATTGTCAGTTATCTACCAAGTTTGCAGCGACATTGAAAACTGCTGGCCTATTCCAGGGGTGTAGTGGAGCCGGCACGCACCGGAACGGTGTTCCGGTACTGCCTCCTTACCCCCCCCCGAAGAGAAATAAATAAGAAAAAAATGTGGAAACGTCCTTAAAACAGCGTGATTTTTGTCAACCAGGTTAGAGCGTTCCGGCAATGCTTTTTTTGCGACTACACCACTAGCCTATTCAAACTGAGAAGCTTCATTAGCTTTACTTTAGTAGAAAAATCAACAGAAAGAAGAGTGATTTTTGAAAGAAATCCAAAAATATTACAAATGAGTTTTGCAGCTAGGCAAATTTATAATCCTACTCAGGTAAACTAAAATTGATTTTGCTAAAAACAGGGCGCAATTTTTTCCCTTGTCTTTTAGCTGCCTCTTTGAGATCGAAATATGAAACACGTCGAATGTAAACATTAGCAAAATAAGCAGCTTTATCAACTGCATTTTTTCTCTTCCTTTATATGTCAGATAAGAAAATTATCACTGAACGATAAGTTTCCATTTTCTGTTTCATAGAAAAAATCTGCTGATTATTTTATGACTAACAGATCAAAGAGAAAAAGAAACTTGCCTAAGATAAAATCGACGCCTCTTTCTTTGCTTCCTTTCAACTACCTAATTGTTCTACTGAATGTCAGAATAAATTCCAGTCTGCTTTTCAGAAGAGAGACAAGAGACCACAAGGTGAGTTTTCTTAAGCATCTAAATATAATGCTCATGCCTTTTAATAGAAAGTAATTAAATACCATCGAATATGATTGTTCTATTTTATTATATATTTTTTTCGAATTTTTAAAAATTGAAGCTGCTATGAGCAACAAACAGGGCTTTTCGAGCACATCTGAATATCCAAGAAAAAAACAACAAATAATCTGTCTCGGTGCCCTCTATTTACCTAGTTTAATTAAAACTTTCGCAACAATGAAATTTATTTACCTCTTAATATTGTGTTCTTTCAGTGTTCTCTACTATCTAATTAGATGACACATTGTACTTTGGGAATGCTTTATTGTTTTGATTATTTATATGAAGAATTCATAACCTACTTTAGATGCTTATAGATTCCACGTAAATTTTGTATCGAATTATAAAGTCTATAATGATTGACTTAATTTTGGTTTAGAAGTTTAGAAATACGATAATTCGATGCAGCCGTGACACTCGAGTTAAGCTAACACATTACCCAAAAAATGGCCCAAGTATCAATTTTTATATTATTGGCTTATTTTGTTGATCTTATCTTTCTACTTAATGTATAAAAATTTCAAATTTGTACCTTTAATATTATAGAAGATATAGTTTTTTATTTACGATAACCAATAATAATTGTGAGCAAATGCCAACTTTAACTGGCTTTTTCTCCATGTCGGACTTTTCTTCACTTTCATGTTTTCAAAATGCTAAGGCTTTTTTCCTGTTTTAGATGCAGCTTTTAATGTTTTTGTACTTCATTATCGTTGTGCATATGATGAAACTGTGCAATAAGCATTCAGTTGCTTAGTTTTTTTTTATATACAGGATATAAATTCAGGTAGTGCTAAATTTCCTCGGTTTTAACCACATAAAACAGTAAAAAAAATCTATATTTAAGCGAATATTAGATGCACTTTAAATTACATGCACAGTTTTATGTAATATAGTTCAGTGAATCTTCAAATAAAATTTAAAGCAAAAGTATTCATATTTGAAAAAGTAGTAGGGAATTTAAAAAGTGAATATTTCTTTAAGAAATTTAAATTTCAAGTTAACAAACAGATCAAAATGAATTTTTCTCTTTAAGATGACTTTATATGATTGTTAAGTTTTAATAGTATGAAAACTTTTTCAATAATGCTTCAAATAAAAAAAAAATCAGAAGGTAATGAAGCCCCTTAAGCGTTAGTTATCCGCATGACAAATTAAATAATAATTGCTTCAAAAAATTGTCTGAAATAGTGGCGAACCCAGGGGGGGGGCTATCAGGATAAAGCGCCCCCCCCGAGCTAGACCAGAATTTTTTTTTTATTTAAAATCACTGTGGCTGTTTTTTCTTAATTTCTCTTTAAAAAAAGTTAAAATATTTCTTCCTGGTTTTTGACAGGCTCGAAAGTTTTCCCAGTTTTGTACTCATTCCACTCGTATTCGCAGCGTTGACACGGTCAAAAACATGTTTTTTGCTAGTTATTTCATTGTGATTCTTGTTAAATTATTGAAGGTACTGTAGTGATTTTATGATTTGATATTTTATGATTTTTGTCAGATGAGTCAAGTCTTTAAAGTTAAAATGTTTTGGTTTACATAAGCCATAAGATTTGACATTCGTCACGACGATACAAAACTTTTTATACCTCCAGACCCAAATCCTGGATTCGCCACTGCCCAAACGCTAATGTAAATGAAATGTGGTTTAATCTTGATTCGTATTTAGTATATTAATACAGTTTAATCCATATTTCATCTTGAGCATAAGTTTTAAAAAAATTATAAAGAAGAAAATATTCCGCGTTTAACTCTAATGTCTTTACATCAAGTACGTTAGTCTCAAAGACTAACAAGTGCCAAATACAGAAGATTTACGTTTCTGAGCAGGGCCATCTATCCAATGGGCTAATTGGGCTGTAGCTCAGAGGTGCCATCGATCCAAAGGCGCATAAAAATTTACAATACTAATTTTATTTTTATTTTAAACCAAAATGTGCATTAAAAAATTTAATATGTTAAAAGTAAAGATATGATTAGGGGTTGCAACTAGACAGTAATCGATTTTGTAATGTTACATAAACTGTATATATCATTTCAAAAAATATTCACACAAGACAATCAGTGAGAGAAATCCTAAATTATGCGTGTAATAGAAATTACTTCCAATACGGAAGCTTACTTACAAAATCCTGTTTTGAAAAAGACGCTGATTTTCAAAATTTTAAAGCGTCAATCATAGAACAGGTTAAATTTTTATTTATTTTTATTCTATTTCATTTATTTATTTGCTCATCAATTATAGTATTAGGTAGGTATTTTCATTGGGCCACAGCTCTCAAGTTCTTAGTAACGGTTCTAATGGGGCGCCAAATTACTCTATCCCAGGGAGCTCACATTTGTTAAGACGGCCCTGTTTCTGAGAACCGCGTAAACCTCCTATTTTAATGGAAAATTGCGTGTATTTAGCAAATTACAATGATGAAATTAATGATTAATTTCTAAATCTCTGCAACTCTTCTCTGTCACCGTCTCTTCGAGTTAGATGGAAATATCGTAGAGAATGATTTCGTAGCTGATGCATGGTAAAAGTCAACAATTTTGGATCTTACGTTAGTGCAGTTATTTCCATTCTATGAGATTCAAAATTATTGACTGAACTCCGTGAATTTTTGAGTATTTTTCAAGCACCGCCGACGTATATACAGACATTTTAACTTTTTTACTTTCAAATTGGAATTTCGCTTCCAAAGGTATAAAATCAGCAATCATTGTTTCAAACTCATTTCTGGCGATTGTATTATTAATTCTTAAACGCATCTTATTGCCGAAAGTATACAAAATGTCTTTTTCTTTTCTTTTTTTTAACGTATGTGTGCCATCAGACGTCCACTTTTCTTGACGCATGATCCCCCCTCCCTTTTTTAATACATTAAAATAAATATTTTAAATTTTAACCAAGATTTTCGTTATTTTTACACGCTTATAATATTAAATACATGAATTTTTAAATAGGATTTACTTTTTTGTTTCCTTTTTACCGTAATCTACAACATTTAAACAATCTGGAAATATTTTGTTAAACAAAATACAAAAAATCATATATTTAAGAATGTAACATCTGCACCTCCCCGCCTCCTGGCGAACAAAAGAACGGAAAGAGACGTTAGATTGGGGGTCAAACCGGTGTGGTGGTGGAAAGAAGCGAAATGGCACCCTACCATGATTGAAGTTTTTCCCAAATAATGTTTCGCTCGGTGTCTATTAATTGATGTGTTTTAAATGTTTAGTAATGTGTTTATGTGATTTCCAACTTGTTATGTGTCTTCTTGTGAAAAATAAATAATTTAAAAGACAGATGGTGAAGTCCTGCTTCCCGACAACACACATGTCACATCGGTACAAGAATTAAAATTAAGTAACGTTACTCTAGAATTGAAAGATTAGTAATACGCCTCTGGCTAATGTTATATTTCTTTATTATTAAACACTTATAGATAAATTTTTTACTTATAATTATAATTTTACTTATAATTCCTTTATAAGCTACGCAGTGTAGGAAACCATTATCTTTATCGCAGCAACCTGCAACTTCGTTATTTTAGCACAAACACTAATAGCTTGACTACTTTTGTGTCATTAAATTTTTAGAAGAAACTGGAAGTTGTCAATAATTTGTCTAAACCTTCCAGTCTGTGATTGTTTTTGGCTCGTGAATTTTTGCTAAAGATGATTATTAAAGCGATAATTAAAATGAACCACAGCTTGTAATCAACGCTTCAGAACAAGAATAAAATAATTTGCCCTCCATTGAAAGATAACAGTAATATAAAATAAATTGTCATTATGTCACACGAAATTGGAACTCTTTATATTGAAGCCCATCACTGATTTTATTCAATACCGATTGATACTATTCTTCGAGGTCGCCTTTATTACCTTTTTTAAAATTCTGGATTATAAAAGTTAAAAATTTATCATAAAAAAATAAAATTATTTGTTATTCACTATTCATGGGTTCATTAGAATTCAGTCCTTCGGAATTATCATATTCAGTTTCATAAGCCTATTTCGTTCGATACCTTTGTGTTAATTTGCGTTTTCAAAATAAATGTCTATGAAAGTGGCAGGGGAGACTCATTTGCGATGTTAGTAATTTTCGTTACAAATAGATTATTGTAAATTGAAATATCAAGAAATGAGTGTATTGATGTAAATAGATGCTAACGTTTTCTAGGCGGATAAACCTTATGTACCAAGTAGCAAAGCCTTAGTAGGCAAAGCATTTATGCAAAATCAGCTCCAAGCTACACATTGCGCATCTGTAAAGCATTTAAGAAAAAGATTTTAATGAAGTATTTTTTCCAAATCAATCGATTATACTAGCGTCCCATTTTGATACAACACGAGGGCTATTTAGAGACGGACCGCGTCATTTTGAATCGCGGTCAGATAACAAGGACGACATCTGAGCTGGCATCCCCTCTCCAAACTTCCGCACCACACTAGAGGGCATCAGAAATGGCGCTAGAGTTTACCCGACGGGGGGGGGGGCACGGTCTCCCCGACAGGGGGCATGACCTGCTGTATGGCGGGACTAGTGTAATGAAATTGGTCTCAAATTTTCGCCAGATTATTATTTATCAACTACAGTTGAATACCCCGTACAAAAATTTTCCCCTACGGGATACAAGTTATTTCCCCGATGGGGGTGCAGCATCCCCGACGGCCTGGCCCCCCTCTGGCGCCGCCCCTGCTAGAGGGAGGGCGTGTAGCCACTACATATCATGCGTGCATGCAGAGGGCCCCATACACGGAGGATCTTCAGTGGAATCTGGTTTCGAACCTGAGGCCCTCCGGCCCCGAAGCCGAGACCTCACCACTAGGCCACCGCTACTTCCATATATCACCGAATAACATGTAACGTACTAAAAGCTTTTAAGAGGAAACGCTATCTCATTCGATATCTGGAATATACCAATACACTTCAAGAGACAATAGAGCTAGTTAACCAGCGGGAGTGGTCTCCGCTAGACTTTTTCGTACACTTCTTAATAAAGGTGCCATCCCCCCACCCGCTCGTATGAAAATTGCGAACTTTGACAAGACCTGGACCGCCACAAATACTCAGATTTTTATTGTCCTCGGAATCGAAGACCAGATCAAGGCGGAAAAGTGTCAATACAAGCCGGAGTTTCCTCTCCCCTTTTGACTTTCGAGTGTTTTGACACGATATGGTGCGTTTTGTGTTTCGCAGTATAGTGAATAAAACCGAGTGTGCATTTTGGACATCTTCTTTTCGATAGTTCGAAATCAAAATTTGACACAGATCTACAATTTTGCTTACAAGACCACATACCAAATTTCATTTATCTAAGTCAATGCGTTTTGGAGTTATCGCGTTCACATACGTGAAAATATGCAGACCAACAGACGAATCCTTGATAGATTTGGTTCAAAATTTGATACAGATCTACAATTCTGATGCTAAAACTGTGTTCCAAATTTTATTTATATAGCTCTTTTCGTTTTTTAATTATTGTGCTCACATGCATACGGACAGATAGACAAATTTCTTGTAGATGGATTCTGTCCAAAATTTGAAAGAAATCTACAATTTTGGTATCAAGACCACACATCAAATTTCATCCGCCTGTCTCAATGAATTTTGAGTTACCATATTCACAAACAGACCGATATAATTTTTAAAATGTGTTTATCGGACTCAAAAACGTGGAAAATCGTCAAAATTTCGAGGTCGAAGTTTTTGACTATTACAATGCTTTCTCTTTGTATACTTCATAGGCGAGACAGTAAAAACCAAGAAATTAAGCATGCTAGCTTAAACGCGTAAAATTGGTGAGGCACGACCGCCCCACATCTCGCAAATGCCTCTATACGTAGTCTAGTGAATTTTTAGCCCATCTATTTAGGCAGGGCATTCACAACCGCTTCACACTACGCAAATCCTTCCACTACCAGCCACTCCGATCTTTTATCCCCAACTTCTCCGACTTCTAAGTTGAACAATGTACTCCAAGCCTCCCTTCACCCGCGTACCTACCTCCTACGCATTTAAGGCCCGGCAATCTAATTGAAGCGATGAATCGAGATGGGATTTGTATCCAACCTTCCGCTCTACACCATACCAATTCTGACCCGTTTTTAACTTTCTCGTATACGAAGTATACAAAGAGAAAGTATTGTAATAATCAAAAAATTCGAATTCGAGATTTTAATGAATCTCCACGTTTTAGACCTCCCTGAATCCGAAAAACGCAATTTTAAAATTATGTCTGTCTCTGTGTTTGTGAGCACGATAACTCGAAAACCGTTGGAGTTAGACGGATGAAATTTGGCATATTGGCTTTACACAAAATTAGTAGATTTCTATCAAATTTTGAAGGAAATCCGTATAGAGGAAGTCTGCCTGGATGTCTGTCCGTGTTCATATGAACACAATAACTCAAAACTTAAATAGCTAGATAGATAAAATTTGATACACAGTTTTATCAACAGGAATGTAGGTCCGTATCAAATGTTGGACCAAATCCGTCAAAGGGTTGACCGTCTGTCGGTCTATATAATCACATGCTTGTGAACACGATAAATCCGGAACGCAAGGACTTCGATAAATAAAAATTGGTATGAGGTCTTCTAACCTTAATTGTAGATCTGTGCCCAATTTTCGTTTCAATCGGTTGAAAAAAGTTGTACAAATTGCATATTCGTTTTTTTTTTTTTCAATTCCTACTATTAGTTCACACTCTCCCTATATTTATATATCTTGTTCAAATTTTGCAATCGATTTTAAACTAACTGCCCGATGAGCTGGAGACTTGAAACTTTAAACATAGCTCAGAACTAGATGACAATGCAATATTAATTCGCTTTCTTGTCTGTCTGTCTGTCATTTCATATTTTGCATGACACATGTGCAGTACGTTTTTCATTATATCTCGAAAACTATTAACATTACAGACTTGGTTCTTGGGTATATGGATGGCCCATGGGATCATCGAAGCACCCCCATAGTTTAGCCATATCTTTGCGCATGCGCAGTACGTTTTTCATTATATCTCGAATCACCTAAGTAGGAACTGACTTTAAATTTTTCTTTTATATTACTTGTTCATCATACCACGACGCAAAGCCATATTGCATGTTGGCGCAATATGGCTTTTGCGCCTTGGCCTGTTTTATTCCTGCTTGGCGTATTTTATTTCGGCTTGTTTTGTTGTTTACGTGTTGCTGCTATCTATGAGGTTCACAATTTTTATGCGGGGGTTCGGGGTTGACACCTTTGTTAGAAAATATGCGAGAAAATCTAGGGGAGACCACTCCCGTTGGTTACATTGACGATCGTTTTTTGTGTGGAGTGGTCGAATTTGCATAGCGTGGAGTGGTCGTGAATTATCAGCCTAAAAAAAGCCCAGATTTCATCGAACAGTTATTTTCCCTAAAAATGAAGATCATTCTACTTACAGAAGTGCGAATTGTGAAACAGAACTTTACAGTTGTTTAGCATCGTATACAATTTTGTTTATGTGTGCTTGTGAAAGCGAATCCTATGATTTGCTGTCACAACAGACCATAAACATTGATCAGAAAATGCAAATTTGACTCGCTTATCCCATGCGCATCCCTAAGCTTAGAAAAGAGAGAACACTTTGTTGTACTCCTGGTTTGGTTGACTTGTATATACAAGTGATAGCTTATGGATGAAAATGATTTAGTCGGTTGGATAATTAGAGGCAAATGGTGAGACTTAGCTTGTGTGAACGGCGCCTGGGGAATGTGGTAGTTTTTCGCCCCTCATCGTATTTGACTTTAAAAAAAATTCATTAACGTTTTATCAGCATGACCAGTGGTGTAGAGAGTAAGTGGCGGCCGGATTCTTTTTGTGCTCCAGTCGTCACAAGCGTAAATAGCGCCAGGGGTATGGTATTATTTTTTACGCTCCCTCAGCATATTTTGCTTTAAAAATGGTATAAACGCAGTGAGACAGCAGACTCCACGGCGTCCCCTGAATCTGGCGCCCGGGCCATCTATATCCCCCTTGCCCCGCGGTCGTTACGCCACCGATCTCTTCCTCCAGATTTCTTTTAATGGAGATACTGTCTTATCGCCACGAGAAAACCCCTAGATAACAGACAAGCCTGTGGCGGGTGTTATGGAAACGGGATATTCCACTGCATTTTGGGTGTGAAGGAAAGAGCTTTATTTCATTTGGCGCAGATAGAACGGAAGTCTTGTTTCGCTTTGTACTACGGTCGAAAACGATTTCTCGCCTAACGAAGTGTGCTTAGTTCGCCAAATGTTGCGGTTGATTTTATACCCGTTTACTTCCTTTCTTAGACTCGTCTACTTGCGGCAACCCTGTCCAGGGTTTTTCCCTTGGCAGTAGGACAAAGTCCCTGTTTTATGAGATACTTGTAACATTGAACGTCGACCGCATTGCCAGGATAGGTGAAGCGGCGAGCTGCGCCCAGGACACTCCTTTCTTGTTTGAACGGGTCCGAGAATAAATGCGTCGACATTGCGAGGAATTCGTTTTGACGGATGTAGGGAATTCTTCCCTATTAATTAGAAGCTGTACAATGTTTCTGTGATATCTCCACTGTATTGTATTTAATTCAGAATATGGGAGAGATATCGTACAGTCGCGGGAAAAAACGAACCACCCAGCATTATTCTGTCATATATCATCGGAAATTAAAACAAAAGGTTCCAATTTCAGGAAATAACGTCTTCTAAACGATTCTATATCTAAAAATTTCATAAGGGGTATTCTACATATTAATAATTGCACTAACTTTAAAATTTCCCAATGGCAACACCCATTTATGATGACATAAATAAATTCCTCATCACAAAATACCCCAAGATATCAATTTTAGTTAATTGACCATTGAAAGATCGGAAGATATTCGATATTTTGTGTTCGCGATATAAAAGGGACCATCTCCATATTTAGATAGAGAAGCTCGCTGCTTGCGTTTAAAATTTTAACTTATTTCGCTCTTTAAACGTCATCTTAAAAGTTATAATGATTATTTTACAATCGATAAATACTACATGTATTACAAAATTCTGCAAAAATGAAATTTTCTCCAAAAAAATATGATTTTGATCCATATGTAATACATTACTAAATGAAAGAAACATGCTACTTTTTTTAAATATATGGACGCTCCCCCCCTCTAAGTGCATCGTTTTACAGAGAAAATAGAAAATTTAACGTAACTTAAAGACTACTTATTGGAATAAGCTGAAATTTTGCATGGGTCCATTACATATCCTTCTGCATCAATAACTGTTAAAATTTGGGGATGTTGCCACACGAAAATTTTTAAACATCAAATTTAATAAAATATTTCCTGTTTTCAAAATTATTTTTAAATCAAAAGTATAGGTGTAGAATGTGTATACTACTTCGTACTATTACATTGAAAAAGTTTTATATAGGTCAATAACTATATTATATCTCAAGATATCAACAAAAATTCAAAATTTTACTTTAATATTAGAGATTCAAAATTTTATTTGCTTATAATTTCGAAACAAATAAAGTAAGAATGATAAAATTTGGTAACCGAGCTTAACTTTTCATGCAGTGTTGAAATCCATTGAAAAAAAACGGGTGGTGCCATTGGAAATTTTAAAGTTAGTGCAATTATAAATATATAGACGACACCTCATGGAATTTTTTGATATGGAATCGTTTAGTAGAAGTTATTTCCTGAGAACTAATACCTTGCGTTTTATTTTTAGATAAACGGTGGCAGAATAATGCTGGGTGTTTCGTTTTTTTTTTTCCGCGACAATATCTTGTGCTAATAGGTCTGAATGTCTTGTGTTAAGTAACCGTGATTTCCTCCCTGATGTTATTGTGTGCGAATAATACCATGTTTAAGATCGCCATCTTTGCAAACATAAAAAAGTTAAATTATATAAAGATGTTTAAAAATAACAAAATGATTTTAGCTATATTATTGCTGATAAATTCCAATATCGTAAATTAATAGACACTTTGTTTTTAGATCTGAAAAGTAATGGATCTGGACTTGCTGCAAGACACCAAGCGACTGGCAAATATATCAAATTTTCTAAATCTGGAAGATAATGCTAATAAGTATAAATTTTCGTCTGCTTCTCACATTTCATACCTTTTAGATGATTATAAAAACCTACAGGAATATGCAAGACAGCAGGAAAAGATTTGTAGTTCGTATGGAATCGATGGGGATGCGATTTCAAGCCACATCTTGAAGAAGATGAGAGATCTTCTATTCCACTTCGGTAGCCATGAAAGCACTTTTTACGTTTTCTGCTATTTGAAATCTGAAATGTGCTTTGAGCAAGAAGAATTTTTTGATCATATCATCTGCAAAGTCGAAGAAAGGTTAAAGTCAAGCTCTGATTCTGAGGAACAAGCAAGACTGATAGAAACTTGTTTCAAAATTCGAAGAATGTATCAAAATTTTCAGAAATAAAACTTTGGAAACTCGCCAGGCAGTCATTATTAAACAAATGTATAAAATATGTTTAAAAAACTTTGAATGATAAAAATAAAACTATCCAAAAACAGACGATAGTCTTTTTCTTTATCCTTCTTGCGTCGGGGTGTAAAAATCACGTAATCTGTTCAATTTTGCGTGGTGCGTTCTTAAATAGGGTGATCTAGCATAAGAATAACAAACTTACATGAGGAATAGGGGGAGCATGAAAACCATTCGAATCACATAGCATTGCAAGGTCAGAAACGCCTTCTTCATACGGCACAGGTGTGTTCTATGGGGGCTAGATAGCTTAACATTTCCGTAGGAAACTGGTATGGCCACTGATCTTATAGGTCTGAGACATCTTTTTTTCTTAGAGAACTCGTATGAATCGGGAATGAACTGTACAGACGACAAACGATGAGGAGAATATCCTACGATATGTATAAGGTAGTCCAAGTACGAGTACTGTATTACCGCTAAGAGAAAAACCCTAGACATCAGAGATGCCTGTGGCGAGCGTTATGGAAACGGGATATTTCACAGCATTTTGGGGGTGAAAGAAAGGGCTTTATTTCATTTGGCACAGATAGAATCGGTGGAAGTCTCGTTTCGCTTTGTACTTCGGTCGAAAACGAATTCCTCGCCTAACGAAGTGCGCTTACTTCGCCAAATGTTGCGGTTGATTTTATACCCGTTTACCTCCTTTCTTAGACTCGTCTACTTGCGGCAATCCTGTCCAAGGTTTTTCTCCTGGCTGTATGGCAGTACTTTAGCGATAACCCACGAATAAAGTATTTCCCTGTTTACCGTTTGCAGGTAACCATATCGTTCACAGCGCGTTCAAGCACTTAAGCCAACAGTGGAAGTATTTTGCTTCTTGGTTTCTTCTACTGAGTGAGGGAAAACGCGTATTTTGTTCTCGAGCGAGCAAGTTTTACAAGACAGCAACTATTAATTCACACGACGCCCGCATTTGTGGACGGCAATGGTTTCATTTCAAAATTATTTGGATCTATTCGCAAGCTTTGCATCTATCTATAGCTCGAGAAGGAAAACAATGACAGTTCGTTAGATTAGAAACATGCAACAATGAAGACTTGTTCCTCAGAGGTTAAATCATACACTTGTGAAACACAGCATCTTATAACTAAAATATTTATGATCAATGTGAAATGTTAAAATTTCTCCAATCTGGTTAAATTAAAACAAGCATAGGTTCAATCAAACTAAACGATAAAAAAATTATGTTTATCCTAGTTTTAATACTAATACCGTAGTTCCTCTAAAATATGTTTTACTCCATGAATAATTTACCTTAATTTTAATAACTATGTCAATAAAGATTCCCAGACAGCATGTACACTTGGAGCAAGTTTGATTTTTCTTGATATTAGCTTGTCATGACAAACTTGATGCGGCAACTTTGCAGGAAACTTCCTGCAAAGTAATAAAGCATAATCGACCAACCCACTTTCAAAACAAGTTTGCTGCAAGGTTGATACAGCACACTTACACACCACGAAATTGTGGATACAGTTGTATATATCTGGCCTTTATCTTTGTCTCTGTTTTAAATTTTTTTCCCTTTGTCTTCAAATCATATTCTCAACTCAAAATTTAAAAAATTAATGAAATCAAAAAGACAGTTTAAAATAAAACGTGTAGCTGCAATCTTTGTTCGGCAATCGAAGTCCCTCTAATGGCATCTCCTAGACCGTCCTCCTTTTTATTAATTCAATAAATCAATGATAATTTGAAAAAACACTAACTAGGTCTTTTTATAAAAAAAATACTTTTGAAAATTCTCCATCTTTTTATTAAATATAGTACTCGCACTTTAAAGACAACTATATATCGCCTTTTTCTTAATGTTGAAATTTTAACGTTCATGAAGAAAATTAAGCCCTAAAAACAGTCAATGTTTGTTGAAAAATAATAACTTACTTTTTGTCCCATATTTTAAAATGTAATTACTTTTGAAACCTAATTTCATAATTTATTCCATTAGTAAAACGTAGCGAAAATCGCTTTCCCTTTGTCTTCAAATCATATTCTCAACTCAAAATTTAAAAAATTAATGAAATTAAAGACAGTTTAAAATAAAACGTGTAGCTACACTCTTTGTACCGCAATCGAAGTCCCTCTAACTGAGTGATGAAGACGTCGGGTTTAGGAAGCGGGTTGTCAGGGGTTCGAATATGAGTTTCGTCTGCGTACTTTCTGCTATAGTCTACAATGTGTTTGACGCAACAAGTTTGCTGCCAGTTCGACGCGTGGTGACTAACTCGTTTGCAATAACTTATTTCAAGCTTGCACTCTTGTTGTGTCAAACTTGCTGCAAATTTGCAGAGCAAGATTGCTGCAAACTAAAATTGCTATTTGGATTAATGTGGTACTAGCCACCTTCGGCAACCAGCTGTTTGCCCATAATATTAACGGTCTGTGGCTAAACTTGCAACTTGGCAAAATAAATTGGCGAATTGGCAGTTGTAGAGGCTGAGGGACCCTGCCAAAGTTTTATTTTGCGATATATCTCGAAACTGGAGGGCGTTTGGCGGCCGACGACCATTGTTGACATATCTAGGGGTTGTAAGCTTTCATATGAAATACAAATTGTTGAAATCGGTCCAGTGGTTGGGACTAGGGGACTCTGTCATGGTTTTTTCCCCATAGAGAATACAGTGGAATAGTGTTTTTTCGATTTCTATCAAAATTGGAGGGTGATAGATGGCATGAGACCATTGATGACATTTCCAGACGTCATATTATATGAAATAAAATTTATAAAAATTGATCCAGTGGTTGGGGAACTGTCTCATGGTTTTCCCCCATAGAGAATGTATAGTGGAGTAGTGCTTTTTTTTTTTCCTCGAAAATGGAGGGTGGTGGGGAGCAGGCGACCATTGAAGACATATCTAGATGTCATAAGCTTTCATATTAAATAAAACTTGTCGAAATCGGTCTAGTGGTTGGGAGATTGTCTTATGGGTTTGCCAATTTATTTTAAATGCATTGATTCAAATGTTATGATAAAAATAAAAATGTGTAAGTTTCTGAAATAATTACTGAGAATTCTGCAAATTTGCTGCTGTAATAAATATTATCTCTGCCTTGATATTTAAACCGTATGTGATTTACCAGGCATTTTAATAAATAATGAGTGTATATTAAAACAAATTTTCTTTTTCTAGGAAATAATGATAATTTTGATCTTTCCATTCAAAATAAAACAGCATTTCAACATATTTTATATGATTATATATTTTTTGGATTTTAATTATTTATTAAAGAGTTATGTAATTTCCTCCACAATTCTTGGACTGAATTTGTGATATCACGTTACTCATGGGTAAAGATGAAACACAGGGCACTGAAACATTCAATCAATACTTTAATTAAAAATCTCTACTACTAATAAAAGCGAACGTGTGTCTGTCGTTGGCATTCTACCGGACAGACCGTTAGACCTACAGCTACCAAATTTGGCGCAGATATACTTTGGAGGGTGAGAATGTACACTTCGCAGCGATTTTTTTTGAAATTTTAATTAGTTAAAAATTAAGCAAAATTCTGACGCGTTTCGTTTATAACTTCCGTAAATATTATCACATAAAAATGACTTTCCAACATCTTAAAATTTAAGAAATTATCTTTTTATCCCTCTGACTGGATAATTTTTTAAAATCACTATTTAAATGTAACATTTGCAAACGTGTTCAAATAGCGTTTAGCCAAGCGAGTTATTTATATGCAAAGCTTTATTAGTATAATATGATCCAACGTTATAAAAGTACTATGTAAATACATTAGCCTGTGAAAATCGCAGGATGCAGCAGAAAATAAACTTGCTTCCAACCCGTGAAAATCACGGGATACGCAGTCAGAGGGTTGATGATACCAATTTAGTTGTTCAGTTTTCTGCATGATCTTAATAATTTTTCAAAAATATTTTTATGCATAATTTACAACATTATGGACGAGTTTTCTGGTTTGTTTATTTACATTAAAAACCTGAACCTCCGCTTTGAAGGTTCCATTGACTTAGCATTACACCGGAATGATGTAGGAACGGCATTTTAATGTAAATAAATAATACAGAAACTTGTCGATTGTTCGTTGTTGCAAAAAAAAGTTCAATCCGTTTTCTGTAGCCTTATTTCACATGTGCAAAGCAGCTACTTGACACCATTAGGGACGTTCATATACGCAATGACACAACCTGGATTAAATGTCTATCAGAATTTGAAGCTAAAAATTTATTTTGTTAAGGAAACCATGAATATCAAATTATGCATCAGAGATTCAAATGAAATTAAACAAAAGTACTATTCTCAGCGAAAAAGCTAGTTGGCGTCTGAAGAAGACTAATTTTTAAATAAATTACATTTCAAATATTTTTTACAAGTAAAAATTCTTCACTCAATGTATAAGCACTGAACCATTTTACAATATGATAAACAGAAATCCTGAATGTCAAATTACATAAAGTACCTAAGTAGAAAAATTAAATTCCTTTGATTTGAAAAATACATATTTAGCATGCAAGTGCTAGATATGGGTTTTATAAACATTTATTATGCTGTTATATGGTTAGCAATGCAGATTTTTTTCTACATTTCCTTCCACACTGTAAAATGTGGGCTAAAGCCTTCCAGGATGATAAGCCTAAGTCAGTTATTTTTAGAGTGCTTCAAGTCAAAAGTGACTTTGCTCCTTGTCATTTACATTCGTGTTGATGGATTTGGACTAGATGAGTGCAAGCCAAATGCTATCAGTAACTTTATTGAACTGCTTCAAAGATCGATACAACATTGTCAGATAATTTTATGTATTATTTGAATTTTTGTCTTAAATATTGTTTCAAACTGTACATATTTAATTATAAATTTAAAACAAGTCACACACCTTTTACTCCTTGAAGGTAAAACATAACCTTCACAGAGATATTAATGAAATTGAATTTAATGTGAAATGGTGTCGGCTTGCAATTGAAAATTTCTGATCAAATTCTGTGACAAAAGAAAGTTTTCAAGTTTTAATATCATGGCTTTATCTCAAATGATAACCGTAAACCATGTCACTCCTGTCCTATCTAAGCGTCCAGAGACCTTTGTTTGACAGTCGTTGCAATAGCTCGAGTGAATTCTAGTAGCCATCACTGGCCAGGGTCCACCCCTCCTGCAGGAGGTACATACTATCATTGGAAAGAGTAACACAACCCACCATTATTGTATCCTGAGGAAAAGCGAGAACCTGCTTACTTATTCGGCGGCTTATCATCTATGAACTTGTGGTGCCCCAACAAAATTTATCAATTTTTAATGATGATTTCAGTCAAGGTTTCTGATTTTCCAGCATACTATCCTAAAGAGATTGAAAAAGGACTGCCAATAGTTAACTGTATATGGAAAGTTTGTAAATAAAAATGATGTACCTGTGTATGATATCATCTTTATTTGTGTAAAACACGGACAACCCAAAACCTAGCAGATACTAGGATTCACAGTACATGGGCACTCAGGCTTGTGTAACTGCTTGAGTTACACAAGGCCAAGTGAAGTTCATTTATAAAGTTATTTTTTATATAATGGATGGCTTTACTATGTTATTTGGAATATTTATCACAATCTCAAATATTTTGAATGTTGTGGACAATGTCTTTACAAGGACATGTTTATTTTTACTGTAATAATTGTGAAGTGTATGTTCAACCCCTTATTCTGAAAACAAATTTGCTTCCATCCTTATTTTTTAATTGGCATTCCTACTTTGTTGCAGTTTGTTCTGAAGGAAACTAGGCTGACAAAATATTTCACAGAACAACATACAGCGATTTTTAATCCACATTTAATGAATAAACACGAAAAATACTAAATAAAACAACATAGATAAAAAATAAAATCTTTAAAACAAGCAACATGATGTAGATATTAAAAAATAAACTAAATAGTCTGTTTTATATAACAATAACTAAAATTCAATAAAATCTGAAAAATAAATATAATAAGCATTCATTCATCCAATATAAAATATTGTATATAAATAATTTTAAAAAATATAGTTAACAAAAATATATAACAGTAAAATTCTAAATAAAAATATATATTTTGGATTCAATCTCAAAACTTTTCAGACATAAATATACTTATACATTCAAAACTTTCATACATTTGCACATTTAAAATTTCTAGAAAATATTTGTCACACTACTTACAACAATCAAGCACCCAGAAAATTTTCAGTTTGTAATAATTTTACAAATAACAGTTTTACAAACACACCAGACACCTTTATAATAGAGGTTAATTTCTGTCCTGTTATAGAAATAGTTTCTTGTATTTAAATCACAGAAGCAGGACTATTGCAAGCTCCATGAAATATCATTTCATTTTGTTACATAGAATAACTTGAATTTGAATTAACATATATACTTTATAAAGTACATTTATTAAGTTTTGACATCATTTAAATAAAACAATCTCATTAAAATTTTTAAAAGCATGCAACACAGTTAATATAAAAATGGAAATAAAAGCTAATCAAATTTGTAGCTTCTTTTTATGAAAATTTTATACTGTTAAAAAAACTAATAGTATTTAGTTATAGCTTTTTATTCAATACACAAGCCTACATTTTTCAATTTAGAATTAACAAAATAATTCAGTATGCATGATGCTCACACTCAGAGTCTAATAGAGTTTCAAGAATGTTCAACAAACAACAACCTACAGAAAATATTCTTTGTTCCCTTTTCAAATCTACAGTTTTCCATGATTTTTATCTAAAAATTTAATACTGTCTTATATATTATTTTTTTAAAAATAGAAAAGTTCAGATTCTTTCTCATCGGAATCCAAGATAATACTTCTTTTCCAAGAAAATCTACAATTTTCAACATAGAGGTATAAAATTTAGAATATTAAGCAACAGTACACTCATTTAAAATGAAACTGTGTTTTAGAAATGCTTCAGTTACTTTTTTAAAGAATCTCTATCGGAAATACATTTCTTCCCTATTCAAATGCATAAGAACATCTTTTAAAGATATTGCAAAATAATTAATCAATTAATTTACTCACAAAATACAAAGTACATTAATATATAATCACTTCTCTTCATTTTAATGCAAAGGAGGGCACTCGGAATAGAAAATTTGCTGTAAGCTACTGCACAGATAAAAGGCTATTGAATCAAGATTCATTTAATATTTTTTATAGGGAAAAGCGTTCATGATACACAATTGCAGAACAAAATGTCTTTTATTACAAATGAGCAAGAGCTAACTAAACAACTCAACATGAAAAACAGGGAAGATAAACTTCTCACTGAAAGGAGATTTAAACAAGTTGTGTTTGGTTTTAGAGCAAAACAATAAACACAAAAAAAAGCAGCTAACGTATTGAAAAATTCTTATACAAATATTGTAGTAAATAAATGAATGAGGATAACCAAAAAAGCAAAACTGCTTAAATCATTTGTCTTGAAAATAGCAATGATAAAAAAAGGCTAAACAAAAAGTTAACATTTTCAGTTGAGATGACATAAATAATGTAGGTATTGTAACAATTACAAAGAAATGCAGTAAATATATGCAATTCACAATGTTAATTCAACTTACTTAATGACATTTATATCCTCTACCATATCATAATCTATGGATTGAATTAAATAGCAAGAAGTTTTGATACATGGTAAAGGTACTGGGAATTTCCAGTATTAACCTCAAAAACAAACCTATTTCCATATAAAGGGCATTGTGCTGATATTTATCATTCTCGGTTTGCAACAGATTTTAAAATAAATACAACTCTATTAATAATAAAGGAAAATGTGTGTGTATCTGTGTGTTGGTCCTCTACAGGGCAGGCCGCTACACTTAGAGCTATGAGATTTGGCATAAACATACTTTGAAGAGTGGGAATGTGCACCTCAGAGCCCTTTTTTTGAAATTTTAATTAATTAAAAATTAGGCAAAATTTTGGCGTTTTTCCTTACTAACTCCCAAAAATATTACAGCACAAAAATCCTTTTTACACCATCTGTAAGTGCAAAAAATTACCTTTCGAAAGATATGAATTAAATTTCTGTACAGTGATTTCTCAAATTTTAATAAATTTTTAAAAATATTTTTTCACATATTTTACAATAATACTTTTCATTGTTGCAATGCAACTCAAACCGTTTTCATTGTTTAGACAAATATTTAATTGCATATTTCTCTTTCATTGTTGTAATCTGAGATAGGATCCTAATACATTTTGCTTTCATATTTTATTTCATCAAGATTTTTGTGAAATCTGTAAACTAAGCTCTCCAAAATATTGCTTTGCTTACATTAAGAAATATATCCATTAAGCTGAATGGTTATGGTTGCTATGTTTTCATCCTTTTCTCAGCATGTTTTAATTGCTGGCCATAAAATGTGCTGCGTCAGTTTAATGCTGAAATCAAATGCATATTTTACAAGAAGAATAAGAAAGTGAAGATAGTGCCGACAGCATGGAATTAGACTTTACATGACCTGGTCAGTTATTTGACTCCATTAGGAACAGTTATGTAAACAATGAACAGAAGAGGTCCAAGGTCACTAATAGAACATGGGTTAAATATCTATCACAATTTGAAGTTTAAAATTACGTTGTTAAGAGAACCATGAATATAAAATGGCGCAAGATACAATTGAAATCATATTCCCAGTGAACAAGCTGGTCACAGAAGGCAGCTAGCGTATAATAATTCAATAACCTTATTTAGTACCACTTTTGAATATGCATTACTGAAATAAGATTTCATCATAGCTAACACACAACGAATTCTACAACTAGAAAAGATAGCATAAAATAAAAAACATCTGCTTCAATCACCTTTCTAAACTGGTATTATATACCTTTATGAAAAACCTTAAGAGAACTGACATACAAATAAGGGGAGGGGGACTAACAGCATATTTAGAAATTGAATATGGATCAAGATAATAAAGCAGAAAAGTACAATTGCATAACAACATGAAATGCAATTTGAGATTCAACCAAACCAATAAAGAATACATGAGTATGTTAATGTTTGAAGATAATGAACACAATTTAGCAAAAAGTTCTAATATAAATGCACATTTGGATATGATAATAATCTCTGAATATACATCAAAATAACAAATTTCAATACACATCAAAAACAAGAATTTAGAAGTTGGTGAATATTTAAATTTCATAATTGCGGAATTTTCGAAGAACCTCATTAGCAGGATCTCTTTCCCAAGCCTTGCATTTGCAGCTATCCTCAGCACTTACTGGCTCTGATGAAAAGATAAAATGCATATATTAATAACAGAAAATCATGTATGCTAATACTAACAAAATAAAAATCACTGGATTTTTTATTTATTTAGGTGTTTATATACAGGTATATAAAAAATAATTTATGCATTCAAAAAACAAATATATATATATTTTTTTCACAATAAGTAACAATCACAATTGTTTTTTTTCAAATTCCAAAGATAATTCCTATTTGATGATTTAAAACAACTTTCTCATTCACATACACAAGATATTACAATATTTTGCTATAACAGACGCAACTATATATTTAATTTTACAGTAATCCTTGGAAAGCTATTAGCTTTTCAGAGATATACTGAACATCTAATATTTATTATGATTTTTCTATTTTAAGAGATACAAGCAAATATTTTTCACATGCAATATAATTAAAATTTAACAAGTGGTTGTAAAAAAATATAATAAAAATTTCACTACATAAAAACAGAGAGCATCAAGAGATTGCAACTTCTAATATTTACAAAATCATACAACACACATTTTTCCCACTAAAAAAAAATGGTTTCAAATAATAAATTTCATTTGTATTTAAATTTTGTTGACTTACTTTTAAAAGAATAAAATTATAAAAAATTATTGCTGTCAGTGTTAAAGAATTTTATTATTATGTTTATTCCATGAAATGGAGATACGCTTGAAACTGAGGTCTACGTACTGATAATATTGCAAGACTCGTAATTTTTAAAATTAAATTTTCTACAAATAAGTTTGTGTCTCCAAAAATGATACCAAATTTAAGTAATCTTCAAAATGGGAAACTTTAATAGAAGTAGTAATAACATAAAAGACTAGCTCCCAAGAACATAAAATATAATAGGTACTTTTCCATTAGCCGGGCGCAAACGAAAAATCGCCAAATAATGTAGAATTCCGCCAAATTTCTTACAACCATTCTCTTGGCGACTTGGCTCACGTTTGGTTCACATTTGGCGACATTTGCGCCCGGCTAACGGAAAAGTACCATATAATCAAATATTTTCTAACAAACAAAGCTTTTATATCTCTTGGAAGTTCTTTAGATAACTTGATCATAATACTACAAAAATATTAATTATGAATTTCAGTGAGATCACATAAACTTATAATAATGAAAATGAATTTAATAACTACAATGTATTAAACATAAATTAATAACTGCTCTTTAGTTGTACTTACCATTAGTTTTGGCACAAGAAGCTTCATTTTCATTACATGTGTTTTCTAACATCAAATCTTTTTGTTTTTTATTGACCCAATGGCAAGACTAAAAAAGAACAATGAAGGATTTAGATGGTCACAAAACACATTCACTGACATTTCACTTCACTATCAATTCTTACATTGGGCATAACAATATTACTTCTGGTGATTCCATTACATTAGCAATATTCATATTCCAGTCTCCTTCAGTGAGTGAAAGAATTCAAACATAATAAATGAATCTCTATTTAAGAAGATACAAATCTTCAGAATTAAGATATCCTTCATAGAGAAAAGTTCAAATTGGCAGATATGCACAATGTAAAGTATAAAGGTGTGCAAACACTTGTGAGCAGAGCAGTTCATGAACTGCTCTCAGAGTGCTTGAGGAAATTATTTTCACCATGAACACACTTTGATCCATAGGAAAGTAGTGAGCATACTTCAAACACAACAACCATCATTATCCTAGTCAATCAATGACAGAGGAGGAGGTTCTCTGAAAGCGCTATGGGGAAGGGAGGTCTTTGGAAGCACTATCACTCAGGGAGGGTGGGATTTGCGATGAACAACACTCGAACAAATCCCAATAATGGAACTGAATCTCCTTTTGTTTCCTGAAAAACTGATAGGATTTCTCCCCAAACAGTTTGCAGTGATCAAAAAACCCTGTCTACACCTGTGATATATTCCATTAACATTGTGTTCAGCTTAAGGTTATTTGATGAAAAAAGACTCCATAAGTTAGGTACCTTAGATTTGGTTCCCCGCGAATAGTTCTCAAACTGTTTGCAATGATAAAAAAACCCTGTCTACACCTGTGAGTTGTTTGCAAACTATTCTATTCACATTGCGTTCAGGTTAAGGTTATTTGATGAAAAGAGGTTAATTAGATGATAGATTAGATGATAAATTAGATACCTTAGAGCCAAAATATTTTTTTTAATTTTTATAAAGTTATGTTTTTATGGATCTAAGGTATTTTGCTTATTATCTTTGTAGATTGGGGTGTTGTGCAGCTTTATCCATGATAATTGCTATTCTGAATTTTGACATCTATTTCCTGCATTCAATACATGATAAAATATTTACGAAAGAAACATTTAGAGCTCTTTTGTCAATAAAATCCGAGGCCATTCCAAAAATTTTGCATCTGTGTTTATAGAGTCCTTCAAAGAAGAGATTGCTGAAAATTTTAGCTAAGACAAAAAAATAAAATCAATAAGATTTCAATCATGATAAGTCAATTCCTAAAAGAACTCATTTTTCAGATTTCTTATCAAAATTACATATTTAGGATACAAAATGCTTTTCTTCATTTTATTTTCAAAATAGTACCTATCTAAAGTCTCCTCAATTATCAATTTAAAACCAAGATCAATTTTTGAACACCTAAAAGAACGGTAAATTTGAAGTAATTGGAAAAAAAAAAAGAGTAGTTTTTGCTTTATCTCTTTTCCCAGTTTGCTCAGAATATTTTTAAATTCTTTCCTTTATCCTAGGCATTGTCTTTCATATTACTTTCAACTCCACTTAAAAAATCAGTGCCAAAATTGCTATAACAATATTTACAGAAGCCAATTAGTGCCAAAATTACTATAACAATATTTACAGAATGCCTCAGAAATTCTTGTCTAACATTAGCATCCCAAGTTCATTCAACTGGTTCAGTTGCCATAATGGCATCAGGCACAGGGACATGTGACATTCTCAACATTACCAGGCATTCTAAAGAAGGTAAACCTGGAGTCTACGGTGCCGACCTGCTTCTCGTCAATTTTTCTTGGCACAATTTCATCTGCCGTCGCCAAATACTGTTTTGTGTGAAAAACTATGGTAGCAGAGAGACACTTTTTAAAAATAAAAACATACTTTATTGAAGCTGCATCAGATAAACTTAAAAACTCTTTCAAAATAAAGCTAGCTAACTAACTGACTACAATACATAGTATCCAACAACTATCATCAAAACAACAAACACTTCTAGTTACATGCAAGCACAAATTGATTTTAAATCGCAACAGGTGGCATGATCTGATTGGCAATTGCAACCTATTGCATCATATACAACAGGTGGCTTGATTTGATTGGCCATCACATCCTTTGCAACAGGTGGTATGACTTAATTGGCCACTGACTGGATGGGATCACCTGATGTTCACCAATGACAACATGCCACACTGCCTTTTATACTTAACTGCAAGCAGAATAGATATTTGTTTACATTTTGATATTTCACAACCTGGGAGAACAGCTGGGCAAATTAAAGATTAATTAAATCCATTTTAATAAATACAAATCTTACTTAATGTTAAACCTTATCAACAATTTAATCTATCCCAGCACTTCCAACATTTTGGATGTGCAGTACGCTTTTTATTGCTCTCCTGCACATGCACCACCTGAAAAGGAGAGACTGTGCACGGCATGTCTGTAGCCTTTCAAGTGTGTACCGGAAATTTTTTAATTTAAAAAAGCATCAGCGGCTTCGATTTCAGCATAGCAGGAAACTAGTAGCTACACTTTTTCATTGAATGCTTTTTTAAAAAATTTTTGAAAACGAGAATTTCCGCAAGCAATGCCTGCGGCATTTCAAGGGTGTACCGGGTAAATTTTTTTAACTTAAAAAAACATCAGCGGCTTCACTTTCAGCATAGCAGAATACTCATAGCTTCGCTCATTCACTGAGAAACGAAACACACAGAATAACATACACAATACTGAACTGATATTCAAACCTAAGAATTCCAAAAGAAGTTTTATTCAAATTTGAATGAATTCACCAATCATATCAAAGAGATGAACAAAACAGTCCAATCAAAACGAGGTGCAATATAGCGTGATGCTCAAACCACTGGTGAAAACATCAATTTCTGTGCATGTTACTCATTAAAAACATCATTGCGCAACCAACACAAATGTTCTCTCGTCTCTGTTCTTGGCAGCAAAGAGATGGCGATGCTAAGAGGAACAAAGTAGGTGGGCACCGTAGACTCCACATTAACTCTAAGGAAAGCTTTAGTCAAGAAACCTCTAAACATATTAAGTGTTATACATATTTGTGCATGAGGATACTTTACGAAAAAAATTCTTAATTTCAATAAAATTTTTAACATTTAATCAGTTATCTCATCAGTAGTTTCAAACATTTGATTTACTCATATTCTTAATCCAAAGCCATGACTATATATCAAAGGGGAAAAAAATGTTGTATCTTGATTTTACCAAGGTTAGAAATGCGATAAGCTTGAGAATTAACACTTACTATTTTAGAAAGTTCTACAAAATTTGTTTGATAAACTATTATTAATATTAAAATGATCGAATAAATAATAAGATTTATGGCTTATATGACTATCACCACAGTTAAAAACTTTCGCCATCTACTCTGTAAGTGTAATAATTAATTTAATCTTTTATTTCTTCATTAAGAGTACAAAATAGGAGCAATTAGTATGAAACGTGCACATTTTTAAACACATATCTATAATAAATTACAATTCTTTTAGTGAAAAAAATAATTGGGTCATTCCATGTCAAATCAACACACTCTATAAACCTCACCATCTCGGATTTTCATGAAATTTGGCAGAGATGTACTATTGATATAGACTTGTAAAAATACCAAATTTGATCAAGATATGTGGACTCCTTTTTGAATTACAGCAATGTAAATTTTCAAAAATTTGCCCAAAAACACCAAACGGAATTTTTTTGAATTGCTCTAGGAGCTCTCCTAATTGAGCTGGAGAGCTGGGACAGGTGTCATTTTACAGCATTTTGCATGCTCTTTCCAATGGTATACAACATACTATAGGTTAGTACCCAAACTCTTTTGTCAAAATTTAAATTAAAATTTTAAATTTTTCAAAAAGTACATATTTTAAAATTTTCAAAATAATTCCATGAATAGTTTGTATTGTTGTAAATCACCTGGCAAAATATTAATTTGGGATGACAATGGCTTAATAGTTAAAAAAATTTTAAACTGAAGCTTGTTTTTCATTAATTCCCTGTATTGAGCTGAATAATACAAGAAAGCTAATATTTACACTAGCGTGAAAATAAATATGAATGGTAACCTGAAGGAAGAATACAGTAATGAATCTAAAATAATTAAATCGTACATATTTGTACTTGGCACAATACTTATTAGCTCATACTTTAACAATAAACAGATAAAATAATGACATTAAAAGGTAAAAACACAAATCAATACAAATAAAATTAAAATAAGATATAAACAAAGCATCTGGAGCGTGCTAATGCTGCAAGCAACCAAGATAACAATGAAAATACAAAAAACACCTAACATAATGAATGAAATTCTTAAGAAATTAAGATTGAACAAGGAAGGAGCAGTTTTCTGGACAGCACAAGGAAGAAAAGTTCATCTGGTGGCTTCTTTAAACTGCTCCTTCTTTGTTCAATCTTAATTTCTTAAGAATTTCATTCATTTTATTAGGTGTTTTTCATACTTAAAAGAAGCTTACAAACATTTCAAAGACAAGTTTCCTTGCTTAAAAATAGGTTTCTCTGAATTTGCTGAGTTGAGACCGTAACATTGTATGTTAGCTGATCAAAGTGGCACACACTCTGTTTGTGTATGCCTAACTTACCAAAATGTCAAATTGATTATAGACAATGCTAAAATGAATACTGTAACAAATGGCAACATAAAAAATTACAAGCAATGCCTACCAAAAGTACTTTCTAACCCATTAACAACTGATTGCAACATATGAGGAACTGTGTTTACTGTCCAAGTGAAACTGAGATAGGTACAATTTTGAAAGAATCCTTTGCTGTAAATTTGATTGAACAAGTTCCACCAGTGGTTTCAGTTTGCCAAAGACAAGTTTCCTAGATATCCTTTTCTTTCTAAAAACCTTAGAGAAATATTCAGAAAAATATATTGTTTTATTCTGCAGCAAGTTGTCTTTTTTGGTTCAGCACAACTTCATTGCCAAACAGGGAGCATTCTTTAATTACAGAAAAGGATATCTCAAAGAGTTTGCTGTCACCTGTGATTTTTTTGAAAATAATAGCATAGCAAGATGAAGTACAGAGGTATCGCTGGACAAGCCAACAGGTCACAAACCATCCTTTTGTAATATATTTCAAACAGGAAAACAAAGTTGAACATGTTAGTTACGTAGTTGTTTCTGACTGCCTAGAGCACAACACAGTTGCTGTTTACACCTTTAAAAAAACTTCTACCCTTTCTGACATTTAAATTTCAAAAACTTCCAAACAAGATTTTTTTTATTTTTCAGATGGGTCTGCCACCCAATACAAAAATAAGAAAAAATTTTGAACTTCTGCTTTCTTGAGGAAGATTTTAAAGTGAAAGGAGAGTGTTATTTTTCGGTCACAACACATGGAAAAGGGTCTTGCGAAGGAATAGGGGATTCAATAAAGAAATTGGCAGCTTGTGCTAGTTTACAATGACCATATAAAAATCAAACTCGAACTCCACGACAACTTTTTGAGTGCACTGTAGAAAATATTACCAAGGTAGATTTTGCCTTCTCAACCCAAGAGGAATATGCTGAATCAGAATTGTTCTTGAACAGTCACTTTGATCAAGCATTGGCTATCCAAGAAACCAAGCAATATCATGCATTCATTCTCAAAACTTCACCAACATTATTGGTAAAATACTTTTCATATGATTTGCAGGGTTCGGAAAAAGAAGTGTCAAAATATCCAAATAAACTGAAATTAGAAGACATATCAGGTTGCATCACCACTGTCTATGAAGGAAACTGGTGGCTCGGCTATGTTTTGCAGAAAAATGAAGAATTTGATTAAGTAAAAATAACTTTTCATCATAAAAAATAATAAGTATTCTGCCAAAGTACAAAAACATGTACGATTTAATTATTTTAGACTCATTACTGTATTCTTCCTTCAGGTTACCATTCATATTTATTTTCACGCAAGTGTAAATATTAGCTTTCTTGTATTATTCAGCTCAATACAGGGAATTAATGAAAAACAAGCTTCAGTTTAAAATTTTTTTAACTATTAAGCTGTTGTCATCCCAAATTAATATTTTGCCAGGTGATTTACAACAATACAAACTATTCATGGAATTAATTTGAAAATTTTAAAATATGTACTTTTTGAAAAATTTAAAATTTTAATTAAAATTTTGACAAAAGATTTTGGATACTAACCTATAGTATGTTGTACACCATTGGAAAGAGCATGCAAAATGCTGTAAAATGACACCTGTCCCAGCTCTCCAGCTCAATTAGGAGAGCTCCTAGAGCAATTCAAAAAATTTCTGTTTGCTGTTTTTGGGCAAATTTTTGAAAATTTACATTGCTGTAATTCAAAAAGGAGTCAACATATCTTGATCAAATTTGGTATTTTTACAAGTCTATATCAATAGTACATCTCTGCTAAATTTCATGAAAATCTGAGATGGTGAGGTAAATTTTGTTTTAAAACTGTGTTGATTTGACATGGAATGACCCAATTGGATAAGTCAACAAATTCACTGTCAATTAAAATTAATACATTAGACTTAAGTTTTAAAAAGCAACATAAGGTAATAAATTAAATAGAAAAACTGCATAAGAAATAATTGTTATTTACTCTCTTTAATTTAACCACCTGGAAATAAGAAAAAAAATTTTTTAGTTTAGTTCTCTAATTAAAGTTTTTAAAAAATGATAGGCATCAATTTATTTATAAATAATTTTAGGAAAAACTTACAGTATGGCAAGCTTTGTTCAGATTTAAAAACTGTTCAAATGGTATAGCAAAACCACTTCTATGCCACTTATCATATATTGAACGTTTATCAGTATCTGTCAAAATTTCTTTAGCTTTCAGCAATTTCTGAAATCTTGAAACTGAAAGGAAAAATAATTTAAAAATAATTTTAAGGAATGAAAAAAGCTTCCATGTAAGGGGGAAAAATTATAATTACCAGCATTTGGATCTCCCTGATTTTTATCTGGATGATACTTTAAAGAAAGAGTCCTGTATTCAGTTAAAATCTGCTCAATCTACACATAGAAAAAAATGTAATAAATCAATTTTTCACAGTATAACATAAGCAGGGTGAGAAGTTTAGTTCTCATGCAAATGATTACACTATAATACTCAGTCAATGCAGATATGTCAGGTTTGAAAAAAGTGTTACATTTTATATTCTTTGTATTTATCTACTTCATATTCTCTTAAATATCTTTTTCACAATGCCATTCCTTTTAATAACACCTTAGCTTCAGTGGCGGTTTTTTACACAGGTGTTAGAGGCACTCGCCTCATGCCTTAAAACCCTTGGGGGGGGGGGGCACAAAATTGATTTGACATAAATTGCAGTGCTAAGCTGAAGGTTAAATTACGACTTTGGGTAAGGTTAGGGCTTCAAAACAATTTTGTGCCTATGGCGTCACAGTCAAAATCTGCCACTGCTTAGCTCATCCCTTTAAAACTGGAAGTATTTTTGTAACCTATGTGTTGAACGCCAACTGTAACTAAAAAAAAAAGATAATATATATATGTGTCATCTGATGAGAAAAATCGATATGGAAACAAGAACAATCGTTCCTTCTGGCATTTGCTATGTAAAACTAAACAGGAAGCAAAAATATTAACTAATGTATAACCCCCATGATCGTATGCACTCAGGCTTAAAGGGCTTAATTTAGAAATTTTTCTAAAAGGAAATTCAAATGACTCTTAAAAGCAACTCTTTGTTTCTGTTGTATGAAAATTACATGAAATAGTATCCAAAACAAAGACTTTTAATCATTATCAAAATGCATAGCAAGATATCGTGATATGTAGACATGAAACACCATCAGGCTTGCAATATACCTTTTGGAACTCATTTATATAAAAAAACTCAACAAATTGCATATATTCAGACAAAAATACTCAGGAACTCCAGAGTTCTTAAGACAAAACCAAATAATACATTTTAAATCCAATGATTGGAAATATGTAGTATAATCCATTTGACGATTCAAATCAAACAAATTCTCCAAGATCCTATTGAAAACAACCAAACGAATATGGATGTCCAAACACCAAAACTTAAATAAGAAAAAGTCATCAAAGTTAAAGAGATTATAATACGTATGTACTCAACACGTCATATTTTTTCGCGGTAATAAAGCTTGATGATGTGCTGTGGATAAATGGAGTGCCTGAACTCTGGGGTTCTCCACTTCTGTACCTTGGTATTGCTGGAGAAAAAGTGGCATTGCAAATACAATTACAAAAACTTGGAAGTGTCATATTAATTTACTAAGTCATACTAGCTTACTGTTTCTTAATAAGTAGAAAAAAATAATTAAAACAAGAAAAGAGAGAGGATTAATTCAAATTTGTACTGTTGGATTTAATGATAATTTATCGGCAATAGTCTCGCTCGGGAGTCACAATAAGACTTACACTTGAGGATTCGTCACACCCTAATAAAGAATAGAAATCTTCATCGTCAGATTTCGTGTAGCTTAGAATGGAATCCATAGCCACGGTTTTTTTTTTAAATGTGGCACACGAAACAAAAGGACTAAACCCGAATTTCTAGTTTATGTATAAAATTATATAAAAAGTATTTCTAAAACGACACAGTCCTCGTTTATTTAGACAGTTTTTTCAATTTCTCAAGTTTAACAGAGAACCAGTGATGAAACAGCATCCGATTAATAAAACAAATTTGTTTTTGTTTACATTTAAAGCGAATTTGAAGTTGTAGTGCAGTTTTTGAAAAAGGGTGAAATGGACATGCAAACAGTTAATAAAAGAATTTGTAAATAATGCACTTAATAGAAAAGAAATAAATTTCATATTCTAAAAAAATGTTTCGAGAAAGTTGTGGGAAAATATTTTAAATAGAGTTCAATTCCATGTGAATTTACTGTAAATATTTGTTGCAAAAAGCGAACTGAGAAATGACGTGAAGTGAGGATTATTTATAAGCCGTTCATGAAAAACAAGTATGGAAAGCAAAGGGAGCATACGCCGGAGAAACACTCTTCATCCTTGAATCCTTGGAAAGCAAAACAAAACTTGTTCAAATTTCTTTCAGTATGTTCCAATGATAGCTTATTATTTGTTAATAAATTAATATGTCATTTGTTGATTTCGGAGGATGAGATAGCCACGGTAATATGTAAATTTTCAGCTGATTTCTCTTACCGTTGTTTGAAAAGCTCTTGTGTGTGATTCAACATGACTGAGAAAAGAGCAAAAAGGGACAAAAAATTCAGTGTGGAAGAACTTTATCAAAATAAAAATTTCGTTCCTCCGAAAGAAAAGAACTTAGAAACTATTTTTGAGGAACCTCGAAAATCTAAAGATGGCATGCCGATTCTCACTTCGGTTAGAAAGTATAGGCGATATTTACATTTCGACCCAACCGAAGGTAAAATCCAGAAGCGAAAAATGAAAGCCAAAAAATGTATTAATAAAATAAAGTTAAATAGTCTGAGAACTAGATCTTCAACGAAAACTGTTCGAAACGAGGATATATCTTTGTACATATTAGAAACCATAGGAGAGTCATCGGATAGTGATATGGATGTTTCACATCAAGAACCGGAACGAACTTCTGGAGAGCTAAACAAAACAAAACCCTGCTCAACAAAAAAGGTTTCTAAAATATTAGTTTCCCGTAAGAAAACTGAGAGTGTGCCAAGTGTACAGGAAATATGTGATCCAACACCAAATCCAGATGCTTTGGAAGAAACCTCAGACTCTCAGAAAGCACAAGAAACCATTTCAACATCTGAATCTCAGAGAAGTACAAAAACAGAGAATCTGCCTGAAGACTCCAAGGAAGATTCATGTCCAGAAAAATTAAAGGCAACTAATGAAGAATCTCCACGGAGGTCGTCTTGCATTATAAATTGAGTGGATATGTGCAACTGAATTAAATTTGTTGACGGCACAATGGTGTGACAAAAGGCAAAACTGCTTGCTTTTTTTTAAAAACACAAATTGTTTGAATATGATTTTGAAGTGTAGTGTCAAAATATTGAATATGTTTGAAATGTTTCTTTTTCAAATGCTGATTATTTTTCTTTCATTTTGTCTAATTTTTTGTATGCTTATCAAATTGTCGAGTATGTCATTTGCATTTAAAATATATTTCATTCACATAGCTACAAGATATTTGGATGTTGCAATTAATGATTTTTTCCCACAAGGCAAAACCAAAGTGAATTACATGAATTGTGATAAATTAATGTAGTTTTATACTTTTTAAATTTAATTCCCTTTTAAGGTTTTTTGGTGTATTAACTAGAGGAAGAAGTTTTTGCTAAATTTTATTTACAATCTTTTGGCATTTTGTGAAGAATTTTACATAACTAATGAATATTAAATTGATTTATACATATGAAAATTATGCTTAGACATCAGTTTGTTTTACAAACTGGAAGGCTGGTTTGTTAAAACGGGGCAATATGCATTTCTGACTTACTATAACTGTTATATGTAACTTTTCATGGATTGCAACTTTTTATGCTTAGTGTCAAGAACAGAATGAAAATTATAATGAACTATTTTAATTTGAATAAAAATTTATTAAATTATGCTGAGATAATCAAAATAATATTCTAGTATTATTTTGTAATCTTTTTTAACCCTCTGCATACAGTTTGATTTTGATACATTCGGGTTCTGAAATACAGGGCATTTTTAATGGGATTACTTGATTTAACTGAATTATGGGGCATTAAGAACAAACAACAATGAAATAGACATGTAATGCCATTTAGAGGCAAAATGAAATGTGAAATAAAGACTATTACAATATTTTTAGCATATACAGAGAAAAAGCAGAATCTGTATTGAAAACATGGGAAATAAACTTAATGTATGCTGTTTTCACTTGACCCATATTAGGAGACAGATTTCGTATCCCGTGGGAGCCATACTCAAAGGTTCAACTTAGTTATTAATTGTAGCAGTTCATAAATTTTGTTCCCTTTATTTTAATTTCTGTTGGTCTAACAAATTAAATTCAGAAAGCAAAATGGACTGGATTGATCAGAGTAGATGAGTTAAAAATATTTTGTCTTCAAGTGAAAGCAAAAGAAGGTTTCTGTATGATTAATTCTGAATTCTTTAGAGAAGATAAGTGTAGAAGAAAACTTGCCTAAATACTATAGTTTGATTTACTCAATAGAACTTTGTATTATTAGCAATATAAGATCTTCATTTCTTTCTTTTTTAGTTAAGCAATTGTTTTGGGGTTGTTTTCACATTAGTTATTTTTTACTGCTCAGAATGGTGCTGTTGTGTAATTTATATACAGTAAATTCTCGATTATCCGGCATTCAAGTATTCGAAAAGCTGAACTAACCGGAAAAATTAGAAAATAAGTTTTTCTAAAAATTTTACATCTGCACGCCAAAATTTAGCATGCATGCGCCCATGCTGTTCCATTCATGCGAACAATTTATTTCTGGAATGCAACGTCCGCTCCGCATGGAGGGGCGTAGAAGGGGGAAAAAAAGCAATATACAGTACTGTGACTACACAGACTTGTTTTATGGGGGGAGGGGATTCAAAAGCAAAAGTGAGAACCAAAAAAATTAAAGGTCCTCACCTTTTGCTGAAAAACGAAATCGACAATAAATAAAATGTAAAGGGACAGAATCGGAAAAAAAAAAGCTCATGGGGTGTTGCTCCATATTGGTAAGTCTCTTTCTTTTCCTTTATTTATTTACTCTTTAGATTCATCATCTGTATTTCTAGTGGGGAATTTTAATGGGAAAAATTTCTGATGGAAAATTTTAATGATCTTATGAGGATTTCGCTTAAGTCTTAAATCAGTGATGGTGAACCTTTTTTGAGAAATGGGTCGGATTTTTTTCATTACTTTTTTAATACTAGCCTGTGTGTCACTAAGTCAGTAGCATCACCTGAAGGGGGGGGGGGCCCAGGCCATGGTAAAAAGAGTACCAATAATTTAGAAACACCGAAAATTTGTTAATTTTCAAAATTTGCTTATTTTCGGATATTCTTTTAATATTAGGTTCATATTCTGTATTCATTAGTTTAACACATTTAGCAGTCAATTTCCAAGTTAATTTGTAGATTTTACAAAGTTCACTGAAGAAAACAATTTTTCACACGAATATGTGGATCCAACATTAGCAAGTTCCTTCATTGATATAAAATTGTTTGGTAAAGAATATATTTTATAAACTGGATATTAGATATTTATACTTTAATTTTTTAATATTTTCCATTGTCTGTTCTCTCTTTTACGATATAAAAAATGAGTTTGTAAAAATCAATGCATGGTTCATTTAAAGAGCCTTCGTGGGTCAGAGGTTTGCCACCACTGTCTTAAACCATTTTGTAACAACAACAACAACAAAAAATACTTTTAAACTCTGAAAATTTACAGACTGATCCTGACTAAATGCTTTTGAAGAGAAACTGAAACTCAGTGTCATTTTAGTTCATGAAGGTCTTTAGTTAAGTATAATGCCATCACAAACAAAAGGTGACTAAAAGAAGCACCTGAAGATATGTAAGGTGTTTCTTTTTTTGCTTGTAAAAATACATTATTTACATTTCTGTTTTATAATTCCGTTATTTGAATAGGTTGGTTGTGGATTCTGAATTCTATAGTGTGTTTTGTAAAATTATGCTGAAATGGAATTTTTTAAAGAAAATTGGTACTAGCTTTGTGGTATTGAATTGTATAGTTGGGAAATCATTCGAGTTATGGAGTTAAATATTCCATAGTGGAGACTATTTTGTTTTGAACATTGACTACAAATTTGTTGGAAAATTGGTTTTGTGTAATTTAAAATTTTCATTCTAAACCAGTACAGGCATTTGTGGTTTTGCTATATGAAATCTTTCATCTTGGATGAAGTTTAGTGAATAAATAAAATTTGTTCCTAAAATTTTTTTACATTTGTATGAAGAAAATTTGGATGTTGAAGTAATTTTCATAAAAAGAGGGTTTTTTTTATTTGTTACAATTATTATCCTTTCCTTTCTAAGTTTTGTTTCTAGTGCTGTTTTAAGATAATTTCTTATTTTTTTTATTTCTTAAAAAATTAAAAATTGATATGCAGTTTTTTAAGTGAAGTGCTTTTATCATCCTCAAGAGGAAATAAGATAATAAACAAAAAGTATTGCTATTTTTGTGTTTACATGTATGTATATATTTTCAAATATACTATTATGTGTCTTTTATTAATTCAAATTTTAAGAAAGAGGAATCTTGTATAAAACTAGGTATATTATCCAAAGTTGAGCGAAATATTGATGACTCTTAAATATGATTCATTTTGTGAAGTAGTGTACAAAAAAAATTTACAATCCGTTATATAATATATATTTGTATAAATGCAATAATCAAGCTAAAATGCAATATTTTATCATTTACTTACTTTAGGTAAGTGAATCTATCTGATTTTGTGATGGATAAGAAGTGCTGTGTTGATATATTTTTATTGAAGATTTTACATCCATAGCTTTTTTAATTTTAGAGAAATTAAATAGAAAGAAATGTGATTTCTATCTGCTTTTATATTCTTAATGGGATTGTTCTGGCATAAAGAAAGAACTTTTGTGTATTTTAAAGTAAAAATTATGTTGAATCAAAAAATGTATCATAAAAAAATGCATTTAAATTGTTTCTTCATTTCGTTTCAGGAAATTATTACCAGACAGTGTTAATCCTTTATATATATATATATATTTCAAAAATTTAATGCAAAAAAATTAAATACTTTTATAACATTTCTTTAAATTTATGTTTATTTTTAAATGATATTTTTGAAGATGAATGTTTGTCTCACATTTTCATGGATGTTATTTGTATCAGTATCATTAGAAAAAAAAATTCTGTATACTTATATGTTTATGTAAATTTTTATTTATTTAAAAGTTTTTTTTCTCTTTCAGTTCTAAAACTGTTCATACATATTTATGCCATAGTTCATGCATTGTCATAACAGTCAATTTTATTGCAAATTTTTGCATACAAATAAAAACTTATTCATGACTGTTAATTTTTCTTTTGTCGTAAGTAATTTATTTTACTTAAAAGATTAATACACTTTCCATTTTCTGTTTAATTATTAAATGTGTTTTTTGAAAATGCAGTGTATTTAAATTTCATTAATTCGTGGATCGGAAACAGTGCTATTGTTGATTATTCAACTTCTGAACCACAATGCAAAACTGATTGTTTCTATATCCTGAGACTAGCACTTTTGGACGATTTTACTCCAGAAAGGGGTGACAGACAATGAATAAGATGCGCACATTTCTGGAGTTCTTTGTTAGGTCCCGCTAAGTAAAATGTAAACATCCCCCCCCCCTCTATTTTTCACTTTTCCCCTATTTTGGTGAAAATAACTCTGCCTGGCGCAAAAGCGCGGAGGGTTTCGGAATCGGAGAACATGCAATACAAGAAATTGTATCTGAATTAGCCTTCCTAAGTGTGTAAAATCTTCAGAGATACTGAATTTCAATTCATTTTGCTGTGGCCAAGAGTGGATAAGTAGTCAGTTTTGTCAGAAATTTTAAATAAAAACTAAATATGCTATCATTACCAATAGTAATGAGGTAAAAATCTGCATAAATAATCAATTACATTACACTATAAGGTTATAGAAGTTGTCAGACATTTTAAAGATGAAAACCTTGTGGTAAATTTTTCACATGGTTAGAAAAATATTTTAAATTTGGAAGGAAACAGTGATTTATTACTGACTCTGTTTGTAGTATACCTTTATTGTAAATAATTATCTTCATATAATTATTACCATTTCTTGGAGTAAAATTAATTCAGTATTTAGAGCTCAGGCGACTTCCATCTATAGGTAAAAAGTTTGGAGAGCAGGGTTCTCTTTCAATTGTGATCCTTGTTATCTGTAGAGATTCATTTCTAGACGCCCTTATTTAATTTTAAAATGTGGTTTTAAACAAAATCATCGTTACTAGTGTCAAGCCCATAAAGGGAAGTCTTGGTTCAGCTATGAATTATGAGTTAATCAGATAATGCAAACGTCTTGGTCAGATGACATAGCTGTTAATTCTTGTTTATTTATAAACTTTAAGCACTAATGAAGTAACAATAAATGTGTCTGAATAGAAAATAGATTTCTTACAGTTATCAAGTCAAGATGGACGAACAAGTCAAAGAAATTTTTATTTCATAGTACGCTACTTTGATTATGAAACAAAGCACTTTTGATGGCACCATGCTTTAGTATTAAACAATCGCCAAATTCTTTCGGTTTCCATTGTGTGCATATTCCTTTTGTGTGCATACAGATGCATTATTTTCGTTGTTCATATATATAGTATCGTGCAATGACTTTAAAACCAACAACTAAAATAAGTATGGATGAATTTTACTGCATTAGCACCGACTTGCTCAAAATTAGGTTCGAAATTCGTTTCCGCTGAAGATCCGTGTATAAGATCTATTGCAAGTTAAATCATAAATAGTGGTTAAATATCCTCCAGATGGTATAGTGCAGAAGTTTGGAGAGGAGGGTGCCATTTCAGTTGTCGTCTTCGTCATCTGACCACAGTTCAAAATTATGAGGGTCCAGGAATGGCACCAATTGGGTGTCCGGGAGGGCCAGGCCAACCGTTGGGGCCAATTTTTGTACCCTATTCACTCAATGGGCTATTAATCTAGTAGATAAATAACGATCTGAAAAAAATTTAAGAATGTTACCATTACGCTGCTTCCCTTATACAGCAGGTCCTGCTCCCCGTCTCGGGGAGAGCCTGCCTTCCCGTCGGTAGACCGTTTCCCCCTGTCCGTCAGATTCTAATGTCACTCCTGCATGGGTCCGCCCCCAAATAGTCCTCGTGCTGCTTCAAACCGGGATGTTAATATAACTAAACTAAAAGTAATTTCAACCCAAGGTTGAGTTACTGAATCACTAAAAAGTGAGATAACACATCAAATTACACCAATCATTTTATATAACAGACTCAAAATTTTGAAGTTAAGGGTAAATATTCAAACTTACGGAAGTTAAAATAAAAGTTGGGTATTGCCAAACATATTCAAGCCTTAAAAATCGAGAAAAATATGAAGATTTGTGATGGTCATGCATTATATCGGAAATCCGGTTGCACCTTTTCCGGTTTGGATGGTTGTACTAGGGATGACAAATACTTGATGAACTGTTATTTACTACGGAATATCAAAAAATCACAAATACCAGTGATGAATATTACTATCAAAAGGTGTGATCCAATCGTTAGTAATTGAATCTGAGTAAAGTGTTATATAATTTTTTTATAAGATTCATTTTTTTGTAATATACTTTTGCAAAGTTTTAGTTTTTAGTTCCATCTTCTATCAACAGATGGCGCCGTAGAAGCTCATTTTCGGGGCTTAGAGATCATTATCGCAGTTACATTGGTATTTCCTATGAATCGCCATTCTTGTTGTGATATGCGTTTTCGAATGATTACAGCTCTTGTATAACGATAAAAAGTCGCAATTATAGTTTGCAACTGCGATCTCACGGTTAAAAGCCTGAAAACTGTGAAATGTGACGACAAAGAATGACTTCCGTGACTGATTGCTATTGCTACCGTCACCTCCTATTCAAATCCAAACAACCAAAAGAAATTTTGCTGGCGCCAGCTGTTGACAGTATAAGGAATTAAACATTAAAACTTAATGGACGAATTTTCTTATTTGTTTACTTACATTAAAAACCTTGACTTTATTTACAAAGCTTTTGGACTTACGTTTTGAAGATTCCATTGATTTATCATTACACCGGAATTACGTGGTTCTGTCATTTGAATGTAAATAAACAAAACAGAAAACTTTTCCATATTTCTAAATTTTTTAAAAATACTTTACTTATATTTAATAAGGCTTTTTGAAACTTAAGAGTGCGATTGAAATAACAGTTATTTGGAATAGATATTTAAAAATAGCAATAGCAAAAATATTTGTTCCTAAAAAAAATCGTGTATGGACGAGTTTTCTTGTTTTTTTACATACATTAAAAAACTTCACTCTATCTGCTTGTATGTTGGACTTCCGCTTTGAAGATCCATTGACTTACATTACATCAGAAATCCGTAGTTCAGGCAATGTAAAGAAACAAAGCATAAGGGGTCTATTCTGGTACCCCCGGTTGGATTGGGTTCCGTTGTTAACGTGCGGAATCCGACCCAACTCCCAACCCAACCGGGGTACCAGAATAGACCCCCAAAACTCGTCCATTATGCATCCATGGGTTGTACACGAGTGATAAAATCAAGATTACAACTCTAAAATAATACATGTGACATAAATATTTTCATCAACTTAATTCTCCATTATTTTTGTTCTTTGATGTCAATTTATTTCAAAACCATTATTATAGTTTGAAAATAATTATAAACACGTATTCCTCCGTCTCTGAGGCTTATGATCATATGATCAGTTATATCCGCAACCGCAACGATTTGCGTTTCTTCCCTTTTTTTTGTAAATATTTACTTAATTAATTCTGAAAACGAAAGCAATTAGCGTATTCAATAAATTCCATAAAAATAAGTGTTAGCACATTTTTTTGTATGTCTCTTAATTATTTTTAATAAAAAAATTATCGTATAAATAATTGGTAAAATTTTTCTCCTGTAAGTTTGGGAATTTTTGAATATCTGCTCTAAAGGTAGAATTTTTTACAGAATACATTTCGAAATTCTTACAACAAAAGTTGATAACTTTGAAATTAATTGGTGTCTGCTCTTGTATGCGTTTCATTAAAAGTTTTGATTATGAGAAAAAAAAATAAAAGTTACAATTCTGAATCACAGTCTTGTCTGTGATCATTTTTATTGAATAGTTTCAATTTACACTGTTAAATAGCACTTGTATTGAGTAACAATGTCTTTAAGTTTTGATTCTTCAAAGTCCATTGATGAAAAAACTACGCCAATCATACAAAGAGTTTCTCCTAGAACTATTACTGGTATATTATCTCCTGCAAACAGAGGAGCTCTTGATTGGTGAGTTATTAAATATGTATTTAAAAATGACATCTTATGTAGTACTATGTTCTCATATATTATGTTTGATGCTTACAATTTATCTGGTAAGCTTGAAATTTACATCTGTGAATTATAATTGTTTGAATGATAACATTTTTTGATTATAATGTGCTTTTAAAATAATAAACTGTCCCCTGAATGTGCTTCACGATGTAAATACTACATAATCATTGCAATATTCATTTGTGTCAGCTTTGCCTATTGAAGTATCGTTTCCATAATCAAAATAATAACGTATGTAGACTAATTTGTAATGACATATGTGTCACTCATTACAAAAGATTTAATTGCCAACTTCTGTGTGACATTTGTGTCTCTGTTGATTGTCATTGGTATAGCTGAAGATATGAAGTCATATTTTCTATATGCCACTTAGAAGGAAGATATTACTATACATTTCTTATTTTTAAATTAGGACTCATTTTTTAGAAAGATGAGACTGTCAGGATGTGCAAACATACTATTTTGTGTGGTAATCCACAAATAATAGTAAATATCATATTTGTTCCTGGTGTACATTAATCGGTTGAAATCTATAAGTTGGAACACAGCGTAGTTAAAACCGCGCCAAGTCGCCAAGCTAAAGATAAACAAACCTGCATCGGTCACAGTTAAAGGTTAATCATTTCATGTTGACTCGTTTTGAACCCAATACGTTTGTGGTTTGTTGTTGCACTATCTCAGAATTCCATCTTTTTGAATCCATTGCATTTGTGGTTTGTCGTTGCACTATCTCCCGTTTTAAACGTAGAATTTTTAGCAGAACTACTAGCTTTCTTAGCTCATTGAATGTATGGAATCTGTTACTTTTCGAATTTTACTTTTAATTATTCTAATGAAGCAGGAAAAATTGCGCTCGCGATGCCTGCGGCATCTGAAGTGGGCACCCGGCAAATTTTTTTAAACTTAAAAAAACATCAGCGGTTTTGCTTTCAGCAAAGTGGGATCCTAGTAGCTTCGCTAGTTTAGTGAATGTACAGAATCAGCTTTTTTTAATTACTCTAATGAAGCAGAACATTTGCCCTTAGTAGCTTTCAAAACAAGTAATAGTAAAAAATTAAGACTTACTCAGTTCTGATATTTGCACTTGGGAGGAAATGCTCTTAATATATGAAAAAGAAATGAACAATGCGGCGCATCAAGGAAACCATCGCGCAGGTGAAGACAGCATTCCAAACGATGAATTCCAAAATATGACCAAGCAACTTCAAAAATTCCATGCAAACGATTTTTATTATAAGGCAAAGAAAAAATCTCTCAATTATATGATCGGAAAAACGTATAATCACTAAATAAACCCAAGTTCTATTTGTCATTTTTTCACTAATTGAAGTCATCCTAATTGAAATATATTTCATTATTTAATTAAATATTTAAAGTTATTTAAAAATCCGCGTAGTATGTAAACAACTCAAATCCCGCGAAACGCTTGCCATGACGTAAGCGATCTAGCCGATGGGTTGCCAATGGAACTAATCCGCTTGATTCTAGAGGTAACCATATTGGCGATGAAATCGTGTGTGTTCCAACTTGTAGATACCAACCCATTAATCCTGTTCTCATGAGTCAAACATACTTGTGTTGCTATGGGTAAAAGTTTGAAGAGTACTGTCCCACCACCACAAGAAAAACCCCAGACACGACTGTGGTCATTATGGAAACGGGATATTCCACTGCATTTTGGGGGTGAAGGAAAAGGCTTTATTTCATTTGGCGCAGATGGAAATCTCATTTTGCTTTATACTTCGGTCGGAACTGAATTCCTCGCTTAACAAAGTGTGCTTAGTTGGTCAAATGTTGCTGTTGATTTTATATCCGTTTCCCTCCTTTTTTCGACTCGTCTACTTGCGGCAACCCTGCTCAGGGTTTTCTCGTGGCAGTAGGATAGCAGGATGCTAGCTTTTTGGATGTCATACTCGTCTACTAACCACAAATTCAAGTTTCATACACCACAAATTCATTTATTTATTCAAGACATAAATTGAAAATTCAAATCAAAACAAGCGTAGTTGTTTTTGGTATTTTATGAGCTTAGTATTCTATATAATATGTCACAAATCTCACCAATCTATGGTTTTCTTAGTTTATTGGTTTAATTATTAAGGTTGGGAAAGTGAAAAATATCTAATAATTTTTCGCATCAGATTTGGTAACCATATAAATGAAAGATGACTGTCTATATAATGAAGAATTATATATAACTGAAGGAATTATTTGCATGCTGTTTATAAAGCTCGATGCTCTTTTTTTTTGGAAAATTATTTTTAAGATGCATTTTATTAGTATAATTTTTAATTCTTTCCACTCAATGTATAATTTTGAATGTATATATATATATTTATTCATTATCAGTTAGCTATATAAATATATCTATGAAACAGCTTTGATATATGGAATCACTGGCGATAATCTTGTCTTGGCGACTTCTTGTCACCTAACTGAACATCGTTTCGTTAAGTCGCCAAAACAAAATATCGCCAATGAGGTCCTATATTGAAGCTGTTGAAAAAAAGTCACCAAAAACAAAATTATTGCCAGTGATGCCACATATCAAAACTGTACCATATCTAAATCTACATTAAAAATTTATTTGTAAATTATTATTATTTAAATTTGTTTTTTTTAGGGGCTGGCAGTCATTTGTAGCTTATGGATGTCATAATCATGTAGTTGTCATTGATACTCAGAATGTTAAGGTATATTTTACAAGAGAATTTGATATTAATGCAATTACTTTCTATCATTAATATTTTAGAACACATTTTTAATAATGTATAATAAACATAAAAAATGGGAAAAAAAACAGATCAAGAAAATAATAATAATAATAAAAAAAAACCCCACAGAAATGTACTTTTCCATCAGCAGGGCTCCAGCCAAAGACCTTTCAAATTTTAATGATAACTCCCATCATCAAATGTTAGTGATGAATGTTGGTGCTAGCAGAATAGCATAAATATTCAAGGTTGTCAAAATTTTGGGGCCTATTAAAGGAAAAAATACCCATGATCAGCATTTTAAAAATTGATTTTATACATTTAAATAATACTGAATTTCAATATATTTTAATGATTAACTGGTAGACTTTTTTTTTTCTATTTCTTTATGATGTGTCCCCCCCCCAAATATTGCTTTGTGATTTTATACATTGAAATACAGACATCTGGGCCTGCAATCACTGTTTTTTAAATGTTATAATGAATATATTCAGCTATCTTGAATGTTATTATATAGAATGTATCCTGTAACAGAGCTTATTTGAAAATAAATCTTATGTATTTTATTAGGTTTTCCAAACTTTAGAAAAGCACACAAGTGACATTGTGAAGGTGATAACTATTTTTTTATGCTTCCTTTTTTACTTTAGCTTTGTTTTTCTGCTATTAATTTAGTAAAACTGACCGTTTATATACATTGATGATTTTTGTAGTGAGAGAATTGTTGTTCATTGCTTTTCACTAATAGGTAAAATGGGCCAATGAGAACTACTACCATGATTTGACTCATCCTTATACTCTGAAGTTAGCATCTTTAGATACTAGTGGCTTGATTGTAGTATGGGATGTAAAAGAAAGCAAGCCAATTTCATCTTTCTTTGAAACGGGCAAACCAGCTATAGGTTAGATTTATTTATTTCTTTTTTTATCTGGAAATATATGAATTTTTATGTTGCATTCAAAATATACTAAGTATTCATGAACATATGCTTTCTACCTTTTTATGATAAAACAAAATTCATAAAGTGAAAAACAGCTATGTAAGTGGATAGGTGGAATAGAAATTGAACAATGTTTCATATTTATAACAAGCTCTAATTGTTCTTTGAAAGCTAATTAAATTATTTGTAAAATTAATGAATTCAAATATCGTTAAGAATGTTTCTTTATAGTCAAGTTCTTTACTGTATATTTATTTAAATGCAAGCAACTTTGTTATTTGATATATTTAAAAGATTGGTGCTTACCTCTAAGCATATATTACGATGAATTTTGATATAATTTAATAATCAAAGTTAGGCACATAATTTAAAAATATTTATAAGCTATTTTAAGGGAAAGTAGCATTGACTTCTGTTTTTGGCTGTTATTTTTATCAATATATTTTTAAATTTTTGTTTATGTAAATTATATTGAAAAGTAATGGTGGTGAAATGTGTTTATATATTGTAGATATTGAATGGTTGTCTGGTCGAGATTCTTGTCATCAACTTTTGGTTGGACTTCATCCTCCTTATTCTATTGTAGTATGGAACACAGAAACGGGGAACAAAGTGTGGAAGAAATCTTACACAGAAACCCTTCTTTCTTTTGCATTTGACCCATTCTCTGAAAACAACATTACTTGTATGTTTAATTTTTTAGCTATGTTATTTGTGCTTAAGGTTATATTAGTTTTACTGCATACTTAGCTATTTTTTTCCTAAATAAAAAATATTTATTTCCTTCATTTTCTGAGGTCGCGATGGCCTAGTGGTAAGGTCTCGGCTTTGGGGCCAGAGGGTTCCAGGTTCGAAACCCGATTCCACTGAAGATCTGCGGTGTATGGGGCCTGTTGCGCACTAAATCATCTGTAGTGGCCAAACGTCCTCCCATTGGTGTGGCATGAAAGTTTGGAGAGGGGGTGTCAGCTCAGGTGTCATCCTTGTCATCTGACCATGGTTCAAAATTACGAGGTCCGTCCCAAAATCGCCTTCGTTTGCTTCAAAATGGGACGTTAATATAATTAAACCATTCCTTCATTTTCTACTGTAATAACCAGCCATGTTTAAATATTATTTGATCATGATTTTTTTCACAAATATCAAAGTTGTGAATAAGTAATTAATAAAATGGAAAATTCTTCAATGTTCAAATCATTTCTTTAATACAAATAAAAAAAGCCCTTTTCTTTAAAATTTGTTAATCAACTTATTTTTGTATCTATCTCAAAGTTGGATATTATTTAATTAAATTTGATAGAAAACCTTAATATTTCTCTCATTTCAGCAGTTGCTGTCTAATGCATTTTTGTACATTTATATATACTAGAAATAAATTACTAAAATGAATCTAGCCTAGTGATGAATTGATCATGTCTCCAGGCAGACTGTCCCTCTCTTTTTGAAGTTGTAAACAAGTTAACCTCCCTTAAGATGGAAAAAAGGACATGCAATATGATTGTTGGAATGCTCTCTTTGGTTCAGTCAGGTGGTTGTGTTTCTTAAAATCATAAGTAGCTCTGTGAATAACTTCAATTTATGAAAATTAAATTAGATTTGCTATTATTAATTTCTTGTACTGGTTCTTTTCTTTTCCTCGTCAACCAGATATGCAACTTTAACTTCTGCTTCTCAACTTCCCACTGCCAAGGAATATACAGTGTCTGAGAACTTGTAAGGAATGAGAAATAAAATTATTTTTATTTGAATTAAAATAGGGATATTGAACTGAATGAGGATTTGAAATTGTGGTAGTTCTGAATTTTTAAAATAATAATAATAATAAATAAGTATTTACCATAAGTCATGAGAATGAAAAGTAGGAAAATGAAATTGGAATTTTCTGGCAATTTTCAGATATATTTAAAATATACTTCAGACATCTCATTTAGGAACTTCTCTTCTAAATAGTAATATTGGAGCTTAAATTTTATATTGGGCTAGTTACTAGAATTTTTTCTTCATGGCATAGCATTTGTCTTGAATGTATCTTATCTTTTAGTTTGTAATTGAAATTTTCCTTTTGAAAAACTGAAAAACATCATACTAATTCTCATGAATGTAGAAGTTCTCAAAATCATTTTATAGAAGCTATAAATGTTTTGAAGATTTGTGACTCTTTTGGCATTCGTTCTAAAGTTATATGAAAAATATAAATTAACTCAGGAACTGATATATTTTAAGAGTACAAAAAATTAAAGTAAGTTGCTTACATAATATTATTATGGTATTCAGAAATCATATTGTATATTTAACCAGAAAAAAAAAGCAAAGTAGGCAAATTTTATTCGGGATATATTTTCCATTTTTTTGTGTAAGTGATTGTTTTAAAAACTTTTTCTGCAGAATTCCAGAACAATCAATTCCATTATCTACATCATTAATTACTGAACATCTTGTCCATTCTTTTTTGCAACATTGTTGAAATTAAATAAAAATAGTTGTAGTAACAAAATCTTTAAGGATGTCCTTTGTTCCCATGCCCTTATTTATATGCTACTTTCATGCATTAGACTCTTTTGACTGTAATAAGCTTGTAATTCTGTATGAATTTAGTTGTTCTTTACTGTAAAGTGTTGCTTAGTATTTAATATATTACTTATTAATTTTTAAAAGAAGATTGTAAACTGTAACATAAAACTTTAATATATTCTTCAGTTGTAGAGGACAGAAACTGCAGTTTTAGGTCTCTTTTACTTTCTATCTCAGATTAAAAATTGAAATTGTTAGATTATTTGTTTAAAGTCTTGAACTATTTCATTGATTTTTAAAGCAATGAGGGATGTTACTTTAAAAGTAAAGAAAGGAAGCTTTCTGATTTTTTGCCTTTATTTTTCAGTTTTAGCTTCTGAATGCATTTTGTTTGTGGATGATTTCAATGTCCATAAAGCACCTTCCAGTAATGGTCGGAAATTTTATATTTCCAACCCGTCTTCCAACTCTGGATCTGATGATCGCACCAAAGTTTCTGGGCGTGGATCTATCCCAAGAAGAATGTGGCTTTTGGCAAAAGCTGATTCTAGGCCCAGGTTCTGTACTGCTCTTTAATAATTCATAATTATCTTTATTCATGCTCTACCCATTTTGCTAGTGTTTGGTTTTAAATGTTATTTCATTTAAAATGATAGTTTTTGACAGAATTGTTATAAATTGAAAGTTGTTTTCTATGAGGTACTTAAAAATGTATATAGAGTATTGATAAATAGGAATTGTGTTTCATTTTGTAAATGTGGTTGCAACAACAACAACAACAACAAAAAACTGAGTAGAACATTTAATAATATAGATGGTTTATATATTTATAATAATTTATACTTATTATAAAACTTGAAAAGATTGTAGTATTTTTTCCCAAAAGTGTGTATGATTAATTTTATTGGATGGATTTAGGAAGGTATTCTTACTTTTGTTATATATACATGCAGTTTCTTAATTTCTTAGCAATTTCTTAAGTGTGTAATGTCAAGAAAAAAAAATGAAAGATGACTGCTGAACATATACTTCTGGAATGTACTGGAAACACACATAATCATGTGTGTTTGAGTTTGACCAAGAAACAGGATTTTTCTAAAGTAGAAATCATTTATAAAGATTTTTATCACCTTACCTGTAACATTCATATGTAATTACTCTTATAAAATATGAGCCATATTATTTGTGAATTGGTAAATATTTCTAAGCTAGAAAACACTATTGTTTGTTATTCTTATATGTTTCTTATTATTTAGTAATTCTGTTGAAAGCTTTATCTTCTAGTGTTTTCAGTTCAGTTCACAGTAATTTTCACTTTTGCCTTAACCCCTTAACTGGTCAATTTTTTTTTATCAGAAGCATTCATAAAAAAAGGCATATTTTTTTGCTGCATAAATTCATGTGTCTGTTATTCGGTGGTTAAAAAAAAACTCCTTCAATAGTAGACCCGGATGGAAAGCATTCCAGTGACATGAAAGCTATGCCATCTGTTGAAAATTTTTTATAGTGTTATGTGAATTAAAAATTCAAGGTACACCAGAAAAAGAAAGGAAAAAATATCAATGCCAATGCGCCTTTACTGGCAAACTGATTAAAGGGTTAAATCTGATATAGCAAAATGATGTAAAAATAACTTATATGGAATGAATTTTTTCTAGCTCTAGTTTTTAATCACAAGATATTGTTTTATAAAATTTATATCTTATGATGTTTGCCTTTTTATCTGATTTTAATTCATGATGCACTGAAGATTAATATATATATATATGTGTATATATATTGAAAATAAAAATTAGATTTTAAGTTTTTATTGCAAAATTTATTTAGTTTAGTCACTAAAATGTATTTATTTCGTTTCTTGCGAAAATACTTTATTTTATTAATGGGTATGTTTTGTAATTAGAACTAAGAATAGATAAGCCATAAAAATATAAATTGTTTTTAAGTATATATTATAAAATATGATCATGAGCAGAAATTAAATATCCATTATTTTGATTTCATATTGTGAATAATAATCTTCTGTAGGTTTTAAAAATGTAATGTTTATTTCAAACTGTACTTTTTTATTATAGTTGAAATTCTTCTAAAGCGTTTTATGAAATATACTTTTATAATTAATATATGTATTTAAACTTCTTTTATTCAGTGAAGAAGGAGTGACATTGAATGAATGCTTAAATCTCACCTACCATAAATCTTATCGTCATCATCTCCTGTTGCTCTACCCTAAGGAAATTCTCATATTGGACCTTGAAATTAACCAGGTAATTTATTTTATATTTGTATATAAATCACTCTGCAGTTTCTTTAATTGGACCAAATATCATTGCAATTTTAGAAGCATTTAATTTGTTGTCTATAATTATATTCCTAGAGATGTGATATTGTGTGCAGAAAGTTTCTAGTATGAATGTTGGGAAAATGACAATGAATACATGAGTTAATATTATAGTGTACTTAAAAAAAAGAAAGAAAGAAAGCATAGTAGTTTTAATATTTAGAAAATCCTAAGTTGTGTACTAATTGAATACAGTTAATGATTGTTCAAAATGATTCTGAAGTTCGAAATGGGACTTTTGCATGTTTTAGACTAATATGTTGATGATTTTGATGCTTTCAAAAACTCTGAATTCTTTTCATTCTGTAATAAGGAAAAACTATTAAGCATATCTTAATATAAATAAAAGTCATTGTGGCTATGTTCCACATCTGCTCTAAAACCAATGGACTTTTCTCTGCCAAATTTTGCACACTTGTTATTCAAGACAAGGGGAAGACACTTATGAACTTTTAAAAGTCCAAAAGTTAATTAAACAGTCAGTTAATTAGAAATTAACCGAAACCGTTTTACCGCTGTAACTTCGGAGCAAATTGTCTGACAAAAAATATTTTTATACCATCTTAAACTTTAAAATTTTTCCTTTTCAATGATACCAATTTTATTTCTGTGCAATCTTTTCTTTAAGTTTTATGGATTTTAAAATTTTTTGAACGAAATTTATTACTTGTAAAAGATTTTGAAATGAAGCATTTTTATTGATACTTCGTTGCTAGGCAACGGTGAGACTTTGAACAAATTTCTTTTTATTTCTGTAAATATTTTACACAGGAAGTGAAAACTAACTGGCAACTTTAAAAGGCTTAAAAGTTAATTAAATCTTTAGTTAATTCAAAAATAAACAAGATTTTGGGTTTTTCTGTGATATATTTCTAAAGTGTTACCTACATTTATCGTTTGGAATTTAGGTTTTATTTTTTAAAATATTTTTTGGAATCTCTTTTTATTGGTTCTAAAGGAATTCTTAAACAAATTTAATTAGATTAAAAATTGCTGCAGTTAATATCTCCTGTCATTTCCTTCAACTTTTATTAATTTTCAGACTTTAATAAATAATAATTGATTACATGCATACATTTTTGAAATAATATAAATTTATAGATACTTTGTTGCTAGGCAACGGTGTGACTTTCGTCTACTATCTGTTTATCATTTGGCATTTTTGTTTTATTTTTAAAAATATATATTAGAAACACTTTTTATTGGTTCTGAAAGAATTCTAAAGCATATTTAATTAGATTAAAAAATTGCTGCAGTTAATATCTCCTATCGTCTTAACCTACATCTTATTCGAAGTAATAAATAAGTGATTTTAGAATTTGAAACTTTGAGAAATTTAGAGTAGTGATTTCATGATGCCCAAAAGAAAATGTAATTCAATTGCTCAAATTAAAATGAAAGCAAACAAAGTAAAGCTTTCACGAGCAAATGAAACAGACATTCAACAAAGAAGAGGCTTCAGGCTATGAGGGACCATGACAAAAACTCGCGAGCAGGTGAATCAAAAGACCACCACCACCAACGTCTTCAAGTAAAGTGGATTCAAGCTAACGCATCGCGTGTCAGTGAATCTGAGGATCAACGAGAACATCATTTACAAAATATGTGGGAACAAGCTAGCACATTGCGGGCTTCCGAATCAGAGGATCAATGAGAACATCGTCTATAGAAAATGAGAGAACAAAATAGCACATCGCGGGCCACTGAATCAGAGGACCAATGAGAACATTCATCTTCAAACAAAGCAGATTCAAACTAACACATCACACGCCACTGAATCTGAGGACCAACAAGAACATTGTCTAAAAAAATACGGGAACAAGCTAGCACATCGCTAGCCACTGAATCAGGGGACCAACAAGAACATCGTCTTCAAACAAAACGGATTGAGACTAGCACATCGCGGGCATCTGAAAGGTATTACAACTTATGTCTCGAAGGTTTTCATTACGATCTTAGGAAAGACTATAGTAAACATAAAAACGTTATAATTGGAGGAATGAATCAAATATGTAAGTACTGCTGTTAAAACACATCCATTTTTCTCTTAATTTTCTCAGATCTTAAGTTACTTTAACCGTTTTAATCTAAGATGGAAACTACCTGATAAAATATATTGCCAAATGAAAATAAAATCAAGGTAGTTTGCAGCTCCAGACTCGTCTTTTTCAATTGAAAGTATATTTATATTTTGAGCGATATACATTTCGAAACACGTGTGTGTGCTACAAATGATTTCCAATTTTGAGGCAATTGTGATTGAATTCAAGGTATTGGATTGTAAGATTGCAGGTTTGAGATTCAGTTTAAGCGTACATTTTCTGTGTTTGTGGGTTTAGACAACTTGGGGCAAATATCCTTGCGTGGTGTGGAAGGAAAGGGGAAATTGGGGGTGGTGGTTAAATGCTGTCTTCATCATCTGACCATAATTCAAAACTTCGTTCATATCCACTTTACTTTAGTGTGGTTACAGAATGAAATCGTAATCTAATGAAGTACCAAGTTAACCATTTTTTTTTAAGTTTTCTTATGATGCTATTCATGATTTTTTAAAATTTAAAATATGTTGGATACAGACTATTAGGTTACATTACTTTGCATATTCTTATCAGCGAATTTCGAAATATACAATCTAGCTATTTTTTAATATTATTTTACTTTTCATTGAAATTCAAAGCTTTATTGCATATTTTTTGGAAGTTTCTTAATAATGATAATGGAGATACTGACTGCCTAATCTTAATAATAGATCTTTCTTTATATTAATGCAATTGTAGACTGTGGGTATTGTTATGTCTGAGCACACTGGATCTCCCATGATGCAGATGTTCTCCAGTTGGCAGAGAGATGTGTTTTTTATTCTTCATGAATCTGGTTGTGTATCTTTTCGTCTAAGACACAGAGGGAAAGCTCTTATGGCCCTTGCAACTCCAAGTGAATGTGAGTGTAGTTTTGCGTTTTCCTAATGATACCATTTTTTCCCGTGTTCCAAAAAGATATAAATATTTTATTTATTTTGAAATAAATTTAATATTAACTTTATTTCGTTTTAACTTTAACTTTTCAGTTTTTGTGTATTATTAGTGGAGGTTTGTGATTCTTAATAAATTAAATACCTTTGTTTTAGGTTCAGACACTGGTGTCAATTCAAATGATGCTAGTTTAGAAGTGACCTATGACATCCAATGTCAGTCAGATTCTTTGAGGTTAACAAAACATGCCAAAGTGACTGGTATGGCCATTTGTCCACTCAGTGAAGCAAAGGTTGCTTTACTTGTGAGTGATGGACGTGTATTATTCTTGGAGGTGACTGCTTTGCATAAGGTAGTATTCTTTTTCAATAAAAGAAGCCAAATAAATAAAGAGTTTTAATAATTCAGTCACTTTAAGATTTGAGACATCTTTTACTAATGATTTCAGTTGAACTCAATTTTTTAAAACTTATTCGAGCGCAATATTGTCTAATCTTTAAGTGATGAAAATTTCCTTGAATTGATTATGTAAATATAATTATATTTTATTTTACTAACTTTTTAATGCTTTTATTGCTATTGATTGAAAACATTTAGGTATTAAATGGGTGCTGAAATTTAATTTAATTTTTGACTGCAAAAAGCAGCCTCTATCCCTATTAAGAGTTAACTAGAAAATCACCCATTATGGTATGACGGGTGCAAATTGCCTCTTCATTCAAGAGATTTCCCGTCAAATTTGATGTGTTTAAATAGATATATATACGAGATAAATGTTTAACATTGATTGAAAACAAAATAAACATGTTTTATGACAGGAAATATTTTTTTTTAATTTACATATTTCTTTATTCAAAAAACCTCTTGGTGAGCAAGATTCCGTGTGAAGTATTTTTTGTTGTTTAACATTTTTATTATAATTCAATAACCATGAAATTCTCAGCTTGTCAAATGTAAGTCAAAAGTTAAAGGAATTCTTTTTTGAAATTCTAATCAAAACAAAGCGCTTCTCTGCTTGTCAAATGTTGCCAAAAAATATTATCAAATTATATCATCATGATTGCAATAAATAATCAGATGCATCGTGGCGTCTAAACTATATCATGCGCATGATATACCACTGATGTAATTTACTACTTTCTATTAAAAAACAGAAATTAATTTGAAACATATGATTAATATAATTTAAAATTTATTGTAAACTATTGATCATAGCAAGATAAATTTTACATCAATCGATAGAAAATTTTATTTTACTATTTTAGAGCTATTAGACTTGAAATTAGAATGACAATTACTCTTTTAAATTTAAAATTACTGAAATTTAGGTTCTCTAACAATGAAATAATGCTGTTTAACATCTAGCAGTGCTATGGTGCGAGCTTTATTGTTGGTGATGTCAAAGCATTACCGAGAGACAGATCTGGGCTATTATATTAGTAATGACAATTTACAACAAAAAAAAAATACTATGTTAAGGTGTCATGTTTAAAAAATATTATGTTAAAAATGTTATGTGGTTATATTCTTTATATGTAATTCTTAGTAACTGTAATTTGTTGAATCTGCGTGATTCTGCATTGTAATGAATTATTCTTCATTATCATTACTGAGTTTTATTATCATTATATTGAATTTTTGAAACTGTGATTTCTTTATTTAGTTTTTTTTTCTAAAAGAATTTCCACAGCAATTGTTGATATTCTGACTGAAAAAATGTTCATACTGAAAATGAATACTGAATGTTTCATACTGAAAAAATGTTATTAAAATTTGATAATAAAGTCTTATAGTATGATTGTTGCTTTGAGTGATTCGCACAATGTTAGACATTTTTAATAATCAAAAGCAATTAATTTTAGTGTTATATTTTCTTCTCACATGAATATAATTTATATTTTTCACTGTAAAAGAAAATTTATGTCACCTGTTTTAAAAATAATTTTTGCATCTGAAAGAAAAAAAAAAAAAAAAAAAAAAAAAAAACACACCCCATGTATGAGAATTCATGACATTGTTAATCTATTCTTTTTATTATTAAATGGAATAGAGAAAATAACTGTTTGAGTGACATTGATATGGAATAATATAGTGGAATATGAAATTTATGCTGTAAAATAATTTATAGTGTTTATGACTTTTCAGAATGTTTTCGAATAGAATTTGACTTTATAAAAATAAATTTTAAAGTAATTTTTATCCTGTTATAGAAGGAAGATAGCTGTTCCTTACCTCCATATTTATCTGCAAGCCTTGAACATAGTCTTCCAGTTAAAAATGAAAGTGAAAGCCATTCAGAAAAGCCCCTGTTCCCTCTTCTGTCAGATGCTCATCATCCAGCCAATACCCTTTCTGATAACATTCCTCCTGCTCTGTATCGAAATGAAGGGCCCGGAATGAAAGTGGTGAAAAATGTGCGTTTCAAAATGTTCATTACTGGCCATTTAAGTTCATTGGCTGCTCCACCTCATGTTTTAAGAATGTGCCCACCTGTCACATTTCGTAATTGGACTGTCTACAGACCTTTGATGGCTGTTGGTGAGTAATTTTTACTAAACTGTGTGATCATACTTAATTTTGAAAGATATAAATAATTCTTAATCTGGATTTTTTCCATATTTATTTTACATCCTGTAAAAAGTATATATATATATACTCTATCTGACCATGTGGCAGCATCTTGGTTGTATGAAACTGATTTCAATGCTTGTGGACGAGGTGTATATTAAATTAAACAGTATTGGTCTGTTGGTATGTATAAAGCGGAAGTTTGGAGAGTTGTTCAGGTTCAGTATCTTTATTATTTTGATGACCGATCAGAATTATGATGTTTGCCTCAAATAGCCATATATTCCTACGTGGCATATTGCTCTTGATTCAGTGCTTATTAAATTATGAGTTGCCACTCCAAATGAGGCGGTATGGAAAGTTTTGTATTACCTTCCACTCTCAGATTCTACATTATTTGTAATTAAAAATAGTAAAGAAAATCTCTCAAAACTCGGTGAATAAGTGGAATTATTTTTGTTTCTCATTAATTAATGCTTAGATTTTGTATTCATTTTCTAATTTTGAGATCTCTACAAAATTTTTCATACAAAAACAGGTTTGTAATTTTTTTTTTTTCCCATCTGAAAGTGGTCCTAGATGAAAAAAGCTCAAGAGGATGTAAATACCAAGTAACTGTTGAGAGAATGGCTTGTACTCGCCATTCTCCGAATGCAACAAAGAGATTTGTGAAAGCCCAAGATTATTATGATTACAGACGGAAACAGATGCAATTGGTTTTTAAAATTTGTAGAATGATGAACGATTATCAAAGAATGACAGAATTATGCTTGCAATGTCAGTTGTCTGTAAATATTTGTATATGTACTCTAATTCTAATTCATTAAAAGTATTTAAATGTTAAGCTAAAACTCATTTATATTGTGAAACCAATGGCTGCAGTCAAATAATAATAATTTGAATGAACGAAATAATGATTCGGTGAGGTAAGCTTAAAATAAAATCAATTTCCAGTTTAGTTGACAAGGAAGAATTTAAAAGAGAATTAGCCTAATTAAAAATATTTCTTTTTAATCATATATCATATTTTACTGAGAATCTTGAAAGTGCTTTGTGTCATTCATTATCCTTGTATATGATTCTTTTTGCTATCAAAGGTTTTATTTTTTATTGAAGATTTCATATACCTATTTATCTCTATGCTAGGTAATGCAAGTGGCAGCATTCAGGTGATAAATATGGCAACAGGTGTAACTGAAAAAGAATATGCTCTTCATTTATCTCCTGTTAGGTAATGATTTTTTAAATTTCCTTTTGTTTTAATGCATATGCTTTTTCTCTCTTATAAATGTTATCTTGTGAACATATTTATCATTATATTAGTTTTTCTTCATGTCATGGTTTGGAATTCAGTGGTTGTAAGGTATAATATGCCAGTTACAGTCTATAAATTTATTTATTTAGTGCATGAAAAATGAGCATACAAATATTATTGGCAGGCAATTTTTATTTATGTCCAAAGTAGGGGATGATTTTTTTTTTCAAATCTGGAGATCTATTCAGTGTGATTATTACTGACACCATTCATTCCAAAGTAAGTTTAATCTTTGTGATTGAAATAAATTTAATTTAATTCATGTAAATGACTTCAACCAAAATGCATGCAGATGACGACATACAGCTGTCTTATGCAATAAGACATGTAATTTTTTTATTTCATTGCAGCTTAAGTTTGCTATTCCTGGCACACTTATAGACATTTTGGCAGGTGCACACTAACAAAAAAGTGATGTTCCATGCCAATATTTATGCTTGGTGATAACTGTTGTTAAGCCAAAATACTGCTTTTATAGAAAAATATTGCTGTAGCCAGTTTCCGTCTCTATTTCATAAATATTGATTCATAATTAAGTTTCATTTCCACGAAAGGACTGTTATGGTTGGTGAAAGTAACATATGTATAAATTGAATTATCCTGTTTTCTTTTATGATGCACATGTTAAGAAATTGAGCACTGGTTCAGGTATAATCATCTTCACCTGACTAATTCAAAATTTCTAGATCTGTCCCCAACAGCCTGTTAAGTAGCTTCATTTATGTAATAAATTAAATTTTATCATTTAATGCAGTCTTTTCCAAAGCAAATGAGATTTTTAATTGGTATTATAGCTGGAGCACAGCCTAGTGAAAAACTGAACTACAATTTTTGGGCTTATTAACCAATTATTGTAAAAAAAGAACAAATGGACTAAAAAATTATTAAATATATATTAATAAGTTGTAATATAGTGTTTGGATAAGGATTTTCCTTACTTTTATCCACATTTTATCTTGGTGAGAGTTTTGAATCTTTTTGAGAAGAAACACATTCCCCTTTTTGTGTTTGACTTTTTCGTACTGAAATTTTTATTGCACTAAGTTTTGTATCTTTTTCATGCTCATGTTAAATAGTGAGAAAAATTTAATTTTTTTCAGGGGTATTGAATGGATTGGGTTGACTTCTTTCCTTTCCTACTCTCATCCAAATACCATGAATAGTGCTGGTCATGTTAAAAACGAACTTGTTCTAACCGATCTTCAGTCTGGACGAATCAAGGCACTTAGAGGAGACAAAAATGAAGAATCTCCCATTGACATGATTCGAGTTTCTTATCTTAGGTTTGTTTATAGGCATATCAAACTTTATAAAATCTCAAAATGTTGCTTGTAACAGTACTTCATCTTTGGAAGGTTCTGAAATGCCTCATGCTTGAGCTGTGATTTTATGATAGCTATATTTATGTTTGCTTTTATTCCTTCCTGCAGGCAATATGTGATTATAGCTTTTAAGGAAGAACCTTTTGAAATTTGGGATTTGCGTCAGCTCATCCTTCTTCGTGTCATGCCTAAAAATTTTCCCATTGTTACAGCTTTAGTAAGTTTTCCCTAGAATATATTAAAATTTTTGACAGTTATAATTAACAAAATTTAATAAAGATATTAAATATAAATAAATGAAATTAATTAATCAAAAATTAATTAAAACTCTTTGTATTATATAGAATGGCTCATATGCAGCTATTTCTAATATAATACAGATACAAATAATAGAAATTCTAAACAAAAAATTAAAAAAGTATAAATAAGAAACAGAAGATTTAAACAAAAACGATAACAATACACCTTTTAGTGCCCTCAACGCAGCATCCTCAAGTGATTGTATCGACAAAAATTTACAACGTTTTTGTTTAAATCTTCTCTTTCTTATTTATATATTTTTCTTTTTTAACTTTTTGTTTAGAATTTCTATTATTTATTTAAAATTTCTGAGTTATATATTTGTTAAAAATGAAAAATTTTAATTTAGTTTTATAAACAATTGATATTTGAGTTTTAATATTTTTGATATTTAAATTAATTTGATTTTTTGAGTTTTTCATTTGCGTTATTTGCAGTCATACTTTGATGAGATAGGCGAGATAAAACTTTTCGATGATGGAAATTACCAGTTATCTGTTTCTAATTTTCCTCCTATATGTGATTTGTAAATCATACATGTATAGAATGCTTGTAACAAGAAATATAATCAAAACTGTCATCTATTTTTTGGCAACAGTTATAACTCCCCTGCTGTTTGTTTTCTGATTTCTTTAAACAACATCTAAATTTTTAAAAAATCTGTACTCGTGTACAGTTATCAAGTTCTTAAATTCTATGATAAAAAAAGTTTTAAAAACACTTGTGGGGGAAAAAAGACCCAAACAAATACTTTAAAACTATTAATGTGCCGATATTTATTCTTTGTATGTCTCCATGTAGTGGTTGTTGTGTAAATGTTTTTTAAAAAATACATTTCTTTGTTATTTGTATTCAGATACTATCAGTGTTATTCTATATAATCCTGCACAATAACTATGAAATATGAATAAGATGATTTTAGAGAGTTATTAAATGTAAGTGTTTTCTCAGGAAAATTATGCTCTTGATTGTCTTAATATGTTTAAAATAAATATAAAAAAAGTATATGTTAAGTTAAATATGTATTTGTGAGTTGTTTTCCATGATCATTTTAGGAATGGTCACCTGGTCATTACAAAAAAACTCATTCATCCCTAGAGTTATCCTTTGATAAAGTCAAGGAATCCAGTAGTTCCAGTCACAATATGGCAGCTGAGGGAGACAAGTGAGTGCAGATTTTATTGTTGAAAGCTTTTTTCTCCTTTACAATGTATTTGTTTGTATTTTAACATTGACAGTTATTGTTGGCTATATTTTTAATATTAAGAGGCTTAGATTAATTTATGGCATTTCTTTGATTTATATGAAAAGTTTTTGTAGAGCTATGCAAGCAGAAAATAAAAATGTATGTTTTGTTTGTAGAAAGTATTGTATATGAAATGTCTACTTTTTAACATATTAAACCATAGGAATTGTATTTAAAGTACACTATTTTGGCTGTAGGGTTCCATGAAGCATTACTCTTTCATGACAAAACACTGTGGCCCAACAACAACAAAAAAGTTTTGAACACTTTTTTTTATTGCAGAAATTAATGTGTCAATCATCAGTTAACATATTTTAGCAATATTTGTGTATTTCTTCCATTCTAAATCCTAATAACAGACAGGTTGCTGACATATACTAATATTGGAATTAACTTCTTGTTTCCACAACTGAATAAATGTACTACAGTAAATTCTCATTTATCCGGCATTCAAGTATCCGGAAAGCTCAACTAACCGGAAAAGTTAGAAAATGGTTTTTTCTAAAAATTTTACATTGGCATGCCAAAATTTAGAATGCGTGTGCCCGTGCAATTCCATTCACGTGGACAATTAATTTCTGGAATGCAATGTCTGCTCCGCACGGTGGGACGTAGAAGAAAAAAAAAAAGCAATATACAGTACTGTGACATACATCGACTTATTTTATTGGGGGGGGGGGGTCAAAAGCAAAAGTGAGAACAAAAAAAAATAAATAAATAAATAAAAGGTCCTCACCATTCTCTCAGCAAGGAAAGCCCTAAAATGAAATCAGCAGCAAAAAAAAAAAAAAAAAAAGTGGGAAGGGACAAGGCGATTAAAAAAAAAATAAATAAATAAGCTCATGGGGGGTTACTTCAGATTAGTAAGTCTCTTCTGCTTTTTCCTTTATTTATTTACTCCCGGAATACTGGCTGATGTTGATTCTAATTACGTAATATAATGTGCAGGAGAATTGGAGGCGCGCGTATTGCACAATAGTCCTTGCGATTTTTAAAAGATAATTAGTTTTGATATTCAATCTGGTATTTGTTTATGATCACTTAAAAGAGTTTTATTATGCTTGCTGAGTAGAATATTTTTCAGTTTTGTCGGCTATTTTCATATGTTTATTTTTTACAATCTATATATTTACGGTAAAAATTCGGCTACAGATCATACTTTTTTTTTATCATCAATGTTAAATTAAAATCTTCATAATATGTTTTGTAAATGCAATGTTATGGAAGATACAGAAGTATTCTTAAAAATTATATTTAATGCACATTTCAAAATCACAAAAACAAATTATTTGGCTGAAAAAATCTAAAAAAAAAAAAAGACAACCCCCTTCCCCATTTTCCCTGTCACACTCAACTATCCAGACTTTTCAGGTATCCGGAAATGGACGTTTCCCGAGCATGCCGGTTAGTTAAGCTTTTACTGTATATCCTTTTTTATGTGATTTACTTTCTTTTTTCAATGTTATACTTAACTATTTTATTGATTTTCAACTTTGCTTTGTTAATCAAATTAATGAAAATCAACTTATAAATAAGTGATATGTTTCTTTTTAGTGTGCATAAAGCAGTTTCATATACAAAAGAGCACCTGGTGTTCACAGATACTAATGGACAACTGTATCACTTTTCTGTTGAAGGAAATGTTGTCAAACATGGATCTGTGATTCCAGCTGATGTAAGATTTTTACCTATAGTTCATCCTTATGTAGACTTTTTTTCTGAAGGGAGAAGTGTATTTTTGTAGAACAAGACTACAAGTCTTACACATTTTACCTTGCCTGGAACTTTCCCCTTCACTTTTCTGGATTAATTTTAGATTATATCTTTCCTGTATATACTTTAGTAACATTATGATAGCCATACATGTCTGAATAATAAAATGGATTTGCTCTTGTCTTAAAATATTTAATATTACATAATTATACAGAAACTATATACATTTGAAATTAAAATTGAGACCTAAATAGAAATTCACAGTTAAGCTCATTATGTACAAGATCCTGTCTTGGGTTTGTTGGTGATTCCATTTCACCATGATTTCATGAAGATAGATGGACAGGGGGTGTACAGCAAGACTCTCAATGATGTATGTAATTCCAAATAACTGAAAGAGACTCCTCTGACATTGCCCATAAATACAAAATTTTCTCCAGTTTTGGAGAATAAACTTTTTAAAAGTAATCCATGGTCTGAATTATGCTGAATCCTAGGTTTATGTTGTAAAATATTGATGTAATAACATGTATTTGCTCCTTCGAATTTTTTAAAATTGGGAATTTTTATTGGATCTAAATGAAATAAAATTTTTTCTAAACACAAATACTTTTTGATATGCCTCATTCATGCAGTTCTTATAGCCCTTAACTTGAAAAATAAATTTGTAGTTGTGGAAAGATGGATTATTTATTTTACCCTATATACATTAACAAATTTGAAATTTGCTATATAGTTACGATGAATGCAATAGCTATTTTTAATCTCTTAACCTGTATGTACTAAATTCTGTTTGGGCTGAAATTATTTCTGAAATACACTATATGCCCAAAAGTATCCGGACACTTGCAGATTTTCACATTTTTTAGAATTTCTCCGGAATGGTTTAACCGAAAGATATCGGCATTACAACGAGCAGAATTTTAGCTCCTGTCGAAGAGAAGCTAAAAGATGAGGGGTTGTACACAAATTGATATTTTTTAAACTTATATCTTTAAATAGTTATATTGAATTGTATAGCGGTTAGAATTTGAATAATAATAATAACGTCCACAAATATGTTCATAACTTAAATTCCAGCTAATTAGGCACTATAAATAACAAAAATTTTATTACTTTAATTATATTATTTACATGATTATTAACAAGTTACATATTACAATTTTACGGCCAAACGATATTTTTAAATATATTTATTTTATGGCGAAACTATTTTTTATCTAATTAATTTCTTTTCCTAAAATATTTTAATAATTCTACATATATATTTCTTTATTCGTTACGAATATTAGATGTGTTCATGGGTATTGAGAAAATTCTAACCACTATACAATTCAATATAACTATTTAAAGATATAAGTTTAAAAAATATCAATTTGTGTACAACCCCTCATCTTTTAGCTTCTCTTTGCCAGGAGCTAAAATTCTGCTCGTTGTAATGCCGATATCTTTCTGAATACTAATGATATAGAACTGAATTTTTTTTATATAAGTCGCCCTATATATCTGGCTTTAAAGTTGTGAAAGAAAAATTATACTATGCTTCGCGCATGCGCAGTAAAACACTATTTACTAAAAGTGCTAATAGTTCCTGTAATATTCCACAATTCTTTTCCAAAGTTTTACACAAATGCTTCTCTAACATATTGTCATCTTTTCTGTAAGTTTCGTATAATATAACAGAATACTCCGCATGTTATAAGCAAAAAACAGGAGGGAAAATTTGAGATTTTTTAAGAAAACCTTTATATCTTCCCAAATATTTGCGCTGAGTTTACGAAAATTCCTGTAAATATTATGCACTTTAAACATAACCATTTCTGAAAGTTTCATCTTGTTATCAGTATTCTGTGAAGCGGGATGGGCCAAAAACGTTTTTGTCTTCATCAGTTTGTAGACGGCCCCCTAATTGCCCTCAGGACTGAATCTTCAATGTAAAATATGAGTTATTGTCTATTCTTTACATGTCCGAAGTTTAAAGGCAGTCGGTTAAACCATTCCAGAGAAATTCCAAAAAATGTGAAAATCTGCAAGTGTCCTGATACTTTTGGGCATATAGTGTATATGCCACTGTTAAGGAGTTAATTAGATTATTTTATGTTTAAATTTTTGTTGTGCTGTTTACAGAAATTTAATGAGTTTTTATACCTTTCACATTTCATTGATAAAAATTAAGGAATGTGTGGAAGTGCTTTATTTTATAGTAATATTTTTAAGTTCAAGTAATGTCTTAAGTTAATTTTTGAAAATGCGTGAATTTTATTTTTTCCTTTCTTTTTCTGTTTATCTGTAATTTAGAAAAATATTTTTTTTATTGCTTTTGATTAATCATTGTACATACTGAAACATTTACATTAAAAATCATAATTTTGAAGTCATCAATTATAATGGTTGAGAATTTTACTGTCCTGGATGAAAGTATTTCATTATTATTTGGTTGAAATTTATTCTTTTTTTCTAATATTATTTAGTAACATGGATAAATTCAATGATTTTAGCATTTGTTTCTATTTCCCAAAATACAAAATATATAGTCCTTTCTATATCTGTCAACTATTTCAAACTAGAAAATCACCCATCATAGTACGGCGGGTGTAAATTTCCTCTTCATTCGAGAGATTTCCCGTCAAATTTGGCATGTTTAAATAGATATATATGTGAGAGAAATTTTTAACATTGATTGAAAACAAATAAAATAAACATATGTTTTATGACAGGAAATATTTATTTTTTATTTGCATATTATTTATATATTTCTTTATTCAAAAAACCTCTTGGTCTAAAAAAAATCTAGTAGATATAATCTAGATAGATAGAAAATCTAGTTTCAAAGCAAAGCACTTCTCTGCTTGTCAAATGTTGCCAAAAAATATTATCAAATTATATCATCACGATTGCAATAAATAATGAGATGCATCCTCGTGTCCAAACTATATTGCATGCATGATATACCACTTACGTAATTTACTACTTTCTATTGAAAAACGAAAATTAATTTGAAATATATGATTAATATAATTTAAAATTTCTCGGGAACTATTGATCATAGCGAGATAAATTTTATATCAATTGATAGAAAATTTTATTTCACTATTTTAGAGCTATTAAATTTGAAATTAGAACGACAATTAATCTTTTAAATTTAAAATTATTGAAATTTAAGTTCTCTAACAATGAAATAATGGTGTTTAACGTCTCTCAGTGCTATGGCTCGAGTTTTATTGTTGGTGACGTCAGAGCATTACCCAGAGATCTGGGCTATTATATTAGTAATGATATGCTTTTTTTTCTCTTCTTCTAGCAAGCTATGGGAAGTGTTACCTGTATAGCATGGAAAGGTGATCATATTGTTCTTGGAGATGTTGATGGAAATTTAAATATTTGGAATTTGAAAGGAAAAGTTTCCAAGTAAGTTGACTTCCTTAAAATATTTATTTATGTAATTTTGCTTTGAATAATTTATAATAGATTTTTCTGTGAATTCTTGATTTTTCTAGGTTTCTTTTTTTTATATATAAATTTAAATGTATATTATTTTTTGTTTTGGAGTTCTCAAGCTAATCAAATTTTGCACATTTTATTATGTTGAAAATAAATGCTATGAGAATTCATTATTCAAATCTTTAAAGCTGCATTAATAATGCACACTTAAAATTTGGATATTTATTATGTCTTTTTTTTTTGTCTTATATTTTTGCTTTATTCAACTTCTAAAAAGTTAGAAATTTTCTATTAATTGCTTGAGCAGATAAAATTCGATTTTTGCCAGTTAATATTTTGATATATTAAGCTAATAAAATGATGAGGAAATTTCTTTTTTTATATACACAGTTAAGAAAATAGATAAAATAAGTTTGTAAAATTATTTTAGATGTTTAGGACATCAAGCCCTTTTGAAAATTCTAAGTTCCTTAAATTCTGCATGTGTGATATATATCAATAAATGTTATGGTATTTTTTTGGCCATTATTATGACTTAATTTATAAATCATGCATGTATAATTCATTAATTATAATTGTATGCAATGTTTTGTTGCTTTTCATTAGAGGTATCTCCACTCATCGTGGTTGGATCAAGAAAATCCGTTTTGGTCCTGGGAAAGGAAATATGAAGATCTTAGTATTATATAATGATGGAGTAGATGTCTGGGATGTGAAAGATGTATGTTTTTCGTTCTTTTTGTACTACTGTGTCTAAACGTTTTACGTATAAAAGAATGTTACTGTGTGGTATATATTTCTTAGAGTACTAAATTTATGGAATAAAAATTTTATGATCTTTTGTAAGTAATTACTAAATATATTCATCATTGTTTTGTATTATACTTAATAATTTTGGCTTTAAAAAGTTGTTCTGCTGTATGTGCTCGAAATCTGAAGTAATGTGTTTCAATGCATATGCTTTCATTTATTATAATGAAATGATGATATTACTCTGTGCAGTATTAATTTCATTAAGTTTTTAAAAATAATTTATGACGATATTTTTTGAACAATGCATCAAATAGAAAAATTCAACATACTTAAAGTAGAAATTTTTGCACATCTTGAAATTCAAGAAAGTGAATAAAAAATCGTTCAAGTTATATTCACAAAATTGGGAACATTTATTGTCTAGAATTTTGATATTCATTTATTTTGTATTATTTTTGTAAGCATTTTTTCCCGATAAAAAAGTTTATTTTTTAAGCAAAACTTTCTATTCAAAGATTATTGTTCTGAGTATTTTATTTGAATGATTGTGAATTAGTTGTTATTCTTAGAGTATGCCTTACAGTATTCGGAAGTAGATGCAACCATTAATTCAATTCAGTTTTAATTAGTTATTTAGAATAACTTCTAATAATACTTTGTTTTGAATTAATGACTTTTGTAAATGTTCTTTTAAGAACACTTTTGTAATTTGTTTACTTTTTTTAAATTTGTTAATTAGCAATATTCTCCTAGTATATGATTATTTTAAATAAATTGTTTGTTTTCCAGGTTAAAATGCAATACTCAGATTAGCTCATGAACTCTAAATTCATGATTTTTTAATATTCTTGTATAAGAAAAAAATTGTCTTACAGTGATTTCAATTAGCAATAAAATCAGGCAAATAAAAACCATTAGTATTCTTAAGTAATCTATTACTTTTTATTCCTGTATAATGCTTATTTAATCTTGTTAGGTCACTTTTATGCACCAAGTGCGGTGTCCTCGTGAAATGCCAAAAGTCCAGGATATGGATTGGGTAGGCTCTGATAGACCAGTGCTGGCTACTGCAGATGGTTGTCTGAGAGTGACTGACATCATGCTCAAGTCTTGTTCATCTCCTATCCCTGATTATCAACCATCAGGTACAAGCCATCTGCTGTATTTATTTAACTTAAAGGGATTTCTTTGTTGCTTTCAGAAACAAGAAATTTTCTGGGGAAACAGTTAGTTTGTCCTTGAAATTTACATAGTTTTAAATTCTTTAATAAAAGAGTTGTAAAAATCATGCTTTATGAAGAAGTTACTAATTACCAATTCATATATCATCTGTTTCTTTAGATGACATAATTATCTTTATATTTGAGGATGAATATTGATTTCATATGAGAAGATTGCAGAAGATAACAAATCTCTAAACTAAAACTAATCTGATATCCAGATGCTTTGCATCTTGTTGTCTGGTGTTTGAATGGCTAGCTATTTTAAATACAGTGAAACCTCTTCGAACGGCCACCCCTCTTAACGGCCAATTTTTCGTGGCACAGATTTTTGGGCCCATAGACCTAATGTTAAAATAACCCCTAGCAACGGCCACCCAACCCCTCTGAACGGCCGCCGAGTGGGTTCGCCCATCCCATTTAACAAACACATCGGTTTGAGATTTACTTTTTAAACCGAGAAATGAACTTGAAAAAATGGTTTTTCTCCAAGAAGGGTAAAAACTTAAAACAGTCACAAATTGTATCCTTTTTAAAAAAAAATGTAAAAAATTATTAAATAAAGTATTATTTTCTCTTTAGATAAGTCTCAAACTTCATTTTAAATAAGAAATATGTGTTAGGTTTGTTTATATTATGTATTATAGCAATTATTTTGTAATTGTAACGAAAACCCTTTAGAGCGTCCACCCCCTCTGAGCGGCCAATTTTTCTTGGAACGGAAGGGTGGCCACTCAGAGAGGTTTCACTGTACTTTGTTTCAGTATTTTTCTGGAAACTATGAACAGCTTATTTTTGTATCAATAAAAGTATATGAAGTGATATTAAATTATTTTGATAACTTCAGAAATATTTCATTTAATAGATTTTTCTCATTTAAGTTTGGTTGCGAAAGGAAAGTTATTTTTGGGACTTTAAACAGTAGTAGTTACTTTTAACAGTAGTAGGGACTTTAAGTCTAGTAGTTAATTAAAATTCAGTACTGTAATACTCTGTTTTTACATATAAACATAAATTAACTACAATAAAAATAACTTCCCTGATTCCTTTTATTTATTACAATAAACAAAAATATATTTCTGTGATATAGAGCCATTATGAAATCTTAATAATTTGATGCTTATGTATTTTGTACTATACCAAGTCTTAATTCTCAAAAATATTAGTTATTCAAAAGTTTTCCTTAAGAAACTCTTCAATATAATAATTGATACCAATTAAACGATACTTAACTGATTTCTCAAAATTAATGCATATTATTTACAGATACTATAAAATTATTTGCCTGTTCATTGATATTTCTGAGGAAAATCTGTGATAATTTCTTATGTGCATAAAGTTAATTGTTCGTATATATTTTAGATTTTCCCATTGCCCCTCACATTTTGTCTCCTAGAGTGTCTTTGTACATGAAAAGCTTTCTTCATCATATTCTGTGGAAGCAGAAATTCAACACAGATATCGATCAGCAGGATGATACAGATATGATTTGGGCTGAAGAACAACTTGAAACTCTAGATAGTGATTTTAGGTATTATCTCAAGTGTTGTCCTTATGGGACAGCTGAGCGATGTCTTCATGTCTCTAGGTAATTTTCATTTGCAGTATTTCATGCAAGAGCATATCTGTCTTTTTAAATGCAATCTATCTATATATATATATATAACTCAACGTATGTATGCATGTTTGCTCCAGCATCACTTCCGAATGGCTGGACCAATTTTGATGAAATTTGATACACATGTTCCTTATTACCTGACTTGAAGTACTGTATGGGGTGAATATGCCCTAACACAGTCCATCAGGTTAGGGCAAAGTCTTCAAAATGCATGTAAAAAGACAGGCCTTAGTGATGTGTTTAACAATTTTGATGAAATTCGTTGCATAGTGTTTCTCGGAGGCTGACTAAAAATACTCTATTGGTAAATTAACTCTAAACCAATCTCTCAGGGTAGAGTAAGGTAAAGTCGTTTAAATACATCTAACAAATGGGCCAATTGATATGAAACTTGATGGCACAGGGGCAAATGGCTTGGTCAATTTTGTTGACACAGGGGACATATGTTCCTCACAGGCTGACTAAAAGTACTGTAGAGGTAAATAAATGCTAATCCAATTCCTCAAAGTAGGATGGGGCAAAATACTTATAAATCCTTGGGCCGATTGACATGCTGTGAGATATGGATAAGGCGATTTTGATTAATTTTGGTACATATAGTTGCAATTAGCCAACTAAAAATATAGTAAGGGAAATTTAAGAACTGTTGGGATAAATAAGCCCTAACCCAGCCCTTCAAGTTAGGTTGGGTCAATGTCTCTGAGATACATGTGAAAAATGGACTGATCATATGAATCTAAAGTCGTAGGTTTCAACATGTTGAACTAAAAATATGGAGGGATAAATCTTTTTTAATCAACACTTTAAGATAACTACCACATAGAAATATTTTGTTAGATAGCTGGAGCAGTTTTGGTGAAACATGCTTTGTTAGTTGATTTAGACACTTTAATTGTTGAAATTTTAGTTGAAAAATAATCCTGCCGGCCCCCCCCCCCCAAAAAAAAATACTGTATTGAGAAATGGGCTTCATCTCACACTCTTCTGTGTTGGGTGGAGGTGAGTCATTGAAAGACATTTAACAAATGGACCAATTAGCATGAAATATTTATGGTCAGGGTTCCTAAAATAATAAGATGCCCCCAAATATTGGTTAACATTGCAAGAAATATATGTAATACTCTATACTTTGATATATTATCAATGAAAGATGTTTTTTGTACTATTAATTTATGAGTCATTTCATAAAAATTTTTTAAACTATTCCCGCATTAATAAACATTAGGTTATTTATGAAATATTGTTCATGACCTTAAAATGACCGGACAGTTCTGGGTACTTTGCTAGCTATTAATTAATTAAATTAAATGCCTCTGAGAAAGATATTTTATAATGTACCACATTTGATCTGCCCCCCTCCTCCACCTATCATATCAACCCTCACCCACCTATCATATCACAAGTTACTACCTTATTAAATGCAACAAACATGTTTTTTTGAAGAGTGGGCCACAGTTGATATTATTATCTTCTTACATTGCCCACATCCCAGAACATGTATTACATATATGAGCCAGATTGCTGTTTTAAAAGGAAACATTGTTTTAATCTGTATTGTTTCGCCTCATTGTTAGTGATCATGTGGAGTCACAGCTGTAACTTCTATGTGTCCAAGTTACAGAATAACACATTAGTGTACATTTATTTTGAATACTGTTTAAAAAACATATATTTTGAAGGCACTAATGGGTTAAAGATGAGTATTTTTGTAGGGGATATTTGTTTTTTCTTCCTCCAGGGCAGGATATTTGTCAGCATAGGATATGTATTGTGATATCTTGTTATTACTGTTCATGTGGAACCCCAGTTGCAATTTCTTTGTAGTGACACTTCAAAAGCTATTTACTTTGTATAGGCCACAGTGTGATGTGTATTGCTACATCTTGTTTTACTGTTCGTATAGAGTTATACCTGTAACTTCTGTGTTGTTCCTCTTGTTATAGTTTAACCCATTATTGCTCAAATTATTTTGAATGATCTGTCCTGCCTGTCGAGGATGTTGGATACTAAGGGGTGAAAATGAGCTCCCTTAAATGGGAAAAACCTGTTTTTCTTCTAAATCACTAGTTTAGCAAGAGGCAGAATGAAACTGTCCCCTTGTCAATGCACAAGTCATTACTCTGGTCATTAAATCAAAAGATGCTTCATTAAATTGTACTTAATTATTTTTGTTAGGTGATATAGTCAGGGTCTTTCTTTTAAATTGTTTGTATTTTTAAATTCTGTTAATCGAGCTATTTGGTATAATTAATGTTGAATTCAAACTTTTTTAATTTTTGACTTTTTAAGTGTAAATATTTAATTCTGTTTCTCTTTATAATAGATTATATGGAGATAAAGAAGGCTGTTTATTTTGGTCAGTAGCTCTGCATTTCTTAAAGCAGCAAAAGTATCTGACGTTATTGGTAAGTGGTTAATATTTTGATGCTACATCTTAATACTTGATTCATACATTTGTATCATTAATCTTTAATTTTTTAGTCAGAATCTAAGCCTAAGGAACAAACTGGAACAAAAAATGAAAATCCTCAGGATTTCCTCGATCATCCTTTAGATACAGCATACGACTTCTTTTGTGACAGTGATATATATAAGGTAAATTTTTAGTATTTCTGTAATTCAAACATGTTTAATATCAATGATATGTACGCATCATTCAATTAGTCTATTTTACTAACTTAAGGTATGTAGTATAGAGTGTGTGTAGGACATGAAAAATTTTGGTCATGAAATTGCTCCAAAAGTTAAGATTTTCCCTTTAAGTTCAGGATTTTTTTTTAATTTTTTATTTTAGTCATAAGAAATTCTCTCAAACTTCAGAGCTGAGGAAGGAATTTTTTCTAGTTTTCTTTTCTTAATAATAATAAAAGAATACCTTACAGGAGAGTTAGCCACTCAACTAACTGTTTTTATCTTCACCAAAGTCTTCTTTTTAAATCTAATATGTGACTTTGTATTTTTCGTTTTAAGTTTTTCATTTGAAGTAACGGGTAGATGAATTATCTATCTTAATATAAATAAAAGTCATTGTGGGTATGTTTGTATGTAAGTTCCACATCTCCCCCTAAACCACGGCACTGATTTGAACCAAACTTTGCACACTTATTTCTTAAGACAAGGGAAAGATTACTGTCATCTTTTCAAAGTGCAAATTTTAATTAAACAGTCAGTTAATTAGAAATTAACTGAAACGGTTTTTTCGTAGTAACTTTGGAGTAAATTATCTCTCTAAAATTATTTTTATATCATCTTAAAGTTCAAAATTTTATCTTTATAATGATACCAATTTTATGTCTTTGACATTTTTTCTTCAATTTTTATTAACTTTTGATTTTTTTTTAAATTGTTAATTAACTGCAGACGATTTTGAAATAATGCAAAATTATAGCTACTCTGTTGCTAGGCAATGGTTAGACTTTGAACTAATTTACCTTCATTTCTGAAAAATCGTCGGGTTCAATGGATATTCTCATTTTAATTACAAAACGTTTCAGAAGATAAAAACAATTTGGGTATTGTAATTTTCTATACAAAAGTAGTTGTTAACATCAATAATATGAGACATGAAAGTATTTCAATCCCGAGCAATGCCAGGCGTAACAGCTAGTATATATATATAAAACTCGACGTATATATATATATATATGTATGTATGTATGTTTGTTCCAGCATCACTTCCGAATGGCTGAAGGGATTTTGATGAAACTTGATACACATGTTCCTCATTAACCCACTTGAAGTATAGTAGGGGTAAATAAATCATAACACAGTCTCTCAGGGTAGGGTGGGGCAAAGTCACCAGTAGAAAGGCAGCTGGGCATGCTTAGTGATTTCGATGGAATTTGGTATATATGTTTCTCCTGGGCCAATTAAAAATACTGTAGGATAAATAAACCTTAACCCAATCACCACAGGGAGGGTGGGGCAAAGTCGTTTAAATGTATCAAATGGGCCGATTGACATGAAATTTGATCCGGCTAGATCGATTTTGATGAAATTTGGTACTATGTTCCTCATTGGCCGACATGAAGGGATTGTAGGGATAAATATGCCCTAACACAGTCCCTAGAGTGGGGTGGGGCAGAGTCACCTAAAAACATACAGCAAAAAGGTTGTTGGACATGCTTAGTGGTTTCGATGAAATTTGATATATATATGTTTCTCATGAGCCAACTAAAAATATTGTCGGGTTGAATAAACTGTAACCCAATGTAACAAATGGGCCGATTGATAAAATTTGATACAGCTGAATCGATTTTGATTAAACTTGGTACGTATGTTCCTCATTGGAATATACTTGAATTGCTGAAATTTTTATCGAAAAATGACTCCATTATTGTTCAACAAAAAATACTACAATGAGAGTTTGACTCTATTAGGCACCCTTCTGGGTAGGGTGGAGGTGAGACAATGAAAGCAATTTAGCAAATGGATCAATTAGAATAAAAATTTTATATCCAGGGTTTTTAAAATAATAAGATGCCCAAGAAATGGAGTTATTATATAGGAAAGATTTGTAATATACTGAAATGGAAAAAAAATTATGTACTATTAATATAAAAATTATTTTATTAATGCTTAAGAAATATTCTCTCAATAAAGAAATATAAATAAACATTATGTTAGTTATAAAATATTGTTCACTTTATTGTCTCCCACAAGATTTTAATCTGAAAATGAGCAGGCAGTGCCGGGTATTCTGCTAGTTATAGATAAATTCTTAGAACACATTTTTGCAAACATCAGTAAATTATGGATTTTTATGAAAGTGTGTAATAGGATATGGAGATATTAGAACTGTTATTAATTTTTACAAAAGGATTAGGGAATTTTCTCATAAATGGCTTGTAGTTTATAATCTGAAATTTCTAAACAACATTATTTTTTATAAATTTCTTTGTAAATTAGGAATTTAAATTTGTTAAGTGATATTCCATTTAATTATATTTAAAAGTCATAGATAATAGTAAAAGTGTTTTGAATTAATTTTGTTGAAATAGCAGAATAGCTGAAAAAATAATCTTATAATTCGTATTTTGTGAGTATTAATTTTATTTCCCATCTGCAACTGTCATTGAAATTTTGTGACTGTTTAAATGCTACTTTTGCATAATATTTTTTAACTCAAGTACCAGAGGGAACAAAAGGCTACTAAATTTCTCTTCAAAACTAAATATTGACAAACATAAGTTGCAAGGAAATCATTGAAGGAAGCCATATTCCATGTCAGTAAAAATTCATAGTTTGGATTTCTTTTTTAAATATGATAAATCATCCTTTACCTACAATGGGACAAACAGTTTAATTTTTACTTTCTCGTATACGAAGTATACAAAGAGAAAGTATTGTAATCGTCAAAAAATTCGAACTCGAGATTTTGAAGGATCTTCACGTTTTAGACCTCTCTGAGTCCGAAAAACACAATTTTGTAATTATGTCTGTCTGTGTGTGTGTCTGTCTGTGAACACGGTAACTCGAAAACTATTAGAGCTATGGGGATGAAATTTGGTATGTGGTCTTTGAACATAATTTGTAGGTTTCTATCAAATTTTGGACAAAATCCGTCAACGGGAAGTCTGTCTATTTGTATGTCCATGGTCATGTGAACGATATAACTCAAAAACTTGAATAGCTAAATGGATAAAATTTGGTACACAGTTTTATCGTTATGAATGTAGGTCCGTATAAAAGTTTGGACCAAATCCGTTAAAAAGAGGCGTTCAAATTGTATATTCAATATCTTTTAATCCGATTCTCATGCGCATGCGTATTGGTAGCAATCTGTTATTATTGTAAATTTTATTTACAACAATAAATAATGTTTTCAAGCATCAATTGTTAACAATTTTTTTATTGTTGTAAATCAAACCGATCTCATTATTTCAGGAAATATTTTATTTACGTGCTTTTGCAATTGTTACAGTTGTGGTAGTATAAATTGTTTTCTTGGGAATTCAATTCCAAAACAGAATTTTCGCTTTAGTATTCATTGCATTGCCTATTTTATCGCGCCTGCTTCAAAGTAATATTTTTTTGAAACGTGGCAACAGATATTTGATATCAGGTTTGTTTGTTTTTTTGTTTTACTTTCTTGTATACGAAGTATACAAAGAGAAAGTATTGTAATCGTCAAAAAAATTCGAACTCGAGATTTTGATGAATCTCCACTTAGAAAGTATACGAGAAAGTTTAGGGGAGACCACTCCCGCTGGTTTTTATTTGTATTGCTTATAATCCACAAAAGATTTCAGCAAAAAATATTTATGAGGAAAATTAGATGAATATTAAATGTGGAAATGAATGTTGTCTGTGTTGATGACAAGATTAATTCAATAGTCAGGGATTTTTGTAATAGTTATATCTATGATTTTTCAGTGATATTTTATTTGTCTGAGTAGTAATATTACTTATTTTGGAATTCCTAAAAGAAACAGTCTCTTGCTTCCCCCTCCCCCCAGTTGTTAATACTCTATATGTATTTTATCTTTGTTTCCTACTTCAGAAACTCCAGTTAGATCGAGTTCGGCTTCATTTGAGCAAGCGAACTACTTATACTCAAACCCAACAGTGTGCAGAGCGTTTGTTGCTTTTGGGTCAGACAGATCAAGCAGTGCAGCTCCTCCTTGAAACTGAATCAGAAAATGACAACTTTTATGAAGATTGTCTCAGGTAATGCCCCACCTTTAATTTTGTACACTTTCTTGAATATAAGTTCAATACAACTTTTCAGTAAGCATTCTGGTTAGAATGATAATCAAGCCTTGATAGCTCTGTTATGCAATGAATGATTAAATAATGGTTATTAAATGTGTTCAAAAGTTTTGTATTGCAAGTGTAATTTGTGATCAAAAGATGCTTCAATTGCTGCATTTTTTTGTACATAGGCATTTTTGTCAAGCATACAAAAGCTTGAATTTGTTGGTGCATTTTATAATTTTAATTATTTGAAATGGCAAACAAAGAGCATAATTTACTTCAGAAGTTTGATAGAGGGGCAATCACAAAATTTGTAACAACAGCAGCATTTGTAAAATGCATATGGATATTATATATTTCACAATACATTCTGAATTTAATCAGTTAGGTTTATTATCAGTTAGGTATAATTTATCTGGATAATGGAAACATTGTAGGTATGTAGTTGGAAGATAGCTGGATGCACTTGCATGTTCTACAAAATTCAATTTTTTGAGTTCTGCATCATGTTTAGCAAAACATCAAAAGAAGAGAATATATACTTTTGTTTCATTGGTTTTTTCTTTACAAATAAACCACTTGCAGATTATAATGGGATTTGATAAATGGATGCTGTATTGTAATTTTAAAAAATTGAATAGTGTTTTGAATTGCATAAATTATCTAATTAACTGCAAAAAAAGCAATATACATGCTAAATACAAATAGTAATTTTTTTTCCAAGTTTATGATTCGATGATAAGAGAAGAATCTAATGGGATGGGATAACTAATCAAATTGAGGTGTTAAACTGTATAAATAAAGAATGGGGGATGAAGGGTATTTAGATACTAATTTTCATCAATCATAAAGGTATTATCTTTAATAATAACAGCAGACCTTTTACTTGATTGTTAATCAACAGTCTGCTTATTGTTTAGAATTATCTTATCAGACACATTCCCCTCCTAGAATCCATCGATTACTATGTATTCAACCTCTCAATACCAAAATATTTTATGATATGTAGGTTGTAAGCACAGTATTTGCATGACTGTTTTAACTCTAAAGCAAAAGAGTTTTATTGTATTCACATGGAATTAAATTACTTTGAGAGACAATAGTAGCTTGAAGATGTCTTACAAAATAACATCTCCTGTGCAGATTTGTTTCATAATTAAAATATAAGAAATATACATTCGTGATTGCACATGACATTTCTTTATCCTAATCTTAACTAGAAACTGAGCTTGTGAAAATCTTGATTTTTTTATAGTTAAGTTAAGTTAGTTGTAGAATCCAATTTTCTGCGTTTTCATTGGTAGGGCTTGTCTTATTGCAACTGTCCAATCTTCTGGTACCTCACAGTCCATTATCAAGTTAGTATCTACAAATCTCATAGCCAGTGGCCGAATTTCAGAGGGTGTGCAACTGCTGTGTCTTATAGAAAAGGCTTCAGATGGCTGCCGCTACTTGCAAGGTGCAGGGCGCTGGGATGAAGCAGTTTGGCTTGCGAAGGTATAACTTTCATTTTGTCTTCTTTTTTCATATATAGCGCTGGGCTTTTCAAACTGTATATCACTTCAAAGAATACAATAAAAAATCACTTCCAAAAAAAGATTATTAGATTCTTCAATATTTGTAAGCAAAAATAGTTGAGAAACTAATCTTGAATAAAAATCATTATAATTTGCTGAATAACTATTTTAAATTGAATTTCATTTTATTTGTAAATGATTAATGTTTTACTTTTGTATTTATTTTCCCGTTTTGGAGTCGCACCAAAATTTTTAGGACAAGTATGGAATTGCAAGGTTTTTTTTTTTGTGTGTGTGTGCCAGAAGAGGTTGTTAATGGAAAAGCTTTGAGAAGTTCTTAAATAGAATCTTTTTATTGATTGGTCACTTGGTTTAAATTTTATGTAAAAATCATCACACTATTGTGATGGTAAATCCTTCCAATCATAGTAGATCAGGCAAAAAAACACCAGAAAGAAATGAATTTAAAGATTTTGAAGAGTATTAATGAACCACTGAACATTATTATATTTTTGTTATGAAAACATATTCTATAGAATATGCTGATCTTATTTTAGAATTAGAACATTACATTTTGGAATTCTTTTTTTCATTTACTGCTGTTCTGTCTGATGCATTGAATTGCAACATGAATACTGATGTGCATTTAGAATTCAAGTTTAAATTATGCATTGAAGAGTGTATTTTTAAAATTTAAGAGTGACTGTAGAATGATTTTTTAACATAAGAAACCAAGTAGCTGATGTTTCTGGATTGGTTCTTTTTGTAATATATTCTTAAGGTCTTTGAGCTATTTTAAAAGAAATGCAGAATTTTAAAGAGTATCATTATATACAAATTGCTTATCATCATATTTTTATTTGATACCAAATAAGTATTTTGCTCCCTAATAGTGGGCCGAGTAAGTTTAGTGGGTTATTTAATATATTTATTTTTAGGCCACTCTTCCTGTTAAAGAAAGTCGGGAAATTTTAAAACGATGGGTAGATCATCTGTGTTCACCTCTCATTGACCAAAAGGTATTTAATTTTAGTCAAAAGATATTATTTAAAAAGAATGGAACAAATGATTTTTAAGCAATTTTTTTTATGTATGCTATAAAAAATTTCTTATTAATAATAAAAAAATAGTTTACTCTTTTTATTTAATATGTGAAAAGTTGTTTAGAAATTATTATTCATTAAATTGAAGATTTTGTAAAAAATTTTTTATATGATTCCTATAACATTTTAAGTTTCGTTGATTTACACCAAACTGAATTAAATGTTTCTCTTTTCTTATCTTCTTTCTCTATTCTAATATTTGTTTACGTTTACCATACTACTTATTATCACATCTTTTCAGAAATAAATAAAAACAATCTTTTTTAAAGTTTCAGTTCTTATCAAATTAATTATACAAAAGCTGACTCTAAAACATGTGCCACATAAAAATGCTAATTCTGTTAGTATAACTGACTAAATCCAGTTATATATATTGGAAATAAGTTTTTAAAATCAAATGAAACTTTAAAGAAGTTCATTTCTTTTTCTTTAAATTTTTTGAAATACAAGTTTGTTCTTGGATTTTCAGATAGAAAATTTCAAGTTTTTGTAAACTGATATCAATTTTTCTTTCCTTATCATAAATCATCAGTAATTTAGTTAGCTGAAATAAAGTAAATCTCATTTGTAATTTAGTAGATATCACTGATAATTTAGAAAGAACAGTTTTTTAAAATTCTAAAGTTGAACTTGCGATAATATTAACTTTTTTTATACATAAACATGTAATTCTATGTTTTTGTATTCATTTTCATGCCTGTTAATTAATAGTTTTGATCTATTGCTATAAATATATTATTTTTGCTTATCACAATATTATTTAAATATTTGAAATTATACATTTTGTAACAAATTTTATTCGTCCTTTTAGAACAAAGCGATCTTAGCTCTTCTATCAATGCATGAATTTTGGAAAGTTATAAAACTACTTCATTCTTCGCATATGATAGAAAGAGCAGCACTTTTTCTGCAGTCATGTTTAGAGTTTGGGTTGCTGACAAAAACAACAGAGAATTATATCCTTTTATAATTATTTCATTTATTTGTAAATGATGCTGATGTATGTACGATATAGTTAAAAGTTACTCTAGTTTTTAAGCACTTTTAATGTAATTCTATTTTTGCTATATTGTAATTAATTACATTAATACTATATTTGGCTTTTTTTATTGATTAATTCTTGGTTTTGATGAAGACATAAAATTCCTGAGGAAGTTAGGAAACTAAATTTAAGTTATTATCATTTAAATTTCATCTGAATGAAATAATTCAAAAATTAATGTAGTGCCTAGCATTTTAAATATCGAAACAAAGATATCAGTTGATCCTGTTTAATTTCATTTTTATTTTAGTGTTATTATTTATTTTATATTTATGTTTGAGTGTATTTAAATCACAAAAGAAATTTTGAGCAGATTTTCCAATTGAATGTGAATTTATCAGATGATACAATTACTTTCTTCAAAATTAGGTCTCAAAAATTTTATAACATTTATATTGTTTAATAAAATTTTATACAATTTTTATATAATTTAATAGCATAGGCATTTCTGGTCCATCATACAAATGGATCAAGCGAGAGAACCATTCATTTAACACTCAAAGTGCTGTTTGGCAATGTAACTTGGCCACTGCAACACATTTATAGAAATTTATAAAATATAAGTTTAAAGGGGAAGAAATTCTAAATTTTCCCCCTTTAATTCTTTGATTTATGGTTTCAGTATTAGAGATTGTTACTCATAATAATAAGATTGTAAATGAATTAATATTTTAACATTTTGATTAGGTTTATTTTGCACACATGGTATATGCTCAACAATTCATGCAAGTAAGCTGCACTCATATTCCCGATTTCTGCTGAACTAGAAAGGAGTTCTTCTTATGTAAAGAAAAAATTGAACAGTTGAATTCAACACATTTGTTGGAATGCATTGATATTCTATAAACTTATTTGTAGGAATATTACTTGCATAAAAAATGGCTTGTGCTACATTTTGTTTAATACTTTTTTGCATGCAAAAGAGAAACAGTTTGTGTTTCTTATATACATATTGCTCTTTGTTTTAGTAATACATTAGGTAGTTTGGAGAAAGAATACTTTACTGAACCCTTGGATGTATATATTCCAAGTGAACTAATCAATCTTTTCAAAAAAGTGCACACTAATTATAGAAATTTCAAACTGGAAAAAAATATGTTGGCTTTAAAATTTTTTAATCAGATGAAAGAAATGTTTTTTTTTAGAATATAAGACTTTTTTTCATAATCACTTCTTTTGCACTCATAATTAAATATTAATAGATATTTTCTAATTTTCTGGGAGATATTAGTTCTAGGAGTAGATTACGTTCTAAATTTAACTGGAAGATATTAGTTCAGTTTTATTTTCAGTTAGTATTCTACATGTAAAAATATCTCAATTGCTGGCATTTTATTAGTGATGGGAAAGTAAATATTAACAGCTGTAAATATTAGACTTCTGTAAGCTTTGTTTGGCTGAATTCAAATTAAATTTACAAGATTTCTATTAAAAGTTTCTTAGATTAAAAGAACAAACACTATGCAGTTCTGCTTAAGAAAGACCTTTGTTCTGAATGAAAATGTCGCAAAATTTTGAAACACTTTAGTATTCAGATACTTCTTAGAGAACTGCATGCATTTATTTGTCCTACTAATATTGAACCTAAGAGAACTTTTGACGCTAAAAAAAGTTGATTTGGGGTCATTTATGTTAATTTGATTCAATGTTTTACATTTTCTATCCTAAATCTTTAGTTGTAAATATTTTTATTCTATATTGCTTGCATGCTAGAAATTCCTTAACTAATCTTACCTCAAGATATAGACGCTGTTTTCATGGATTATTCAAGGTATTTATTGTCTATTAAGAACCGAAGTTCAGCCATACATTACTGCAAGTTGGTCTCGGACATTGGTGATGATCTTAGGAAGCAGTTCCAGTTTATATCAGATGATTTATAACTGTTAATTTAATTGCAGAATCAGAAATATATTTTACGGTGATGAATTGCTTTTTCCATATTGGTTATTACATTATTTTCTTATTCTAAATCACTTGGGAAATGCCTGAAGCTGTGAGGGAAGCTAAAAAGGAGAAAAAAAAAAATCTCAACAGCCTCCTTACTCTTATTCCTTCAGATGTTCATCAAATTACATAATGTTTAAATTATCTCTGTTTTATGAATATATCAACTGTGTAATGCTTTCACATTTAAATTATTCTAAAGCTCCTTTTAATTTGCTGAGTTTTCACAGTTAACTAAACTTTGTTGTTTAATATCCTTAATGTAATTTATGAGCCATTTATTTATTTATTTCTCATGTTTGTTTAATATGAAATCACTCATCAATTTTCCTCATTTTTCTTATATTTATACCTTTAAGGGATGTCCATCTTCAATTTCCAATATCAAGAATTGAGGATTCTATTTATTTTATTACATAACAATATGTATGAGGTTCAGATTTTATGCTTTCCAGACAGGGATGCCTTTTATGCTGTAATTAATTACCAATCAAAGTCTAATAATTCACAAGCTTACCTAGTACTGAAAAAGGATGGGACCATGTAAAGAAGCTTGGGATAACGATTGCAGTGTTTGTATCAAAGATGATTGTTGTTAACATTCCTATTATGCATTTTATATATAAATTTGTTTTATTTTTTTATTTCAATCTTGTGCTGATTTCTAGTCAATAAAATAATATTGCTTTGAATAGGTTTTTTTTTTGTTTGATAATCAATTTTTATGAGCCTTTGTGAGAGCAAGAACTAAAACTTAATACAATTGCTGATGATGACATACCAGGGCACACTGCAGCATAGCTAAGTTTGAAACAAAAGAGTACAATAAAAAAATTATTTTAAATCAAATTCAAATGCTAATTATTTTCTAAAAAGCACCCGAGTGAATAGAATAAAAGTTTTTCAGTTGATATCTTTTTCATGTCAGTATAAATCCACAGTTTGCAGATTTATTTAAATTTTTATGGAGCAGCATATTTATTCTTATTTTATGTAAATGAGGGATAGTTTGGAATTATATGTAATTTTATTATTGAATTTAATGACTAAAATGCAGATTTTTTTAATTTACATATCTCAGCTTAACTAAAAGGAAATTAGATATTTTGGGTTGTTTTCATTTATTAAAAAGTATATGCATAAAAAGCAGATATTAAATTTAACTCCCTGGGTCAAAATTTTGTTTAAAATACTTTCTTATAGTTACATAGCTCTAAGAAAATGTAATTACATATAAAATGAATGCCATAAATATTCACTAGCTTGTCTGATGGTTCAAACAATAGATTTTCATCCAAAATTCTAGGTTTCTCTCCAGTTCAACAACTTTCTTACCAAAGTGATAACTTGTTGCTTCATGATTCAACAATCTGGTGTTTTTTTTTTTTTGACAACTTTGGCATACCCTCAGTAATCAAGAACATGGTCACCTGACCAAACCTACTCGCTACATCACAGACCGTTATGATGAATCCGTCAATATGAATATTAATTTTCTTCTCCAAAACATCTTATTAACATCAACGATTCAATTTTATTGAAATGACTTTAATTTCTGTGATTCATTCATTATAAATTTCATGATTATCATTAATTATATTTAGCAACTATAAATTGATTTTACTTTGTTCAGAGGTTTCCTATTTAATCAGAGTTGTAGGATTGAGAATGCAAATTATTAAATGTTCACTATAATTTATTTTTCTCACTATACTTATGTTAAGGTAAACTTTACCCTTTATTGTCTAGACTACAAAGTTTCAATTATCATATTGCTTAGTAATAGTTAACAATATTTTATTTTAAGAAACGGAAAATTCATTTTCTAATTGTAATTTTTGTTAGATCTAATACCTTCCCTTGAAATGATTAAATGAATTTATGAAGAAAATGACCTCTGTATCGTGAAATTATAAGCAGTATGTGAATTTCGTAAAATTATAAGCAGTATGTGAATTTCAGACATGTGAGTTTTAATTGAAAATGGCGAGTATTATTTTAAATAAAATATTTATGTATATTTTCAAACAGTTTATCAAATATAGTTGTTTCTTAAGCATGTAAGAAATATTGTCAAGAAGTGAACTAATTAAAGCATTAATAAGTTTGTAAGAATAAAATATATTAGAAATATGCAATTTGCTTGCCATATTTGAACCACCTGGTTACTATAATCGATAAAATAGGTTCCAAAATAATTCAAATAAAAAACTCTTCTGTGGATTTATACAAATTAAATATTTCCCGAAGTTTATTTTACTCTTTACTATTTGAGATGCTGACATTTGAACACATATGAATCGTTTGATTTTAAAAGGAGACTTCTGACATCTAGTAGAGAACTGCTATATTGACATTAAAAGTGGTCTTCTGCAAATAAGTATTCTTCTAACATCACACGGAAACATAGATGCTTTACCACAATGCCGCTGTGAATCGCAGAAGTCCCATTTTTACACCAAAGATACATTCGCCTTCATTAAATTAAAAATAAAAATGTAATTTCCCACCAAGAATGTAGAAGTCCCCTTTTAAAATCAAGCAGTTCATTTGTGCAAGCTTTCTGGACTAGTTGCAATGCAGACAAAAACTTGATTTAAAGGAAACGTTCTAAAATGTTTTTCAACTTTATAATTGTGTGGTATTCGAGATTTGTTTTTGTTAACCCGGCACAAGCTAAGAACCCTGTTCTGGAACATATGCCGGAGAACAAACCTTCATTCTTCCTTCAACTTTATAAAAATAAAAAGGATATTTTTCCTTCAGATAAATATGGCAAAAACGTTTAAACAAACAGATTAAGAAAATCTTGAAGCATTTTTAAATACTTAGATGTTCTTTGATGCTGAATGCATATAATTATAATTTCATAAGACATAGGTGTACAAAGATGATTTAAAATATTCCTCTCTTGAATATATTCAAGATTTATAAATGAAACTTCTAGACTTCAATTCCCTCCAAGAGGAATGCCATTTATGTAACATCAAAATTTTTTAAAGAAGTTAGTCGATTCAATTTTTATTTTAAGGACAACTTGAAGCATTACTTACACATTAATTTAAATTATCCGTATAGCAAAGCAATATTAGTAACCAACAAAAAATATTCATGTAAATGCCGTTTTCGATTTAAATATATATGTACAAGGAAAAAAAAAATATTCGATTGTAATACATATTTAAACTAAGTAATATATTCTATAATAAAATAATCAACAAACAAATTTGTTTTAAAATGTTCAGTAAATTGTGTGGTTTTAACTTGTTTACAGAGAAAGATGCCAAACTTGAAATATCGAAACATGGCTCACGATAAATAATACTGTTAGTAATCCCTTTCATTTTGAAGAAAAAAACAGGGTGAAGGATGGGGTTTGTTAATTATTTTGTTAACGATTTAAAATACATTTTGTAGACATACAGATGTTTAAGTAACAAATATGATATTTTGGAAGACAAGCTTAATTTTCATAACATTTAATAATTTGCAAAAATTAAAACAGAGCAAACTGGATAGCTGCTTAGTAGTTCTGTAAATTTTATGTAAGTGCAGAAATAGATGTTGAATTTCAAACACTAAATGCAGGCATTAAACTGAGACTTAATCAGTTTAACTGTTCTAAGTCAAAAACTTATAAGCACTTTGTAACCAACAATGTAAGTACTTTCAAAATGGGAGGAGGGACACCCTCAACAAAGTAACCAACATGATTCCTACTATCTTCCAACATACACATTTTAGATGTTAACTGCAGCAAACAAAAACCTTTATTTTTTTGTTCATTATTTTCAATATCATCAAAACCATCGTGTGTATTACAGTAGAGCCTCGGGAATGTGAACTAATTCAGGCTACCTCTGTTCAAACTCCCGGAAATTCGGAAAATTTGGTAAAATACTCTTTATATACCAAATGCAGTAGATTATTGACTTGGGGTGCTCTGTTAAGAGTACGGAAAGATCTATGGAGATTTGCATCATCAAGCAAGTTTAGTTCCTTACCTCAAAAGAAAACCGATTTTGTTTCTACTAATTAAGGTGCATTAATTAAGAAACATCTGAATTGATATTTAAGAATGAATATCATTCTTAAATATCAATTCAGATGTTTCTTTTAAGTTAGGAATAAATGTTAGCTTTGTTTCTGATTACCAATTGTTATTTTCTTTAATTTTTTAATAAAAATTTTTCAGAACATTATAAAAAGGCATTCAGATTATCTGGAATTTCAAATTCTCGGTGTTCTACTGTGTATCTGCAGGGATTCGTTGTTTGGTGTAATTTGGAAACTCATGTGCAGGGTTAAGATGCTATCTTTATAATCACCTGTGATTAAAAATCATGATATATCTCTAGAAGTCTTTTCTGTTTCAATATGAATATTTATCCAATAAATCAAATTCAAGTTTTCATTAAATCAAGGCTGTACAGCAGGTAGGCAACCATAAATACCAGTTCATAACCAAAGTTTTATATAATTGGACTTCTGACCCAAATCTCCAGATTCTATTCTACAGTACTGATTCTTTTCCAATACGGAAACCCTCTGTGCTTTTTCATAGGCAAAGTTGATCTGTCCAAACTAGGAGTACGGTGAAAAATATGGAAGGAGAGATGTTTACATTTTACTTGAGCACAATGCAACAAAGAACTCCAGAAATGTGCTCATTGCCTGTTGCCCCTTTCCATACTAAAGTCATCGAAAAGTGCTAGTCTCAGCTTTTTAAAACAAATTGTAGTTATAAATAAATATACACAAAATAAATAAAGTAACACAGAGCAAAATCTAATTTCATAAATAAGAGTACCGAAAAACTTTATTAAATAAGAAATTTTAAAAACTCTGGAACATAGTATTTGTTAACAACCTTAAGCATTTGTATTAGAACTTACTTTTAAAAACTTTAGAAATTATAATAAAAATTTGATAAGGATAATTGAAATGAATGAATTATAAGTATACTGATCAACAGCTAATTTGTATACATAATATTTGTACAAGTGAAAAATTATATTTTTAAGCCAAATGCAACTGCTTAAGCTTTATTTCCGATTCATTAGTATTTGGTGTTTTTTAATGATTTCTGTGAAAGACAAATTAACCTTGCACTCCAAATTGGAGTTAATAACTCGAAAAAAGAATATCTTCTAATTTTGGAAATTTATAACTCTTAACTCTGCAAATAAATATTCTTGTTCTGTGCTGCTATCTCTTTTCATAGCTGACTGCATCCATGATACCAAATCAATTCATTACCATGGGAAGTTCCTTTTTTGAAATTGGATTTCAGCTTTAATAATAGAAAATTCATTGAATGATGATGATAAAGTATCAAAACAAAAGAATTTTTAAAAGAAAATTGCTGGGTGATCTTTATTTTATATTCATTTATTAACAGCTATGACCAAATATTCAAGAAAGGCATCATTATTACTCTTTTATCAATATACCAATATAAAAATTACAGAATTTATAAAAATAAACCAACAGAGTGCTAAAATACTTTTACACTAATTTTAATCAGCGTATTATATTGATATGTCATATCAACAATAAAAATAATTTAATTTTTACTCAGAAATGTGCTTTTTTGTTATCTGTTACTTATTTCAACAACATGAATACATTCTAACGAATTAAAGGAATATTACAGTCTTTTTTTAAAACGAAATTCATCAGCAGTATAATAAATTTTATTAAAGAATAAAACGAATTTCATTTGTTTTTCAAACATTCAATTCTATCATATTTACATAATTCAGCCAACCATAGTTCTTTTTCTCCCTCGTGCTCTTACTTCTTCAAGTTTATCAGCAACAGCCTTTGACTGGTTGCCTGGAACTCTCATATATTCACCCAATATGGCAGTATAAAATTTATCAGCATTAGGATGAGAACTTGAGATCACACGCTCTAACACATATAAGTCGATAGCTTTGTCTTCTGCAACAATGTCTCTTTTGGCAAGACCAAAATCTATGAAGTATACTTCATAATCGTCAGCCGAAGAAAATTCGTTTAATTTATCTGTTTTTAAGAGAATATTAGACGTTGTGATATCACCATGAACTAATTCATTTTTATGCATCTTGGCGATACTGGAACCAATCTTCCGGGCTAGAGGAGATAAAGTGTCAATTTCAATACTGTCCTGGTTTTCTAGAATAGATTTCAGGTATTCTTTCACTGTTATGGAATTTGTTATTTCTTGAAGAATTATGCATCGACTTTCTAAATCTGCAAAGTAAACAGCTGGACACTTAATTCCAGCTTCATGACATTTATTTAAAGCCCTTACTTCAGCACGAATACGCTCACAAGTCAATGATTTGTCCAATTCAGGATGCCGGTATTTTTTCACAAATCTTTCTTTTAAAATGGAAGGTTTTCCTAAAAACTCACCCTTATAAACTTTTGCTTCAGATCCTTGACTAATTAGCTGAAAATTTTGCTTGAGAGACAGATTATTTGATAAATTGTAAGTAAACACATGGTCAAATGTATTATTTTGATCCATTATTTCGTTTTCTGCGGTAACGGAAACGGATGATTATTGTTCAACAACTCAAGTAGTCTGTACTGGAAAATTTCCCTCTCTTAATTTTCCCTCTCAAATATCCCTTATTTTATTTTTAAATTAAAGAATTCATTTCATATTTTTAGATGAGAAGTAATTTCATCATTCTTGGAGGTATTTATTAACCTTGGTAAATTAGTATAAACAATTTAACTGGTTAATAGTTTGATATTTCTATAGAGTCGATTTCTGAATAGGGAACTTTTCCCTATACGCTCATCAAATTTTCAGAAATGAAATTGGCAACTTTGTAAACTTTGGATGTAAACAAATAAAGGGACTCACGTTTCTCAATTGAGCCGGATTTGAATTTCTTTTTGCTCCACAACTTACAATCTCAAATAGATTAAAATTGGTTTTAGCTCTACTCACTTTTTGTTTCAGCCATGTCGAGAATAATTAAAACAGCGAAAATGATTCGGCGTAACTGGAAAAAATCTACTTTTCTTTTCGGAGTTCTAGCATACGGAACATCTCATTTAGTTGAAAGATATCGGTAAGTTTTTAAAAAGATAATATTGCAAAACATCTACTATTATTTATGTACTATTGGCATAACCCTGCCGACCATCCACAAAATCTGCAATGTCACCCGTACCTCCTTCGTTGCAATATTTTGTAGCTGTGTCAATTATGCAATAGTTTTGCTGACCTGTTTTTATCTTAATTATATTTAATTAACTACTTTCATGTTATGTTAAGAGATTCATTGGGAAAACTTAATAAAATTTTATGTCTTTTTTTTTTTTTTAACATAGCATATATATACTTTCTACTGCTTAGTTTTTCTTTTTAATTATTGAATTCAATGAATCGGCATCCCCCCTTCGATGGAAGGGGGACTCTCCTTCCATCGAAGGAGGATGCTTCTTTCCAGAGTCATTTAATTTTTTTTTTATTTATGACTATTTGGGCATGATGATGTCATTAGTTTCTGAGAAATTCTGTAGAGTTTACTCCACTACAGTTTCATTGGAAAGATATTTTATTTTGCCTATTATATTAATGTAGTGTTTATTATCGCTATTTTCTACAAAGAAGTGCATTGAAGTGTCATGAAAAGAACTAGTAACTGCATATATAAATTATAGGAAACACTTATTAATTTGCGAATTCATAAAATTTTAGATATAACAGGCTAAAGGAATGAGATTCACATGTCAAAATGTGACTGACTCCATCAATTGTAGTGAGGCTCTCTTTTCGTTACTCTCTGTGTTTTACATTTGTTTACGCATAGAGATAAGCTTCATCATCTTTCTCCCATCCTGTCTTTTCACATATGTCCCTTAACACTTTTTGAATGTTCTGTTATGAGGTGATAATAGAACCTTCACTTTTTTTTAATCAGACGCCCTTTGATAGAATCAACTGAATACTTTCCATTAGTTCAATAGCAGCCAAAATGCAACAAGTACAGCTATCTTATGCCACAAATGTGTGATTTCCTTCCAAATTTTTCCCTATTTCTCTCCACATCTGGCAACTATCAAATTAATGGAGTTACACCGCACAACTGCTGTAAAATAACTAGTCTAACTCCACTTTGGTGAAAAAATATTCCCTCCACAATAATTACTTTTCAAATGCTGTTGCTTGTAACTTTTTTTGGATCCATCCTCATATATGCATAAGAAGAAAATGCACTTTTGTATTAACCATGTTTCATTGGTGAATATCATTCAAGTTTTGTTTGTCAAATAATTTATATGTTTTCATCAATGTTATATATTAACACTGCTCTGCACACACACACAAAAAAAAATTGAGCCCTGATACCATTCCTTCTGATTCTTATGTAAAATGACCTCCTAAATCCAGATATGATCCCCATTTTTCCCCATCACCCACTATTTTCTTGGGATGCCCCCCCGCCCCATTTGTATCACTGTTCAGTAATTTTATGCCCATGAATTTGATTTGGAGGGGGGAAAGCATTATTTTAACCATTAAATGTCTTCTGAGGGGCTACAGAGGTGAAAAGTTCTAAAATATGAACATTTGTAGTAAGGGGGGGAGGTTTGGGGGGGATTTTCCCCTTTAAATAAAAAAAAATCAATAAAAATTATCTGTTTTTCTGGGGTTTTTTTTGCAATTTTTTCACTTATTTTCTACATATTCCAGCTTCAACTCACAAGAAAGTTTGGAAGATTCACTGTACAACGTTGCCATTCTTTATTGTTATCACTGTTCTGTAATTTTATGGCCATGAATTTGATTTGGAGGGGGAAAGGATTATTTTAACACCTAAATTTAAAAATAAATAATGATAATAATAGATAATATAATATAAAATATAATAAATGCAATTTATAATATAGTACCTTCATCTGATGCTTGCTTTCCTCTTGTACCCTGAAGTAGAATTTTTTCGTACCAACGACCAGCAGTATTCTGCGAACATGCTCGCATTCCACTTCCTGAAAATCTCCTCTCGAACTGAGGAATGTCTTGATGGAACCGTTCCCCATGTTCATCCGAGACTGCTCATAAATTTTCAGGGGGAAAAGTCCAGGTGTGAGTGAAGGTAAAGCACTTTAAGCGACATGTTGTACCGCATGGCCTTGTACGCTGACAGCAATTCTTCGACATGAGCGACATAATCATCACTTTTTTTGCTACCCAAAAAGTTCATACACACATTTTTGAATGCAAGCCATGCTCGTTTTTCTTTGCGATTCAGGTGTTTCATAAACCTTGAATCTTTAAAAAGTTGAGTTTTCAAAAAATTAAATCCATCACCTGTCTTATCCATTGCTTTCACAAACTGTTTGATCAATCCGAGTTTGATGTGCAAAAGCAACAACGTTGTACAATGAATCTTCCAAACTTTATTTTTATATATTAATTTTATTTATTATATTTTTATTTTTAAATTTGAGTGTTAGAATAATCCTTTCCCCCCTCCAAATCAAATTCACAGCCATAAAATTACAGAACAGTGATAAAAATGAACGGCAACATTGTACAGTGAATCTTCCAAACTTTCTTGTGAGAACTTCGGGACCTCTCCCCCCACCCGCTTTTAGCGAAAATTGTTGCTATATATTTTTATTATTTGGGGTATTTGAGTGAGGAAAGGAGGGGGGGTGGTGAAGCTGGAATATGTAGAAAATAAGTGAAAAAATTGCAAAAAAAAAAAACCCAGAAAAACCGATCATTTTGATTTTTTTTTTATTTAAAGGGAAAAATCCCCACCCAAATCTCCCCCCTTGCTACAAATGTTCATATTTTAGAACTTTTCACCTCTGTAGCCCCTTAGAAGACATTTAATAAGGTTAAAATAATTGTTTTCCGCCTCCAAATTAAATTCATGGCCATAAAATTACTGAACAGTGATAAAAATGGGGGGGGGGGGGTGAGGCGTCCCAAGAAAACTGTGGATGATGGGGTAAAATCGGGGTCATATTCGGATTCAGGGGTCATTTACAAAGGAATTTATAGGAATGTTGATGGGGCTGATTTTCATGCAGAACAGTGAATTGGCATTTTGTATTTCATAAGGCTTGGTTGATATTTGGCAATGGCATGCGATTAATATGAAAGTACCAAAAAATATTTATAACTTTTTTAGTCTAATTTAAATGAATTCAATATTTTACTGTTTATAAATTTTAATTGCTTGATGTTAAATTACTTTTAAGTACAAGATTTAAAACTATGTATTTGCTTTTAGGACATTTGAAATGATGCGAGCATATTGTGAAGAAGCAAAGGTTTGTTCTTTTCTATTTTACTGCTTTATTTTTCCAATGTTCATATGCTTAAATAATTTTGTGTCCCAAAATGAAATAATTTTAAAACAATTTTGTTACATTAAACAATATTTTAATGTGTATTCTCAATAGTTTTGATTTATGTTATTTATTTTATATCTTATTGCTTAATGAAATTTGCCATCAAACGCTCTTCAAATAAACATCATAAAATAATTAAATATTTTAATTATGTTACTTGAAGGGAAAGAAATAGTTATTAATTAATAAATCTTTTAACTTATGGCAAATTTTCTGATGAAAAAAGTTGAAATTTCTTTTTGTTTTAATTGATATAAATTTGTTTTCTGTTTAATATTGTGAGCATTGCATATAAGTTTCTAATTCGATAAACTTTTGGAATTCTATGAGCTTATTATATATCTAATTGATTTAAAGTTTGTAAATCTGGAAAGTTAAAAACTTTTTTTTTGTCACTAGCTCTATTATCAGTAATCATGAAAATGCTAAATGCACAGTATTAAATAATTATATTTCAGAGTTTTCTATCTTCAGAGTTATAAAAGTTATGTGATTTGTTTTCAAAATAAATGCTTAATAGCCATTCTTTTATGTCTTTAAGAACTACCTGTATTACATTAGTGTTAATATTTCTTTCGTCTTTTTTCAGAAATATGGTGAAAAACCTATACCTCAAACAATGAAGCCTAAACATGTCACTGTAATTTTAAATCCTGAAGCTAATTATAAGTGAGTGTGTCTTCTTTTTAAAAGATTATTTCTAATACTATATAATAAATGATTAGATGGTATGAATATAATTGTGTTTACCTTTACGCAATACTGTATGAAAGTCATATTTATTTATATATTAAATAATGCTTTAGATTTCTTTTGATTTTTGTTTAAACGAAAATTTATTACACCAGAGCCCTTCAAATATGAATCTTAATAATTAGTTCCTCCATGAAATATATAACAACAGATTAATTTCCCATCCCCCTGCAAACTTTAGCTGCTTGGTTGGGGAAATATTTCTTTTCTTCAAATGGAAAACAGAATCATTATTATTAGTGATATTAATTATGATTCTTGATAGTATCAGTATTCTGATTAAGCAAGTTAAAAATAACTTACTTAATCAGATTACTGATTAACCTCTACTTCTAAGGTATAAATTATTAAATGAAGACAGTAATTGAATGTTGAAAACTGAGAAAGTATAAATAAATATGATTTTGAAGTTTAAAAGTTTTCCTATCGACTTATTTCATATCTTTAAAAATTATTTTTGATAAAATGCTTACAAAATGAAGATAACTAGTGACAATGTTTTAGAAGTTAAACGTAGTCACTGACCAATTCTATATAACTAATTTTTTTGTTAAGTCATTGCTTGGTTAGTTCATATAATATTGAATTTACAGAATCTGTTGTTCTTCGTTATCCTATATATTTTATTAAAATTTTTATTAACATTTTTTTTTGTGTGTATGGAGTTTACATTACAGTCGTGAATAAATAGTCAATGAAGTGGAATTTATTTGATAAGTTCTACTTATATGCATTCATTGCAATCTTCATTTTAGTATCTTCATTTTTGACCATTTTGGAAGTGTATTGGATCAAATATTTACATATTGAGCTAATGACGCACTCATTTCTTTTCACTCTTTCTTTTTTGGCCATGACTTTAAGTTTCAGTCAAGAAAATAAGTAAATTATGTTATATGCTATAATGATTGTATACATTTTTTCTGAACTGTACATCCTTCTCTTAATTAGGTAATGAGAATAATTAATTACTATCACACATAAACATGCAAAAATGTGATTTTTTTTTCTCTTCATATTTTTCCCCCCCCCCCCCCCCTCCAAAAAAACCCAAAAGTTTACTTACAAGAAAGCCAAAATGTGAATTTTTAAAATCTTGTACATTTATTTTTAGAAAAGCAAATGTCCAATTTGAAAAATTTGCTGCTCCTTTACTTCATTTAGCAGGAATTAAAGTTAGTATGTTTCAGGTAAGGATGGATTATTGTTTCAGGTGTGTTAGATTATTTCCATTTTTATTGGTTTTGATTTTTCTAAATTTCATTAATATTTAATTGGTGTTCACAATACTTACCAATTATGTCCATTTTAGTTGTCAAGTGGTTAGAAAAGTTTAATTTAATTTGAATATACATTTAAAATGTTACTGTTGGAACATCATTTAATACAGTAGAACCCCACTAATCCGAAATTCCGGTTAATCGAACCAATTTTATTTTCGAAAATTATATGTAATTGAAAAGATTACCTGAAAAGATTTAAATAAACATACTAAAAACAAAAACAAATATTTTTTCAGCATGCATAATTTTGTACACATTGAAGAAACTAATGTAATAATTCAAGGATCACATTAAATAAAAATGCATTACATAAACACATCATATATACATTTGCATTAACGATCTTTTGGGGTGAAGAAATTTGCCTGATAAAGTGATGTTATTCTGAACGTGGAAGCAACATTATGCCAACATCTCATGAACATAATGTCTGTTGATGTTGCATTTTCTCCCTGCTCTATATATCGCAGTGCTATTTCTAGCACATTCGCAGCTTCAGAATGGGAAACGAGAACATTCTCTGGCTCATCAGTTTCTTCTAGATCAGAGTCATCTTGTGGCTTATTCTGAACTAAAGAGATGATTTCTTCATCTGTATATAACTGATTGGCACAAGACAAGTGTGTTCAGTTGCATCTTCACAGCTTGGGATGAAGGAATGAATTTCACGGAATGAACCTCTTCTTGAGTTCACTGTAAGATAAGGTCACTTCATACAGGAGCACATCCATTATTCTAAATGAAAAGGGGAGACATATTCTCTTTCTATTGCTTTTGAATACAAGAATTCAAGATATAGTAGTACTGAGCACTTATAACTTACATATTTTTAGCACACATCTTTTTCTTTTCTATTTTTATCGGAATTTCAGGTAATCCAAATTTTTTGTAATTCGAACAGGCACCGGTCCCAATTAGTTTGGATTAGCAGGGTTCTACTGTACAAAATTTAGGTAATTACTTTTTAAATCTCTTTTTTATAACTGGTGAATTTTGATGCCTTATAGATGCTCATGTTTCAATGTTTTTTATTTAAAATTTTGTTTTGTATCAATTTTGAGCATGCTCATTTTTTTTTAAATTTGTGATATAAATCTTATTAAAATAATTTTTTGGCAACTTTCTATCATTCTTTATATTTGTATTGTAATAAAAATGATCAAGCTTCTGACTGATCACTGACAACTGCTATATTCCTATTATGACCAATTCTATCTAATTCTCTCTTTTGAAAAAGCCCTCTCCTTTCTTTATCAACTTTTTCAGATATGTTTCTAAAGAAAGAAAGAAAAGGGGTGAGGCAAATTGTACAGAATTGGTTTTATTTTTAAAATATGAGAAAAACATTCATTTGAACTATTTAAGATGCTGAAAAATTATTTATTCTCTTGTAACAAATTTTAAAGAAAAGAAACATTTTTCTTTATGAAAGCCAAAAATTCACTAAGCCACTCAATTTGTGAATCGTAATCGCAATAGCATAGACAGCTTAACTTAAGCATTTTGTTTTGTATGAATTTTTATTTTCGCTTATTTACACATTTACTGTCATTTCATAGCATTGCTTATATATTAACAACCTGTATTAAATATTAAACTGTGTATTATCTATAATTTAAACTTTTCAGGGTAGGTTAGAAAGGTTTCTGTGCTCTTAAAAAAGATAATCTACAATTTTTAACCTACCTAACCCCAACAGTTAAAAAGTTTATAAATAAATATTTTTTCCCATTATCATAAGAATAAAAAAGTTGAAGAGCAATATTAACTCAATTTTCTGTCAGTATAAGTAGTTGTGATAAAATAGAAATATGAACTATTTCCTTTTAAACTATTGCTGAAGTTCCTGATTTTCAAGCAATATTTTGTAATATTTCAGACAGAAAAAGAAAAACAAGCACAAGAATTAATGCAAATAATGTCTAATACTGATGCTGTGATTATAGCTGGAGGTGATGGAACAGTTCAAGAAGTAGGTTTTTAAATGTTATTCTATTCATGTATTTAATGCTTCATTCAGTTATCAATTTGTATTCCAGATACTTGCATTCTATTGTATTTTCTGCTACCAAGCTATATGAAATAACATTTTAATTTTTCATGCATTGCCAAATAATTTTGAAAATTAACAGATGCTAGCTATAAATCAAGTTATATTATTATATGTTTCCAGTATATTTGTTTATTTGTGTATCATTTTTCAGCTCAGTGGAATTCATTACTTGTTTTGCTCTTATGTAGTTATTTTACCATTAAGTTGTTATGTGTTGTTACAAAGCTATAAAGTTGTTTCCCTGAGATGCTAATCTTGACGACAGAGTTGGTGACCATTTTGGCATCTTTTCTGCGAAGTTGGCAACAAAAGGAATTTTCTAGAAGGACCTCGAACTTTCAACCTATTTCTACTGGCTTCATGAACTTTTTGGAGATTACGTCACTTCCTATGTAATGAAGTCACCTTTCTGTTGAAAAAGTATAAAAGCAAGTTCTCAAGCTAAGAACAGTTGGATTTTGATCAGCAAGCAAGCTGGTGAGCTGATAAGAAACCTTTGAGCGCCGTGTTGAGATTTATTGGTAATCTCTGTTGTGAATTTTTATGAGTGCTGTTTTAATGCTTGTACTACGCTTCTTTTCTAGAATATTTGTAAAATAAAGAGCTTTATTTTTTAAATCCTGCTTATTGGAGTGCATTCACGTACACCCACAAGGCAATTTCATTACATTTGGTGTCAAAAGTGGGATCTAGATTTTTCTGTGTATGCCTTGGACCAGACCAATGGGTGAAAAATTTGAGATGTTACTAGCCATGATGAAAGCTCGTCAAGAAGAGATGAAAACTGGACAAGAAAAAAATGGAAGCTGGATAGGAGAGAACGGAGCAAGTTCGAGAAGAAATGAAAGATCTAATCCGAGCTGGCAAAGAAGAGATGAGAGCTCACGTTGAGAGTCAAGTGGAAGGAATCAAGGATCACGTTGATGGATGTATAGGAAGAATGGAAGAGGAAGTCCAAGGTGTGAAAGGAAAGATTGGAGAAGTTCAATGAGAGGTTCATATGAAGATCGGGAAGTGAAAAGCGAAGTTCAAGAAAAGATGAGCGACCTAGAGTGGAGACTTAAGTGATCTTGAAACTAGACCAAATAATTTCCCGCCAAATTCAGAATTCATGTATTCCCGGACGACAGTTAAACCCTTGACATTCGACGGGCTAACATTATGGACAGTTTTTAAGTCTCAGTTTGACATTGTGAGCTCTACAAATGGTTGGACGGATTTTGGGAAAGCCAGTCAATTTGTGGCATCGCTCTGAGGATCAGCGGCGAAGGTTCTTGAAGGAATTCCTGTTGATAAGTTGACAGACTTAACGACCATCGAGAAAGCTTTGGAATCTAGATATGGAGACAGCCACCTGACGCAATTTTATCGAAATGAACTAAAGACAAGATGACAGAAGCTGGAAGAAAGCCTTCAAGTATTGGCTGCCGATGTGAAATGACTAATAAGCCTGGTGTACGCTGAGTGCCCTTTAGATATTCGGGAGAGTTTAGCGGTCCAGTTCTTTGTTGATGCTATCAGAGACAAAGAAATGCAACTTTCAACAAAGGTTAATGGACTTTACGGATTTGAAATCAGCCTTGGCATATAGCATGAAATTTGAATCTGCGAAAACTGCTTCGAAGATCTCTATACACGCAAGGTCAATAGAGACAGAGGATAATACTTGGAAAGAACGAGATGATAAATTTGAATCTCTGTTGAAAGCGTTGGAAAAATTAGTGAATAGTCTTGCTGCTGAACAGAATGTTCCTCGGCAAAATCCGAACGTAATTTGTTGGAAGTGCTTTAAGAAGCGGCATGTACAGAGGGCGTGCCAAGCGAATGACGCCTACTCAGGAAAACTGACTTGCGGTCATCTTGTGGAGCGAAAAATACCTACTCTGAATAAATCTCCTGAAGAATGAATGAAAGTCTCTGCACTTAGCCGAGGGGGACGTGGACTCTATCCGGAAGGATCGATTTGTGGTATCCCATGTTTGTTTTTGGTGGACACAGGTACAAATATAACTCTTTTAAGACAGACCTGGCCAGTAAATTGCAGGAAAAACTTATTTACACGGCTCCAGATTTGACCCTTAAGACTGCCACAGGTGAAAAAGCAAAGATACAAGGAAAACTTGATGCATCAATCGAATTTGGATCCAGAAAATTGAAACATAGAGTCTACGTAGCTGATAACCGATTCCTGTATTTTCGACCTGGATTTTCTTCAAAAATTTAAATTTACGGTAGACTTGGAGAAGAACGAGATACGGACAGGATCGGAGAAAATTTCTTTGTTTTCAGTCAATACACAACATCGCAAAAGATCCTCTGATGAAACGGATATCCTCTCTCGATGACTCTGTGTTGAGGGCTCCGAACCTTCTTCGAATGCTGAAAAGAAGTTCAGAATGGAAACAGATATTTCTGTGGAAGCCTTAACCATGACAAATGAGGATAGATGGTATTTAAGTAAGATCCAAGACGCACAGCTGGAAGATACAGATATTAGACCAATTCTGAAGATGAAACTAAATTCGGCGGATCGACCATCTTTGCAAGAAATCACTTGCGAGAGTCCTGCAACCAAACGATATTTTGCTCTTTGGAACTCCTTATATCTTAAAGATACTGTTCTATATCGCAAGTGGGAGAATTAATGATGGAGGCTTTTATCTACGACAACTAATTCTCCCGAAGAGCAGAATTCCAGAAGTTCTACGAGAGATTTATGGCAACACAAGTGGAAAACATTTTGGAGTCAGAAAAACTTTACGTAAAACTCGGGAGCGATTTTACTGGGACCAACTTCGCGCCGAAGTTGAGAAATGGTGCAAGGAATGCCAAGCTTGCCGAGCCCAAAAAGGATAAAAAATGGAACAAGGAAAGTCAGTAACTGGATGGACTCCAGCAGAGATGTTTTCTGATCGAACTCTAAGATTCGTATGTGACATTCTCTTTGGAAGACCGAGGGACATGCCTTCCTCGCTGACTAATTCAGAGGCACGTTTGGAAAGCGTACAGGCATCTGCCGGAGAGCAAGTTAAACTATCTAGGGAACGAATGAAGACTCGCTATGACTCCAGAGCAACAGACCACCATTTCAAGGATGGAGATCTAGTGTGGATGTATAACCTGAAGTGACGGAGAGGCCTGAGTCCCAAGTTACGACAGAACTCGGAAGGACCGTATACTGTTGTCAAGAAACTGAACGATCTTGTCTACAGAGTACAGAGGTCGCCCAACGCCAAGCCAAAAGTCATCCATATAAATTGGCTAGCTCCATACAGGGCCACTGATCAAAGTTCTATGTAATGAGACTGCCAGGATGTGCAGTCTTTGAAGAGGGGAGAAATGTTACAAAGCTATAAAGTTGTTTCCCTGAGATGATAATCTTGGCGACAAAAGGTATTTTCTAGAAGGATCTCGAATTTTCAACCTATTTCTACTGGCTTCATGAACTTTCTGGAGATTATGTCACTTTCTGTTGAAAAAGTACAAAAGCAAGCTCTCAAGCTATAGTCCAGTCATTAGGTAGTTTTTTAAAACAAATGCTGGTGGAGTCGTAATTTTTTGATCCTGTATGTTTTTTGGGGTGCTGATTACGAATCTGAGGTTTCCCACCAAAAATTTTTGTTGGAATTTTAGTTATAGCCGAAAAAACGTGAAAAAAGGGACTTTCTTCCAGTTTTTTTCTTATAATTCAAAAACTATCAACTTTTTTATAGCAAAATCATATATCAAAATAATCAGCACAAAATTTCCTACAATTTATGTTCACACTATTTTTTCATTACGCTTACCGTTTAGGCGCCATAACTGGTTGAAGTTTGGCTAAAGTTTGACTTACCTGATAACACGGTTTGAAAAATAACAAATCTTCCTATCTATATGCACTAAAATTTACTATTTTACTATTAATACACTTTACTTATTTAACACACTTTTTCTACCATAATGTTTCTTTTTTCAATTAATTCTTTCATGTTTTATTAGACATGAAAGTAATTTAGTCCCGAGCAACGCCGGACATAAGTGCTAGTTATGAATAAAATTCCTTGATTACCTCTAAAAGGCTGATGTTGATGGAAATTTAGATTCACTTTCACAATAAATGTTATTTACAAACAACTAAAAGTACTTAGTGTGGTTTTTAATTAAATTTTATTAATTAATTTAAATAACTTGGTATATAGTAACCAAGAAAAAAATGACATGAAAAAAAGTAGCATTCTAAACTTTAAAAGTCATAATAACTTAATAATAATACAACTACAGTCATAAATATGATCTTAGTATCTACATACATTACACAATCTCTTCACTTTATCTTAGTCGCTTTGAAGCTTATGGTCCAATATCTTTTGAAAGATCACCTGTGTCTTCCTCCACATGCAAAGATAAAGACGCCTCAACTAAATTATCGGGCAGTATTGGTTCACCATCATCATCCTCATCACTATTAATTAATCGAATCCTTCTGTTATTGCAGTTGCCCCAACAATGAGGATACAACACTGAACAAAGCAGTCTGACCTTCATACAGCTACAATTTCCGGCGCACCTCTTCTTACACTTGCAGGATATCTTACGTACAGGATAGAGTCAGGTGCGGGGGTCTTCACAGTTTTGACAGGTTGGAGCCCACTGTTTGTTCTTTCTCAACCCCAGTCTTCAGGTCTCTTTTTATTGTCAAGCCAGTGCTGGATCTGATAGTAAACTTTTAGGGAATGTTGGCGGGCATGAAGATTTCATGTAACATTTGTAGCAAACATTATTCAAGGATGGTGTATCAGAGGTAGTTATTGGGTAGCCATACAATGCCACAAGAAAGCGGTTCCCTACATCCACAGCAGCTTCAGGAGTCATATCCGGGTTCTTAAAAATTTCAATTACTTTTAGGAGACCATTATTGTTTTTCAAAGTCTGCACAAACTTCAATTTAACATAATTAAAAAGAGCTGATGTGGTGTCATATCCGCTCATGGCATGTTTGAATAAAATATTATCGGCGAGTGTTTTTTTCTAAAACTGTGTGAGGAGAAAATATCTTTTCAGCTATTTTTCTTTTCCTAGAAATATACGTTGTCAGCGGTACAAATGCCAATTAAGATGACAAAAAGTTCGATATATTCACCTATGACAACCACAGACGGATGTGTTGGGGCCAAACCTAGAGCTTTCACAATTAAACAATCAGCATCTTCGTCCTCTTTCTTGTATGCCATGTTTACTGAGGAGAACTTGTTCATCAGGATGGAAATGAGTCTATCCTTGTTCTTCGGATTGGGCAGAATTTTTCTTAGGAAACAGTTCGTTTCATATCATCGTTTCATCAAACATTACTTCGCTTGACATTTGTTTCTGTGTTGTTCTGGCCCGTTCTGCACATTTAGTGCCTCCTACTATTTCATTTTCAGGATACCCATCGAAAATGACTAGAGCAGTTGATTTGTACGAACATACGTCACATAATTATCAGAAATTGTTGAAAAAGTTGAACCCCTTTTCCAGATGACTCTGTGCAGCAAGTATCCTTCATCAATAATATACACACCGCTCTCAGCATTAAAATCCTGTGTACATGGCTTGAAAGCTTTGTATAAAGAGGATTTCGTGCCTTTTCGCATTCCACCTTCATCAAACAGAGGTAATGGAAAGGGACATAGTTCATATGTTAAGATGTCCTCTAATTCTTCATCCGATTGCTTTGTAATATAAATTATCTGGAAAAGCGTTGTAAGTTGATAGATACACTTTCATCATGCACCTTGATGACATCACTTATTAGAGCTAGTGGTTGCACTCTGTCATTTCTTTTGAATTTCACGGTATTAAAATTATTTCCTTCTATTCTTTTGATAGCAAGAGCAGGTAGGGGGCAATAACAGGGCTATGTTTAAGCCTCCTAACTTATTAAAAAATTCGTGATATTTACTCTGTTGTTTACTTCACAACCGCGAAAGACAGGTAATACCAGGGGTAGAAAGATTTAGAAGGAATTTTGTGCAGATTATGCAAGTATACTCATAATATAACTGATAAAATCTTTATTTGCACAAAGAGGTTTACGATAGAAAAAGTTTATTAATTAAGTAGGAATTTATTTAGTAAGATAGATAATTTCGCTCATACAGATTGGATGGTTTGTTGTTGTTCAAGCCGAGCTAGCAGGCAAGTCAAACATTCGCCAAACTCCACCCAGTCATAGCACTTAAACGGTACGTGTAACGAAAAAATAGTACATACATAAATTGTAGGAAATTTTGTGCTGATTATTTTGATATATGATGATGCCATAAAAAAGTTGATAGTTTCTGAGTTATAAGCAAAATATTGGGGGAAAGTCCATTTTTCTCATGTTTTTTAGCTATAACTAAAATTCCAACAAAAATTTTTGGTGGGAAACCTCAGATTCGTAATCAGCACCCCAAAAAACATATAGGAGCAAAAAATTACGACTCCACCAGAATTTGCTTTAAATCATCCCTTTTTAGCCCCTAATGACTGGACTACTAAGAACAGTCAGTTGGATTTTGATCAGCAAGCAAGCTGATAAGAAACCTTTGAGCGCTGTGTTGAGATTTATTGGTAATCTCTGTTGTGAATTTTTATGAGTGCTGTTTTAATACTTGTGCTACGTTTCTTTTCTTAGAATATTTGTAAAATAAAGAGCTTTATTTTTTAAATCCTGCTTATTGGAGTGCATTCACGTACACCCACAAGACAATTTCATTACAGTATTTAAATCATCTCAACATATTAGTCATTTAAATGTTTCTAAAAATCATCTACATTGGGTATCATACTGTATTTGTAAAATTTACAATATACCTTATGATCAGTATTAATTGCCTTTTAGATCGGTGTTTTCCGATTTTCCACATTTCATTTGCTACCCAAAATTGTAAAGATGAATACACTCTTGTCTGAATTCTTTAAGCTTCTTTTAACAAATATAAAAAGAAAGAGAAAACTTGAGTTAAATATTCGTATTCTATTATTTGTAGACATGTTTTTAGTTGTTTTTTTTTTTTTTCAAATTTAATAAGTCATGTTTTATGTGGTACTGAACGGATTTAATGATTTCTAAATATTTATTGCATAGTCATTGCACCATTTAGTGACTGGATATTTCTTACTATTTATGTTTAAGTAGAATCTTTTATTTTCTGTTTGGATGTGGAAAACCAGTGTTTTAGTACACGGTAAGAAAAAAAAATAATATAACTCAGTACTATTTTCATGAATAGTGACTTCATGGTGTCTATTGTAATTTTCACCCAAAAAACAATTCAAAATGATGAAATAAATGCCAAAACTCATTGTACAGGGTTAGCCTAAATGATTCATCAGGTTTCAAAGGACTGTTTATTTACAAGTATACGACATGCAAGGATGGGTGATACATGAAAAGATACATACTCTCAAAATCTTTGGTGGCCAGGTGCAGCTTTTCCGTATTTGCGTAGGAATGCACGCTGAATACTCGTAACCGAAGAACACTTTGCATATTCCAACACACAAAAACTCTTCTCCTGCATTGTCGCCATCTTGTACAGGGCTGCTACAGGCCTGCCATCTAGCGAACCTTGAGGCGGTCTTTTAAACTTGGGGAGTGTATGTATCTTGTTGTATCACCCGTTTTTGTAGGTCGTATATCTCTCGATACACAATGTTTTGAAACCCGATGAATCTTTTATGCTAACCCTGTACACTGAAGATACTGTGTGTTTTATTTCAATCTGTATGTAATGCAGCAGATAGCATTTTGTATTGTACTAATTTCTACAACTGCTGCTATTAAATAGAAATAATTACATGTGAAAAAGGCTCAATAATTGGTGTATAATTCCTCATAATGTGAAGAAAGAGATAATTATCTTAAAATCTTATGATGAAAACTGAAACCTGTTATCAGCATTTAAAGGGAAATAGACTAGCATAAGAACTCCATATAGCCTAACTCTAATACTGTAATTTTTGCTGAGTCTGGCATTTGGTCAATTATTTTTATAATTGGGAATATTTAAGAGTATGAGAAGACTTAGATCACAATCCTCTCACTCGAACCGATCAGAGCTCATCATGGAATTCCTTAATTTTCTAGACTCTAACATCAAAGAACAATCTGAATTTTAAATATATATTTATAATCTGCATTTCTTAAAAAGTTATTTGGCTCTACAAATTTTGATCTGTTTATCAAGCATTAAAAAAGTATTTTTGGTAAATTTCTATTTACATTTATTCAGATCTTATCTCATAATTATCTCATAGTAAAATTGACATATTGTAGTTCTGACTCTAGGTTGTATGGCCAGTTTACTTAAATGTTTTATTAGAACTGTTGTACTGATGTTAGTTCTGATAATAATGCATTGTTAGACATACTAATTCATTATTGACCAACTCTGTTATTTAAAAATATGTAACTATCAGAAATAACTGCATTTGAGGATCTTAAATGGTTTTACTTCTCTGAGGTTGTTTGATTTAGATTTTTTGGCACAAAAGCTAAATCTGACCACACTGCGCCTTACATAAGGTGAAAATTTACTTCTCCGAGAGTATGCTTTTTAGTACCTTGGGAGCAACCCCCCCCCCCCTCTGCATTTCTTCAAAATTTTGTTATCAAGTTATAATTCATTTTTCTTTTAAATAATTTTTTATAATGAATCTTAATGTTTTTGTGTTACAGGCTATTACTGGATTACTAAGACGACCAGCATACGAGGTAAAGTATTGATAATTATGAGTTCTATTATGGAACTTGCTAATTGTAGTTTATAATTCACTTTTTCTAAAATGTCAGAACTTTTCTTTTAAAATTAACAAGTGTTGATTCCTAGTTCTTAAATTTGCAAATGTTTTTATGTATGTTTATAATATTCAAAATTTTAATTTTAAAGTTTTGTGTCTGTAAAGAAGATGTCCGAGAGATAAATTATTTTTGAAGATTCTTTAAAAGAACCTAAAAAGGAATTATTTTTTATATTTCATAAAATATTCTTACTTAAAATAAATTTTTACGTGAATGTAAAGATATATGCAAGAGATTTTTATATATGGAAAGTAATCTTCCATACAGTATTAGATATTTTTTTTATCATATGCTATCATTAAGTACTTGATCTAAATCAAAAGTAACTTGATTTTTTATCCTAGGTTTGATATGGCTTCTTTTTATATCCATGTAGGAAGAAAACTTACCTGTAGGAATAATTCCCCTCGGTAAAACAAATACTATTGCACAGTATTTGTTTGGATCTAAATCATCTTCACGACCACAGTAAGGCCTTTTTAATGAATCATTATATTATCTTTTAAATTTTTTATATCACTGTATGCATAAAAGTGATTGATTCTCAAAATTTTGCAACTTGCAGGTTAATGGCTGAAGCAGCAATGGCAGTTATTCGAGGAACCACTACTAATATGGATGTTTTGAAAGTGCAGGTTTGTCATTGTAATAGTGTGTTAGCGTGTAGAAGTATCCAAAAAATTTTAATTGGTTATATTTGTCATTATTTAAAATGCTTATGTAAAAAAGATTGGAAGATATTTAATGCATGATGTGTGAATGAAAAGAAATAGTGTGGGCAGAGAGTAAATAAATTGACAAAATTTTAAAAGAAGTCATTTCATTTTTCCACATACCTGGAAGGAATTGGAGAAATGACAGTTTCTAAAAACCAGTTAAAGATTTTGGATTTTTAATAAAAGTTTTCTCGTTTCATAAGAATATGGAATATTCTTTCTGTGGTAATATTGTGGCTTTGTATTTTTCATTTAAAAAGAAAAATTAATTGGTATGGTTATATTTTCTTTAAAAAAAAGTTGCTATTAAGACTTTAATATTTTACTTCAAAATCTTTTTTTGTAAATATGTTCCAAAAATAATATCTATTTTTGAATTAAAGATTAATTTCAGTAATTGCTGTGGAATAATCTAAGGAGCTCTTTTTTTTTTTTACTACTTTAAATTTAAAAACAAGTAAGTTTTGAAGCTGTAATCGTGCTTACTCCCATCGGACAAATGTTAAATTCCATTTTGTTTATATCATTTCAGATATCATAAAGCAAGAATTGTTGAATTCTGTCTAAATTAACAATTCTTAGGCTTTCTTATATTCACACCACCTTCATTCACCTCTATCACTTTATGTGAAAATTATTCATGACTCTAATTATTCATACAGTAGGAACATATAATATGATAAGATTACTTAATGATAAGAAAAGAGAAAGGGAGAAATTTGGTTAAATATATTTATTTAGATAATCTTAATGAAATGCTTCAATTCCTGATGAATTTCTGATTTACTTTTGCTTACTGATATTGAAGAATCGAATACTGTCTGACAGAAGTAGACACTATCACAGCTTCAAGACTTATGTGTGCAAGACTCATTGGGCTCAGTGTCACATATACATACCACAGTTAAAGCTTCCTTGGTTTAGACAATTTAAGTGTTTCTACTTGTTTGCATTTCTAGTAAGTTGTTCATTATATTTTCATAACAATTTTGGTTTATCATTTTTTCTTACTATTAAGTTTTACTGTAATGAAAAGAATCCTTTTGCAAAAAAAAGAAGAAGAAAATGCGAGTTTGAAGAGGCTTTAATATTTTGGCATAAGTGTAAAGGAAATCTTTTTATGTTCATCTTTACTTAATATAAAAATTCTTTATAGTCATTGTATTTTGTAAATCTGGTTTAAAAATCTTTTCTGTTCTGTTTCATTTTGCTTAACACTTTTAAGATTCTAAAGGTATCTTGTTCTTTAAAAAAATCAAAAACTGTTATCTTTAGATTAAATGTTTTAAAAGGAGCTGGATCAGATTTTCTTTTAAGGCAAGAATTTCTCAATAAAAAAAGTTGGGTCATTTATTAAAAAATATTTTGTAGTCTTTTGCCATTAAAATCCCCCCCCTCTCTCTCTCTCTCTCTCTCTCTCTCTTTTGTTCAGTGATTAATTAAAACTTTTGTTTCTAAGTTTTCAGATGAGAACTATCCTGTCTATGGAATGTTTAACTTTGAGCAAGGACTTTTTGGAGACATTGAACCTCTAGTCGATAAGTAAGCTATGAAAATGATGCTATCTATATTCTTTTTTCCTTAATGTAAAATTTGCTTGTTCTTTTAAACTTAACCAAAATAATTATTTTGAAGTCAGTATCAGATTATTTTTAATATCTTAAAATCTGCATTATTCATCTGTTCAGCATATGAACAATCATTATTGTTAAAACTTTTACTTTCACAAAAGCACTCATTTTCTGTTTTTTTTTTATTATTATTGAATATCGTTATTTTCTTTTTTATAATTTCTTTATTAAAATTATTGTTTTATTTTCCTAAAATAGGTATTGGTATCTTGGTTTTCTCAAAGACAAATATACCTATTTCAGGAATTCCTCAAAAGTAAGTTATTCTACAATGCTTTCTTGAAATTATTTTTTGTTTATAATTCTTATTTTATGATAATTAATTGGTGATGTGAATTATTTGCGGTCAGTAATAAAAGTGATTCTTATCCCATCATTTAAGTGATTTATGGTAGGGCAGATGCATTCCCATTTGACACAAATACAAATCTTGACAAACTCATCCTAAGAATATATTCAGGGGAATTTGTATTTGTAAACTTTCTTTTTAAAGTTAGTAACTGTTTAGCAAGCAGCAACATAATAATCAGTTCAAGAAAATAGAGGTTGTATAAAGATTCGATTATAGAAATTTGATTTGAGATATTAATTCTTAATTAATGCCAAATGTTTTTTAAATATCATTTTAGTGATGTTCAGTAAATTAAATCGGTAAATTACAAATTAGTATTTTAGCCTTTTCTATTTATCTCCCTTCATAATAGCATGTCTGAAACCTTAGTAGGTACTTTTTTTCACTATGGTTTTTTATGCTTTTTTCCACTTTTTTTTTAAAACTTTTAACCAATTTGTTGAAGTGTAAGGTACTTAAAAATTTGATTTTTTAAAGAGATATGAAAAGTTCTAACAATCTTATACTCAATACAGCTTTAAAGTATAAAAGTTTAATTCAAAATCTATTTAATCTTAGAAATTTATAATATACATTCGCATTTACGATGACAATAGTTGTAAATCAACTCATTAAATGCCAGCATAGACATTTAATGAACTTATACAGTACTCTTCTTAACTGAAATATTTTTAAAAAATTAAATATTAGGTGAAATGTTATTTTTCTTACTATATGCTTTAAAAAATGCTATACTAAAGCATGCTATTTGTGTGTCTTAAATGTTAGTTCATTTATTTGTATATTTTTCCTTAATTATTGGAAATTTATATTTAAAAAAAAATCTCATATGAGGGATTTATTTGTAGGATTGCCAACCTATTGTAAATGATAGCTTGGAGTATGTGGCTCCATGCTCTGGATGCTCAAGATGTTATGTTGCTCCCAAAAAGAAAGAAACCCCTCAGCAACCTTCCAGGTGGTGGCAAGTATTTGTACCTAGGCAAACTGACAGTAAAGGTGTCTGCCATTAATTATTATTTATATTTCAAAAAGTTGATTAGTTGTGCCTCATTTTGAATTTTATTATTTATATCCATTCACTACATTCTATGACTTTTTATTAAAATTTTTGATAACTTGCCTAATAAATATGAACTCCTGTTCTCCAGTTTTTTTACAATTTTGATATTTACATAGCTGAAACTCCCGTACTTAGGTATATGTTTTTCAGATATATCTTTATATATATATATAAAAGTTGGTCCATTTTTATAAAAAGCTTTATATGTAATGCAGTGTGAGTATAATAGTAGTGAACAGAGGGTAAACCACATGCTTACTGCAAAACTCATGGCTGATTTCACTGATATATATCAAAGAGAAGAGTTTGTTTAACACCAGGTAGAAATTACCTACTACAAAAGATATCAAATCAATTTAATTCCATTTGTTCTTGTATGCATTTCTATTTAACAAATCCTTTTAAGAATGCAGTAAAAATTTGTGAACTTTAGTTTAATTTTTATATATGCTGTTTTCATTAGATATCCTATTCAACCGTTTGCACAAAATATCAGATTATATATCATTTAGATTAATCATCATGCATAATCTGAGATGAGGTATAACAGTTTTCATCTGTTTTTTTTTTGCATGAAAATTTTTCTTGACATTATTTAAAAATGCAAAGTCAAGAGTGAGCATTTATGTAGAAACTAACTTTAGCATTTTTGTTTATTTAAAATTGTAAGAGATGGCACCACTAATAAAATCGTCTGTTTTATGGCGAAGTGACGTCACGTCACGCGGCGGGAATTAAATCAGTTCGATGTTGGATTTTTCACCCAAGCGGTCGTTATAATTTAGGCTCTCCGTTTTCTGAGCGAAAGTAAATTATGAATTAGCCTGGTGCTATCTCGGAGGTGAACTTGCTCTTATGTTTATTGTTTTAACCCCTTTGTAAATAGTTAAATGTTTTAATTGTGTTTAAATAATAAATTAGTTGATTTTAACTCTCTCTTTTCATTTTGCATCAAATTAGAACCTTTATCCCCTAGACACCTTTCCTACATTTATGCTTGATATAAAAATGTATATTAAGATGATGTTGAATAATAAATGACTGAATAGAATTATTCCATAGCTGTCATAATGGGTTTGTTAAATTTTGGTAATTGACTCACTAAATAATATTAAGTATCCATTACTTTTAGCTTCACCTGGTACTGATAAAACTGATGAACTAAAAGCCAGTAAAATCAATGAAGATTGTGGAAAGCATATATCACTACCTCCAGGATATAGCAACATCTCTGTTTCAACTTCTACTGCTGATTCAGAAAGTCCAGTGAGCTATTATTTTCCTTTCTTATAGTTATTTAAACATATATGTTTATTACATATTAAAGGGTGGGAGTGGGGGATTTTTTTTTCAGTAATAAGTTCTGTATTGTTCAAACTGCTACATAATTTCCAAACATATTTCAATAGCCTTATGGCAGATTTTTAGGTTTGGTACGAAGAATAATTCTATAGAAGATCTGGGCCTAATGCATATTAAATCCATTAAAGGCCAAACATCCTCCCACTGGGTTAGAAAAGGGGATGCCGGCTCAGGTACTGTCCTTGTCATCTGGTCATGGTCCAAAATTACGAGGTCCATCTCAAAATAGCCCTTGTGTAGCTTCAGAATGGATGTTAATCTAAATTACAAGCCTATTTTCAACACTGATTTTATATTTGTCAAATATATTACACAAAGATTTAAATTAGTTTTTATGAATGTATTATTGTCAATAATGATATAAAGTAAATAAAGCAAAATTCATAAATTTGATGTTCAAAAAAATAAATAAAATATTTTAGTATGACTGAAGGATTTGCTTCATAGAAATATTCTTTTGTTCTTTAATTGAAATTTGTTTTAATTTCTTTTGGTTTGTGTATAGTTTGAATAATATTTTAATTGCTTATATGTTAAATAAAATCTTTGTTCCTAAGCATAAAAATACATTATTAAAAACCAAGTCTTTCTTTATTTAATTCAATATTGAAATTTTAATAAGATAAAAGAGAAAATAATAGTAATTTCCTCCCCCCCCCCCTAATTTCTGACATTAAAATAGAGCTTAGTTCCTGAAAATTCAATATGCGAGAAAATTTTTTTGAAAATGTTGGTTTAATATGATAACATTATTATTTTAGATATTATTATTAGTAGTAGTAGACAAGAAATTGCAAGCATCTTCTTAAAATAGGCATTTTGAAAAGAAGCAGTAAAGTGCTCCCCCCTCCCTTTTTTTTAAATAATTCCAAGATATAGTCTTTGATCTTCTTCAGTTGCCTGAGGAGTATTCTTATTTTTTTTTCATTAACAATCATTCTACCTACATCTATCTCACGTGGGGGGTGGATAGAAGTGAGAAGTTTAACAAGTGATGAGAGAAAAACTGTTTAGTTCAATAGGGGAGAGTGGAATCCTAAATGTTTAATGTACTGCTGTTGTACCAGCTCATAAGCAAAGTTTCAGCTCAAAAGCATACATAAGAAAAAGATTTTTCAGAAGTCTACATTCTGCAATTGCAACTCAGTGTAAGGTGGGCAGTAGATTTAAAATTCATTAAAATTTTTTAAATTATCAGAGTGAAATGCAATTTGTGTAATAAGCAATGCCATTACATGGGATTTTTTTATTAATATGATTACATTATTAAACAATTATGTATTTCAGCTGAAACAAAAATTTCATTAAAAAACAGATATGTAAAAAATGGTCTTTTTAGATCTTATTTATGCTTTGTTTGCCTACTTAAGACACAGAGAGTCCAGGTGAGAGAACTATCATGTCATGAAAAATTTTCACATAAATGATACTTACGTGATTTTTTATTTGTTTGTGTGCCATGGTAACTGCTTTCGTTAATTGTTTTTGTTTTCTAATTAAAATAATATTTCATTTAGGCAAAATCTGGTTCTCTGTACATTAAAATCTTCCCTGAAAATTTATCAACGACACAGATCATCTCTTCTGGGTGAGATATTTATATTTTTTATTTTGCAATTTTAGCTGTAGATAATTATCTACAACAATATACAATTATAATTGTATATTTTGACAGTTTAATGATATAACCGTTTACTGTACTTCTAGTATTATACATATTAAAAAGTGCTCTTAATTTATTTATTATATCTTAAAGACTGATTTTGTAACATCGTTTTGATAGCCCATGCACTTCCAAACAGATTTAGAAAACAGTTTTTTTAACATAAAACAGTAATTATGCATATCATCTCATCATGATTTCTGGATCTGTAAAGATTTTAAATTTATTAATCTTTTCTCAGTCTGAAAGGATCCCATATACATTTAATTTAAATGTCCTATTATTTTCACCTACATTTAAATTTTCTACAAGGTTTGAATACTTCTGTAAAATTTTCAATGTGTTCCAAAAATTTGTTAACATATTTATGTTGCTGTTATTCCATGCTTATCTAAATTTTGACGATCTTAAATATTTGCGCAATAAGAATTTCCATGAAAAAAATTCATATAAAATTTGAAAATGAATATTTTTTGTACATTTTGTTATTTATATTTTTTTACAAATGACATTATTCTTTTTCTGTTCACTTTAATTTGAAAAAAAAAAATAAAAAATAGACTCTTATTCTTTTATGGTAAAATATTTCAAATTTGTTTATTCTGTTTTTCCTTGTAAAAAATTTTTTGCTTTAATCTTCTTCCAATAGTATAAAATAAATTGTATGATCTGAAATAAATCATACTGAAAATGGGACTTATTCAAAAAAAAAAATCGAAAATCTTTTAGATTTATATAATTTTGTTTAACCCTTTATAAGGCCTTGGTAAGTATACTTACCATCAACTTCATCAATTTTTAAGGTTGGCATAAGTTTTATTCAAATTTTTCGATGAAACAAAAACATAGATGTTCCGATTTCTTATCTCAAATCATAATGAAGTGTCTTGACTTTGATAATTATTTATTAATTAATAAAATTAACAAAAAATTAATGTCATTCTTTAAGCTAAATGAATTTCTTTTCTTAAACTAACATCAGTCCCGAAGCTATTTTATTATACTATTACTAGAAAAAAAATGGCCTATACTCAAAGACAGGCCAAGAAGCTAACAAAGAAGAAAGAAAAAAGAGAAAGTTGTCGATTTTTTTTTACTAATACATTGCTTTTTAAGTACATAATTTGTGCATTATTTATTAAAGGAAACCTGAGAAATATCAATAGTAGACACTTGACACTATATTTAAAATTGTATACAGCAGAAGATTCTTTGCAAAAAAAAAAAGAATTTATTACACCAACCATGCTTTCATGTTGTTATCTTGAAATAAAGGATGCATAAATTTTTTAATAATTAAAAGGAAATTTAATAAAAAAAACTAAAATATTTGCAATGAATAATGCTCGAATAATAATCGAAGAACACTACAATACTTTCTATAACTTAATAAAAATTACAATGAAATAACTAGCCAAAAAATGTCTTCAAAGACGCGTCAAAGCTACAAGTACAAGTGGAATGACTACAAAAATAGGAAAATTTTCGAGCCTGTCAAGTCAGAAAGCAATGTTGAAACGTTTTTATTTTTTTTTAAAGAGGGAAATTAAGAAAAAAACAGTTGTAATGATTTTAAATAATGTTGCAAATACTGAAAAAAGATAAGATCAATAAATAATTTCAAAAGCAGCGATATTTTAGAAGTTGCTACCATATAAAAATGATAAAAAGAAATTAATTAAGAGCAATAAATTCTGTTACGTTTTCTGAGTAACCATAATCACGCGAGCACAGAGAGAGATTACTCACCAAAATGTGAACTCCGAAGAGACAGAAAAAAAAGCCTTTTCCCCCAATGCTCAAGGTCGTTTTGGAACTGACGTAATTTCAGACGTAAGGCGGGAAAAAAAGATTTATGAAATTAAATGACATACGTTCTGAAAATAGATTTTTATTGCAGAGAATATCGGTTTTTGTTATTATTTAAAGCAAAATTCTGTTCAAATATGTCAACTGCTTTTAAAATACATTAGGATAATTGCAGGACTATTTCACTCGGCGGAAGAATACCATCCATAGCTTCCACTCTATAACATTCTTGAGTTGTCTTGAACTATAGAAAGATAGGTTTTAATTGTAGTAGTACAAGCCATCTTCTAGCTTCACATTTGATATAAAAAGTTATAATTACTAATATAAATTCATTTTCTTATTACATGAAAAGTTATAATTCTTGTTACATTCATATTATAAACCTTACATTTTTTTAATGCAATATTATTTATTTTGATATTTTTTTAATTTTATTCAGTCTCAACCATCGAAAATCCAAGTTGCAGGATGATAGTGGACTAGCAACTGTTGTAGAAGCAAGACAACTAATTATCAAGACTGCTGGGTCTATCAAAGATTCTTATGAAGCTGCATTATCATTAGCTGACTCATCTGATCAAGTATCTTCTGAAGAGATACAATCCATTCCTTCATTTCCCAGCAACTCTATGGAAATAATATCTCCAGATCAAAGTGGATCATCTTCATTGCTCAGTAACTCAGTTGTGGCTGCTTCTGCAGAACCAAAGGAGCCAGATTCTCCTGTATCATCTGACTCAACAAATGGGGAATCAACTACCCAAAGTGAGCCTGCATCCTCATTGTTGTCTGGAACAGATGATCCACTTCAAACAGAAGAGAATTCTGACTCGAAAGAATCATCTACATTATCAAAGACAGAGAAGCCTGTGGAAGATGAAAAAAATGTAATGATGCTTAGTTTATTTTGACATTTTAAACTGTTACAAAAATACATTGTTTTTATTGCTATATAATTGTAGTTTTATATCGAACATGTTGTTGGTGTTAAGTTAAATAACACTGTCATATTTTTTTTTTTTTGAAGTTATGTGCTGTATTCACTTGAAGAAAGGAAGATTCTATAATATCAAACAGTTGTAACTCTACTTTTTTTTTTTATTAGAACAGAATCTAGTTATTAAAGTTAGAAGAATTACAAACTGTGTTATTGGTAAATATCTAGAAGTATGAAGAAAAAAAATTTTCAGATACATTTTTCTGTAGTCAAGTTGAACTCAAGTTGACATTATATAGTAAGTTATGAAGGATTGTATCGGTGTTGGGTGTATGGTATGTGTTTTTATGCAGTTTATGGCCATGAAAACAACTCTATAAAATTAAATAACTTTTGTTTGAGATGCATAATTTAATTATACAGAACATTAATTACTGGTGGTTGAAACTGAATTCTATTCAAAAATATTGAGCACTTTTGACCCTGGAAGGGTCATGCCTCTGAAAGTTTAATTGTAGGCATCTGACAGATATCATCCTCTTTGCTTGCTAATAATTGCACATATTTTAATTTTATTTTAATAATATCCTTCATTTCTTATTTTCGTACATTGATCTATGTTTTACTACATCTTATATCGTTTTTATTGGGAAAGAGAAAGGGTAATAATGAAATATTCAATGGTAACTGTTTTTTTAATTCTATATCATATTTGTGAATTTTTCAATCTCTTTCATGAATTCATTTGTCTCTGATGACATTTCAAAAGTCATCTATTTGCAGATAAGTGAGAATAAATACCGAAAACAAAATTGTTTTTCAAAAAATTATATAATTCCACCTACTTAGTTACTGTGAATGAGTCAGGTTATGTGGCATCTGTGAGACTACAACATTGACTAAAATGCACACATCACAGCTTAGATCATGATAGGAAACCCCTCAAAAGGAAAGGGGCCATTCTGGAAGAATAGGGTAGAGGTAGATGCCCCTCCAATACAAGTTTTTCAACTATGCTCAGCAACAAAATAAAATTTTCATGGCATCTGTTAGATGCCAGCAACCTTCAGGAGGATACACCTTGATAACCACATAATGATACACCTTGTCAACTTGAATAGTTACTCACTATAGGGTAATTTTTTTAGAGACCTATGAAATTCAGAAATTTATTTTCTTCTAGTCCTAATTTTTTTTTCTTTTTATTTTAGGAGGCTTTCAGCTATATTGATAAAGAAAAGTACAAAAGGACATCATGTATCATTTCTGTATTGCCAGAGAAAGTAACTGTATATGCATAAATATGTAAATAGATTTTGTACATATGAATAAAAATTGTTTTATTGTAAATGATACTGTGATTTTGCTTTATTATGCATAGTTCATATCTGCATGATGTCATTATAATAGTTAAAAATGAACTTTTAATTGGATGCATCTATGCAATTGTCACCCAATTCAAATTGTGAATTTTGTTGTGTAGCCGTTTTCATGGAGCATTATAGAAAATGTTCCAAAATTTATTATCGTCTTATAGTTTGTTGTACAATGAATTAGAGTTGGTTCAATTTTGCATAGCAAACTACACATACTAAAGTACAATATGGAAAAAAGAAGTTTGCAATCAATAAAATTGTAGTTGGTGCCTATTTGCATAATTGTGTTTAATTAAAAAAAATTTCAATCCAATTGCAATTTTATGCAGTTATTGGAACTATTTAATTTTATTTTTGAAATGTTACCTTTTTATTCATATTCACTTCATTTTCAAGTTACTAACTTTATGCATGCTTAAAGCAGAAGTAGAGAAGAAACAAAAACTTTGTTTGTCCAAAGAGAGAAAAGCAGGTGAATATTTGTTTTAGATATCAATAGAAATATATGATTTAATCATGTTAGTCGCTTTGAAAATAATAGTAACTTGAAATTGAAACTTTTTTAGCTTGTACTTTTCATATTATTAAATTTAAACATGCATTAAAGACTTTCCTGGTCTGTTGCGGGGGCCCCCCCCCCCCATCATTAAATATCTTCGCCATGGCTAATAAAAAGATACCAGTTATTCTTTTAAAAAGCTACTGAACCAAACTTCCCACTGTAATGAATTGTACTCAAATTTTGTATGATCGTCTAAAGCATTTATTGTTTCTCACATCAACAAATTCCTTGTTCTGCATCAGGTAATCTTCTCAAACAAAAATTATCTCTTTGACTGATTAAAACAGGTAAAACATTTTGTTCTCAGATATAGTTGTTGCTTTAAGTAAAACTGTTTTTATTAAGAAAGTTAAGTTATTAAGAAAATTGCAGAGATAAAAGTGTTTGGAATTAACGTTGTAATTCAGAAGGAAAAATTAGAGAATTGCTGGTTATATCCAATTCATGCTCATGATTTTTCACTATTGAATACAAAATTTTACATAATAAGGCTATATGGTTATTAAATTGCAATCTAATTATATTTCAGATATTAGAGTTTATTTCTGTCATAAATAAAGACATTAATAGTTTCCAAACAATTTTGTGCTGAGTTAAGGACAACATTAAGCTATCTGAATATTAGTGTTAATAGCCTTTTATATTCATTTTTAAATTAGTAGTTTTCATCTAAAAGGATAGTGGTGGATAAGTCTAAACAAAGATTTCTGAATACTTGAGCTTATAACTGAATAGGTGAGAAGAACAGTAGTAGTTCAAAATTCTCTCAAGATATTCAAGTTCTAAATTTGGACGAGTACTCATTCAAATTTAAAACATGCCTGGAATCAATGAAGGGATGCTCCTATAATACCACTCTTACACTTAATGTTAAGATCTATATGTATCGAACCCATTTCACACACAAAAAGAAGTGAAATTTGTCTTGCACTGTTCTCACCAAATTCAATCCCTGTATCAAGAATGGAAACCTAATATTAGTGTGAAAATTTTCGTACCTTTTTGATAAGTATCAAGTCAAATGTGTTTGTTGTTATTCCTCCATATAAAATCGAACAGTAGAAGAACAGAACGTAAAATCTAACAGATAAGAGGAAGTTATCAAATTAGAATTGAAAACTTTAACCAAATTATTGCAGATTGCATGTTTTATTCCCTAAGAGGAATGCAAGAAAACTTTTGGTAATTAAAATTTCTAAAAAAAAAAATGTATTCTTTTTTTTTTTATTGATGATGGTTTCCATTAAGTTCAGTTGGTAGTGGAAAGTTTATTCTGGTAAACAGAACAGATTTGCATTTTTTAAAAACAATTTTTATTCTCTAAATGTCTTAATCACTTTCCTGGCTATTTTGGAAGTAGGATATAATTTATTCATTCATCTGAAATGGTCATACCTCAACACTGTCGTCGGCAAACATACAGATCTGAATTAAGGCTAGGGATTACTAAAAATATTTATTAGGAAGCTTGCTCCTAGAATAGACTCTTGAAATATCCTGATTTTAATTCCTGGGAATTCAGCAGTCATCCATTTACTTTAACAAGAAATCTTTCTACTGTTTTGAAACCCATGTTGGCCTAATCACTCAAAGGATTTATTACTATTATGAATACATGAACGGTCGACATCAATAAGTCTAGCAAGTTGGGGACTACTTTGTAAGAGTACTAATTAGTAAAGCAGTTTTTCAAGCCAATTCGATCAAATGCCTTTGCAACATGGATAAAATCGCGCATTTGGTATCGGTCAGTAATACCTTGTACATTGTTGACAGTTTGCAGTGGAATCAAAATTAGTAAAGAGTAAGAGGACATTCAGTTTTTAACTTACTCTTTTTAGAATGACATACTTTGCAATTTTATTCAGTGAATATAGAAGACTGTGGTAACTAATCGGATAATTGGTCTTTCCCCCGATTTTCATGATCAGTTAACTGCCGTGGGCTTCCAAGCTGCCTAGGAGTATTGCCTGATTCTCTTTTTATAGTCTGAATTTAAAATTGATTAGCCGTTTTCTAAGCACTTCGTTTTTAATATCAATTCTAGGACTTCGTTGCATACAATTTTTCCTGTGCACTAGGTTATTTTCGAAGATACAACAAGGTGTAAAAATAATAGCATTGCATCGGGCAACTTTTTCATACATTTTTCTCACTTTGCTTTCGATATTTTGCGTTTCCTCATCATCGGCTTGGAATCAGAATTTTAAGCTAGACGCAATATTGTCTGTTTTCTCATTGAGTAGGGCAGTTAGTTTCAGTGGTGTTTCTAGTTCCACGGAGGGTGTTATGAACTTGTTCAATGATATCCATGAATTAGCTATAGATATTTTCCCCTCTCTATTCAGTTCCTTCATTATCAGTAAGAACCTCCCTTACAGCTGGATATTATTTCTCGCCCCTTCCCTATATTTTACTACACATAATGCAAACTTAAACAATCGCCACAGTTAGAAACACGAGTGCTAAGAACCATGCGAGCCATTACGAGCATTATCCCATTATGAACGTCTCATACATGGAATCCTCTCAAGGAAGTACATTCCATCATGTTCAATAGAGACGTTAATCTTCCGCAACACCATTTTGGTGCCATCCAGGGGACCCCACTCGCCACGCTCGTATATGCAGGTTGCTCACCGCACGCAGAGAGTCCACCGTCTCCCATGAAAGGTCCTTAGGGCGGGATCTTCCTAGTGTAAGAGGGGGAAAATATTATGGCGCACTTCCGAGTATTTAAATTATAGTCTTATTCATAAACCTGTTATACAAACTATCACTAATGACTAGTTCTCAACTTTAGACAGAATTTAATCATCAAATTCATAACAAAAGTAAGTTGCTTTTAGTACCAGAATTTGCTGATTCAGGTTTTATTACTGAATTTACTATAGTTTATCAGGGAGTAGTATCATTGTTATTATAATTATAAGCAAAAGCATAAGAACAGTTCAGAAATCCAAAAATCCAATTAACTACCGGGTCTATTCTGGTATCCCCCCGGTTGGATTGGGAGGCGTCACTTTTTCCGCACGTTAACAACGGGAAAAGTGACGTCTCTCAACCCAACCAGGGGTACCAGAATAGACCCCCACAACAGAGCATCTTCGTTGTTCAATACTTCTTTTTACTATTAGGCCGCAGGACATGGGCTGCTAACTAAGCTAGCTTACGTGTAGGAATTTTCTAATAGGAAAATAAAAGCACTTGAGTGGCAACAATCTCTCTTTAGTTTGTGTCTAAAAGCAGAATTTCTCTTGACCAATACGATTGATGGATTCGTTTGTTTTGATTTCGGTTTATGACTTTAACATTATTTTCACTGAATGTTCTTGTACAGGTGACCAATAGAAATGTGTTATATTATAGACTCTACGGTTGTCTAGACATTGCGGTTTAAAGCGTTAATCTATTTTTTTGTATTCTTTCTTTCGGAGACGTCAGCTGAACTTTACAGTCATGGCTGAGCGCAGGAAAAACAAAAAGAAGAAGGAGGTAATAATTTTATATACTTTTGTACAATAGCTAATTTTAGTATTTTAACTTATGCAGATCAATTTACTATGTAATTAGAAATATAAATTTTTGATGAAACAGCTGAGTCAATCGCTTTTCATCTCTGCCTTGTTGTCACTTCTATTTCCTTAAAGGAATTCTTCGTCTTCGGCCAAAACTTACCTGTCATTTTTTTCCGCATTATAATTTTAAAGTTAAGATTTCGCTCTTTTTAAAAAGTCAGAAGTAAAACATTCCAGGTATTAACATATTAATGAATTTAGGCAGCACTTATATCGGATCTGTTCACATTTACCTATAAATTATAAAATATTTCTTTTGGCGAAAATGGATGTTAAGATGTCTGTTTAAACCGATGTTGTGTGTTCAGCTTCCAGGATAATTCGAACGCCGTATGCCAAATGAATTCGCACTTCCAGACGGTGGATCGTAATGGCTTACATGGATCTGTATTTTATTATTCGGATCGCATTTTTTTGTTCATTGACGTTCTATTCTAGAAATAATGTTTAAATTATACCATTTGCCATTTGGAATTTTTAAATGTTCTCTTCCAAAATTAATTACTCCTTTCCTTTTGAAGTATGTAGCTTTTTGGCAAGCTAAGATTGCTGAGCTATGAATTTTTCAAAATGCGATGTATACGTGTGTTTTTTCAAATGATTCCTTATAGAACTGTAATTTTTTCTGTTAGTTAACTGTGTAAATTTAGTAAGCATCTGGAAAGCAACTATTGCTTTTGAGTGTTAAATGTGGCATGTTCAAAACTGAAATAAAATAATTGGTAATAGAAATAAGTGTTCATACACATATTCATTTAAAACTAGAATATGTACAAATTTTGAAAGTGGATATTGTGACTTTCAAGCTTTGTCATTTCTTAACATTTAATTGTTTTTTTTTTTTTAAAGAATGTTAAAAAATAAAGTTCTTCCTATTATTTTTTAAAGTTTGCATTGTAAAAAGACATTTTTTTCCGCTGTAAATGGAGAAAGTGCATAGATTTTATCTGAAAATATTAAAAAGTCCTGGAGGGTATTACGTTAGCAGCATCTATGTAATTGTGACACCTTGACTCGCCCTCCTCCTTCCCGAAGACTGTGGTTCCCTGGCATTTTGACAGACCTGCTATCCATAGTTGATGTCATTGACCTCAGTGCTTTATAATCGGGAAATCAGGAGTGGCATTAGAGTTCACCTAACTGGGAGGCAAAGGGAAGGGCATAATGATGATCCTCTGAAATTTTCATCAGATCTTTATTTATCTATTAGTTGAATAGCCCGTTGTTTGGACGGAGTACAAGCAGAGCCGGCTCCAGGGATATGCAGCCTGTGCTGAGAGTTTAAGGGTGCCAGTACCTAATCATAAATTTGAAAATTTGCACGCGTTATATGGCTGCAGACTGGAACACAATAGAAATCTTTCACTATAATTAAATCATTTACTACAGTTAAATCTTAATTATTATAGTTAAAAATCTTTTCGCATATGTACCAATATACGATATATACGGGGGGGGGGGCACAATAATTTTACACAGGGCGCTGAATACTCTGGAGCCAGCTCTGAGTACAAAAATTTGCCTTGACACATTTGCTTTGTCCTCTACTGGGCCCCCTCGATACCCCACTGTCGTCACCCTCGTTTATAATTATCTCTTATGATTTGGCAAAATACGATTACACAATATGAAATTATTGCTATATTACTATAAATATTTTTTGGATATATTAATCATTATTATAATTAGGCAAATGTGATAAGTATATTGATGCAGCATAAAGTGGGAAAAATGAGTTTCTGTTTGTGGAAGTGATAATACAGAATGACATTAATAAATTGTAAAACATACTTAACCTTCCAAGTGATTATTTTACATCATCTTCTCAAGAGCAGATTATTCTTATTTATTTTCTTAATATTCCATGTTTAAAATAGTCTTTCTATGGTACGTTCTGCAAGGCTGGTTTTGCTCCCATGCATCTATAATTTGAAGACGGTCACACTATATTTCATTCCCTTATTTTATATGAATTTTAAGGGCTCCTTTTTTAATTCATTACTAATTTGTTAAGATGTATGACATTAATTTCTTTTATCATTGCAAGTGATCTTCTTAAAAGATATATAAGAAATTCACTAAAAGTACGTTGATTCCTTTTTAAAACTTTTGTGTTGCTTGAGATACATAATTGTTAGACATGATTGCTCTAAAAATAGTAATAGTTAATTAGTTTTGCACTGAATTTCCTTTTTAGGATCTCTTAAAAGATCATATTTAACCTCTTTTGAAATTTTCTAATACCATGAAGCAATATACCAAGTTTTATGGTTCTAAATTGGAAAAAGAATGGGAGGGATGTAGATTGAAGTAGGGAAAGAACTTATTTGAAAATCTTGTTACATTTTAGGCAATGATACCTCAATTCTTTCACTGCCACACAACATAGTAGTAGAACCTTGAGAATCCAAACTAATTGGGCTGACCTCTATTCAGATTCTGAGATTTTCGGATTATCCGGAAAATTCAGTAAAATACTCTTGATATATATACCAAATGCCGTAGAGTATTGACTATGGGTACTCTGTGAAAGAGTACAGAAAGAACTGTGATTTGCATCATCAAGCAGGTTAAGTTTTTTTAAGTCAAAAGAGGATAACAGATTTTGTTTCTACGAATTAAGGTGCTATATTCATTCTTAAATACCTATTCAAATGTTTCTTTTAAGTAAAGAATAAACACTAGCTTTGTTTCTGATTTGTGGTTGTCATTTTTCCATCATTTTTTTTAAAATTTCATAAAGTTAAAAAAAGATGTTTGGTTATCTGAAATTACAGATTCCTGGTGTTTGGATTCCTGAGGTTATATTGTATATCCTATGTGGAATCTATATGCTTTAACTGTCAAGGGTGATATGAGTCTTAACAAAATACCTTCTTCTGCAATTTGTTTCTAGCTATATAACTATGCCCATTGCTTTGGAATGCAATAAATTGATCTTGGATAAAGGTTTGCTTAGAACGCGCCTATCTCTTAGAATAGGGGAGAGGGATGTTATTGTGTGTCAACAAAGATGGATCAAATGGTGCTGGGAAGGGAATCATGAAAGTAAATTTGGTAGCACTTGATTGAAAGTTGCATAGGATGGAACAAGAAATATTTTGATGATCTCTCGGGGAATTCTCTCTCGAAAGGGGCCTTTGAATGCTTCAAATTGACTTCTATGTCTTGTTTAAGGTTTTGTGTGTCTGCACACTAAATTTAGTAATTTGAAATTGAAAGTTGCAGTTTTGTATATCTGACACAAAAGATTATAATACTTAAAGAAGTGCTTTTAACATTTTTATCTATTATTACCCTTTTAATTAATTTAGTATACTGTCATATTTATTGGTAATTTTGCTTTAAAATATTTCTAATCTTTTTACATCGAACCATTTTTTTTCTTCTTTTTTCATTTAGTATTGATACTTTTGAGTTGGGAGTTAAAATTTCTCTCGTTATTGCGTATAAAATGTATCATTTGATATCTAAGTTTAAAATAGTAGTAAGAAGAATTAAAAGGTTTGAATAATTCGAGATGGTATTTGCTTATGTTCATTCTCTTCAATTGTTGATCTTCATTTAAACCTGTTTGTAATCTTTGGTATTTTGTACATCTTCCATCCCCATTCCTTCATTAAGAATGCAAATTCCAGGTGCTGTAGTTAGTATCAACTCGGATTGAAAGTATGATAACAGCTATGGGATGTATCATTACATCCAATTAAATAGTCTCAAATAAGATTCTAATGTATTTAAAAGTAATTATTGTAGTTGAACAATATTTATTAAACACCTCCACACTAATTGATATTCTGAGTGCTTAATACTTAAACTTTATATTTATAGCGACATTTGTTTAATTTCATGGAGCTCTTCTTGTAGGTCTTGGATGCTTAGAAGTACATAGTATGTCATACAATCACTGATTGATTTTTACTGTCATACTGTCAGCCTGAGTTGTCACTAACAATAATATATCATATTTTCTGCTTTGCCTGCTATTCTTAACATACAATGAAGAAAGTATAATTTCTTTTTGTTGACCAGAATAATTGTATATTCCAGGCTGATGCAAAAGATGTTGACGAGAAGCCTTCTAAAGAAGAGTATGCAGTGGCAAGGTACCTTAAACAGAAGCTGCCTGAAAAGAAAACAACACTTTTGGGCCATAAAGTAGAATACTTCATTGGTATATTTCTTTTATATGCTCTTCTTTCAAATTTATTACCTTGCAGCTTTTGTTTTGGTACATAGTGCAATGCTATGAATTTCATCAAATTAGTGGAACCTACAAAGTTTAATAGGTACTTCTGTGTTATAGTGCCCCCGTAAGAAACATAGTACAATGCTATGTATTTCTTCAAATTAGTGGAACGTACAAAGTTTAATGGGTACTTCTATGTTATAAGCCCCCCCCCCCCCCGTAAGCAACTGCTAAATATTTACCAAAACGTCATCATAGCTGCAATCTGATATGAAGTTCGCCAAGTAAGCTTGGGGGGCCTGTATAACACATATGTATCATTTAATAATTTGGTTGGTCTTTCATTCTTATTTGATTCTGTAACTTATTAATATATGATTCTATTATATGTAACTTACTGCCTTTGGTAACCAGTTTATTTGCAGGGAATATTGGTTGTGTTTAATTTCAGTTAAATCTGAAGCGTAATTTGATATCCATGGTTCCTATAAAAAGTATTTTTAAGTTTCAAATTGTGATAGGTATTTAATCTGTGTTATTATTATAACTTTATATTTAAAATGACATTTGTCTTGCATTATTCTGTTCACTCTGTACACAAATGTCTCTAATGGAATCAAGTTGTATAACATAACTTATGTGTCATCTGCATCTTATTTCACATTGTCTTAGGAGGCATTGTAACTTCATTTTCTTATTCTTCATGCAAGATACACATTTTATTGCAACATTAAAATGGTATGGCGCATTTTTTTTCCAACTGAATATTAGGATTAAAACATGATGATTAAAAGAATTGCAGAATAGCAAGCATAATTCTTCAACTTACCAGACATATTTTCTATTATACTTAATGTCATAGAAATCTTTGTTGATACATTCCATAAAAAAATTAATGAAATAAAATAAAAATTCACCATGACACATTGCCAAAGAATATGAAAAAAATAAGCAGAATTTTCGGTGCTGAAAAATATTGTTGCATATTAGACATAAAAATATTTTTAAACTAAGGGAAAAATTGTATGGCGTGTACATCATTATCATTGAAAAGATAACTTTGTGAGTTGTAAGATAGTGTAAAAATGTTTTTTATGTGATTATAATTTTGAAGTTATTGCAGAAAAATGACAATTTTGCTCAAGTTTTAATTGATTAATAATAATTTTAATAAAAACTCATATAGATGCATATTCCCAATTTGCAAAGTTTGTGTCAAATTTGTTAGCTCTAGGTTCAATGGTCTGCCCTATAGAGCATCAACAGAGAGACATGCACACATTTGCATTTATTAGAGATTTTAACCTTCCAGCAAGTGCGCCTGCGCAAATTTTACGACAAACGGAATTTTTCATACCCTGTTCTTCACATTCGGAATCAAAATTGTCTGAAGGTCATTGCTATTCCTTCATGCAACCCCTCTCTTCAGGATTAAATGGGTGTATCCAAGTTTCAAGGTGATTTCATACTGTTTTACACTTCTTTTTTAAAGTTTATGCCATGCACCTGCTCATGTAATTTGATAATTTTTTTTCACGTCTTAACATTTCAGTTTGGTAATTATATATCCAGTGCACATTATGGTGATTTAATATTTCATTTTACATTGTCAAAAATATTTAATAATCCACCAAGTCGAACAACTTTCTTGAAAAACTTATCAGTCTTCTCAGTCTTATGGAAAAAAAAAAACCCTTACTAATCAAGTCCAAAAAATCTGATCATTGGCCATATGACATTACCATGTCTTTAAGTCTAAATTATACATCACAAACTGAAAAAGCAAGTGAACAGCAAATAACATTGAGAAGAAGAGCTTGTGGTTTGTGTTTGAAAGAAAGAAAATGATCATTAAAATCCATGAAATGCAGTAAGTACAATATATAGTATACTTGTAAGAGTAACTCTTTAACAAGAGTTCAATGTTTCGAATGCAAGGACAATGATTAGAAACTAAGAAGAAAATTCTTTGTTGTAAAATCTTAGTTTGTATTATAATCTTTTTTATTATATATTGCCTAATACCTTTTTTTATAAAATAATATTATTAAATCTCATTACTTTCTCTGTTTCCAGTATAATTTTCGATTTTGCAAATAATATTAAAATTAATTTTCTCTCTTGATGAAAAGATTTGCTCTTCTGACGTGTCTCTTATTACTATTATGAAATAACTTACAATTGCCATAGTGAAAATGAAGAAAATTGTGTTGTAAAAAGTACAGCACACACCTGCTCATGTAAAAAAATTATAGAGCGCTCGCTGGAAGGCTAAAAGTAGATATTCAGATTTTAGAAACCAAGTTGCTTGTCTTGAAAACTTTTATTATATTAAATTATTAATTTTTTGTTGAACTTACATTTTTTATTTTAACTATTTGTAGAACAGCATAACTTTCCTCTGTTTTGAAACTATTCATGATTTTTTTTAGCTTGTAAAGCAGTAGATCTCTTAATGGAATCTCAATGGGCAAAAGAAAACAAGAAAGGTGAAATGAACTTTTCTAACAGAACAGTTGTTATAGATTTTATGGCCAAGTAAGTCCTGTGTTTTATTAATTTGGTTTTGTGTTTTATTCACTCATTTTCATATGTTTGAAAATTATTTATAGTCATAAAGAGATTAGATGGATTTTTTTAAAAAAAAATTGCAGATTATCAGTGACATAATATACATTAGAGATTTAATGAATGTTTGGCCAATATTCGGTATTCAGTTAAATAAATTCAGGATAATAATATTTTTAAAATATGCTTTTAAATGTTTCAGAATTACATTTCAATATATTTATTATCAAAAAATCCCCTAATATTTACTTAACTTTAAGTTGCATAGCACAGTATTTAATAATGTTACACATCAATAATTTTTCAGCTCATTTTCAGGAAGTCTATACCATTTGGTTTCATATATATTAATAGCTTCAGAAAATAAATGCTCACTATATATTGTGATTGCAGGAGCTGAAAGATATTTTCTTACTAAATTTGCAAATCTTGGAAATTTTTCTGCATTTTTCTTCCTGCCAATTAAGTAGACATTTTATCCTAGCTATTAGAAGTATTTTATCAAAATAGGAATTTACTTCTAATAATATTCTTCTGAAAGAATTCCAAAATAAAGAGAATTCTTCTTTACTTCTAATAATATTCTTCTGAAATAATTCCAAAATAAAGAGAATTTATCATTTCTTATTATTGAGATTAAGGCATCTAAAATGTTACAAAAATACATCAAGGCGTTAACATTTTTTTAAGTATACATATAATAAAAAACCAATTTGAGAAATATTTTATTTAAAATCAAAAGTGAAATGTTTTTTAAAAGTGAGTATTCAGTTGCCTGAAATTTGGCGAAATATTTGGTGTTTGACCGAATCATTATTCGTTCATCCCTAATATACATATTAAAAGAACACCCCTTTATTTCAGGTTGCTTGATCACAAATTTTTCCACCGGGCCAAAAAAATTATAGTACAGAAAGAACCTAAAAAGAAGAAAAAGGATATGGAGGAAACTGGTCAGGAATCGGGAAAAGAAAAAGAACCCAAGAAGTCTAAAGGAAAATCAGAAAAGTCAGAAGCCACAGAAAAGACTGAGAGTAAAAAGGTGAAATTCTATGATAAATGCTATATCTAAAAGCTGGCCTTTTGTATTGGACATTTTGATTATTTTAGAAAGTATTAGCATGCTTTACTTTTTATATATAGAAAGATTAAAAGAAATTTTGTGTAACGGAATTTAAAAAAATAAAGACTTTTATTTATTAGCAAACTTTTGTAAAAATACAGTGTTCTGAATATTTCCATATTATTTGAACTAATAATTAAGATATTTGATTGAAATATTTTATTCTTGGCACGATTCAAGATCAATGTACCATAATTTTGATTCTATTTATTGTGATAAGATCTAACCTGTGTAGGGCTCATAATTAAGTAGAGTAGTTTATTTATACAGTAATAAAGCAAACTATTATATGTAGTATTAATAAAACCTGGAGAATTAAACTGAACTATTCAGTTTGTTTTAAGTTTGCCATGAATTGCATGTTTACTAATGGTTTAAATTGTTTAAGATAAAAAAATTGATAAAAATGAAAAAAAAAAAAAAAAAACATTGCAATGTTTGGGAATCTAGTGTACCTACAGTGCTCTATTGAAAATCTCAAAGTGCACATCTCTATAAGTATAGAATGAAAACTGCTTCAATATAAAAGAATTATTTATATTCTTTCAACTTGATAAATCGAATTGGAGTGTAGACTGTGGTTTCTAGAGTGACTGATTTATTTTATTGCATTTCAGGAAGGTGCTGAGGTAGCTGAAAAGAAAAAAGAAAAGAAAAAAATCAAGCTGGACATGCACCTGGACCAGTTATTTATTGACAGCAATGAGGTGAGTTATATTCCATTCAAATCAAAGCTACTTCTCTTGCCATATAAATTAATATATATGTTTTATTCTTGTTGACCTTTATTCATCTTTCAATTTTAAATACTAAACAAGTTATCAAAACAATGCTGCAAAATCCTTTTCATGATATCTCATTTTTCTGGAGAGTGAAATCCATAAGATCATGTTTCTTTTCAAGCAGTCTGTACAAATTTTTATAAACTGAACTATTTATGTACTTTTTTTGTTGATGGGGAAACTTTAAGTTTGTTTTGGTTGGTTATTAAATACCTTTCTTATGAATTGTGATGTAAAAATGATGACCTGTATCAGACATAATAATCTGGAAATATTGTATTCTTTTTTATATAATGTGGAAATATTTAATTTATAGATAAAAGATCAATGTATAAACCAGGAGATAAAGCTAAAAAATTCAGACCCATCTCCTGGTTGTGAACGTTTCTCTATGATTAATCTAATTTATCATATTGAACTTATTATAGCTGCCTTGATTGCATTTCTTTGGGGACTGATTTGTTGATAGACAGTTTTAAATGATATGCCTAACAAAAGTTTTTTTCTGTGAGAGACTTATGCAAAATAACCAGCAAAACCTGCAATTATATTTATCAATGCATCATTGCAAATGGTGACCTTCCCTTCTTCATTTCTAGTAGGTGTTAAAATTCTTTTTTCTATTGGTTTAATCTGAATCTACAAGGAGAAAAAGTAAAGTCAGATTTCATCACCCTGCTTGCAGTATGTGTATTACAATTAGAAAAAATTGCTATAGAAGTTGAGGACATTTTAGTTAGTTATTCCTTTGAAGACGAATTTGGAAAAACTAAATATTGCACTGGTACAAATATGTCCTGTTAGACTTAATAAGGGTTCATATTGACATCAGGTTTCAGATGTTCTTTTAGATTCGGGATGTGAGCTTGACTTCAAAGTTATATTGAAATCTTCCTGAAGTGTTTCACAGCAGAATTTTCCCTCCAAATATTTTAAAAATCAAATAAACAAAAAATAGAAGATAGATTTTACCATTAACAAGTAAGGAATAGTGATTTTTTTGCTCATCGCCACCATGCATGTATTATCAGAAATCATAAAAGTTATTCCCACACATTTAAAAATTATAATAGATAATCAATTAAAACTTACTTCCAAATAAATATGGATCTTGTCTTTTGTGCACCACTGCTGATCATGGCTGTGGATGCAAAGTGAAATTCCAGAACATATCTGCACAGAACTTCTATGATGGCAGTTTTGCTGCTCTCTTTATGAAGATTGAATTCATCTTAAAGTCTTTGTATGTTGGTGGAATAGTTAAAAAGGATTAGTAGAGAAAGAGAGTAATTGGAATACTATCAAAACAATATGTTATTTCTATATTCCGTGTCCTGAGATGAGTTGAGTATGATATGTCAGTGTTATCAAACAATCATCAATAGTTTCCTGCATTGATTTTGGTGGCTTTAGTTTTCAACGAAAGTGTTCTAAATATTGCTTTAGAACTGCTAATAGAATTTTTAAAAAAATAAAATAAAATAAAAAAAAATCTGTTGCTATAAGGCTTTAAACATGCATTTGAAAATTCATTGCTTCTGACCATTTATTTCATTATTTCGACACAAATCAAACACAGTTATTTGGAAAAAATATTAACTTTAATATGTTATCTGTTAATATCTGCTAAAGAATTAATATTTTTCATTGTTACATCAAGCTGTTTTCAGGGTGAAAAACTTTGTTTGAAAAAGTTATGCAAATCCATTTAAATCAATAAGCTGTTCTTGATTTAAAAGAATGTTTTGCTTCTATAGTGTTTTTGCAGTATAAATTGATCTAATACACACTTCCATAATATGCTAACTTTAGTCTTCTTTGAAATTTTAAATTACAACAAACTTTCTTTTTTATAAAGAAAATATATTGCAAATGAACTCATTCAGAAATTAACCAGTTTTCTTATTCTAATTAATACATATATATTTGGTGTGATTTTGTAACTAATATTGCTGTTGACTATTTTTTTATTAAAATTTTTATGACTAGCATGACTTTCGTATAATGTGATTTAGGTACAGAAAAAAGTCTTTGCATTGTTTAAAAAGTAATTAAATTATTTTGTAATTGTCCTCCTTTTTTTTTTTTTATAAATTTCTCTGTAGCAAATAATTTTTCTAAGCATGTGTATAATATCTTAATGTAAAAGTAAGAACCAAGTTGGATACTTTTGAATTATTAGATATTTCTATTTTCAGCCTTATGTGTGGATATATGATCCAATCCCACTGCGTACTTGGATTACTGGTACTTTAATGGGTAAGTCATTATTATCATCCTCATTACTTCTAAATTAACTCTTAAATATGATTTTTTCAGAACTTCTAAGAACTATCCCATTTCTCATTTTTTTAACTGTGATTCGGAAAATATTTAACTGTTTTTTCTAGCTTTCCACATGATGTATCAATGTGAAATTGATAATTATGTGTTGATAATTGCATAATTAATAGGACCAGTCTAATGATACTTTCAATATAAGAGTAACTTTTCAGTAAGAATTTATTTTAAATTAAAATCGATATTGGTCCTAATGATTTAATTAATTTTTTTATTTATAATTTCTTGAATATAAGTTGTTAATATCATATTGGCTGTTTGTCAATTTTACTGTGAATTTTATTTGTTATTTATGAAGTTTTTTTCTGATGTTTTATTTAAAAAGCTAATTATACTGATTGTTTTCGAAGATAACTGCCATAGAAAAGCATATATGTATGAATAACTTTTAAATTTTATTAACTTGTATAATTTAAACATTTGCTCTTTAATATAAACTTGTATATTAAATAAAGAATTTATATTGTGAGAAATTTTTCACCAATTTCACTTTTATTGATTGGTATTAAAATTTGTTCATAGATAACAAAAGTTCAACAGTAAGATCTGTTTTTGTCAATATGGTATTATGTTTCTTTTGTTTTCTTGTAAAAAAAAACAATCTAGTTATATTTCTGTAACAGAATTATCAAAGTTTTAAAACAGTCAGATTCTTTTGTTATTTTATTCAAAAGTTACTTTTTTTTCTTTGTTGAGAATAAATTTTCATGATGTAATCATCCTACTAAAATAGTACTTTTGTTTATTTCTCATCTGTAAAACAAAATGTTTTTTTGCTTGAAGTAATTTATAATAATTAAAAACACATACTAATAACAGTGATTTTCTAATTTTTAAATTTAACCATTGTTTTTTAGTAATTGCAGCTGTGCTGCTCTGCCTTTTCCCCCTGTGGCCACAGACTATTAGGCACTATATTTATTATCTGAGTGTTGCTGCAGCATTCTTCCTAATATTCATCATTGGTTTAGCTGTTTGTAAGTAGCTGTACATATTTCTTACATTTTACTTATTTTTATTCTGATTATAAAGAGAAGCAAGTATATTTATTGTTAAAATATTTAATGTCACAGGTAGTAATCTGAACTTTCTGTGTTAATGTTTTGATTAATATCCACAAAAATATTAAATTAGTTAAGAGAAGGCAAGTTATGCAGATGAACTGAGAACCATTATTTCAAAATGGATGTCAGCACAATGTTTTGTGCAAATATTACTCCTCAGAAATATTTGTACTCTGTTTGTAAAAACAAATAAAAGTCTATCCTGTAGCTCCTGTGACTTCCACATTTGGAAAAAAAAAATCTAGATTTACTAATAATGTTAGTGTGCAGGAAGGAAAAAAGGAAGCTTTAGATCAGTTTCATAAGCTATGTATCCTGACCCTAACAGAGTTGCAGACATAAATTTTATGGTTGCAAAATCATACATATAGTATGAGTGTTTATATCGGTTTCTTCAATAATTGTTGGTAAAAATATTTCAGAAAGCCAATTTTGAATTTGAAGTTTTTCCTAATGAAAGCATTTTAGTAAATTTCTTTTTGTTTATGGTTATTCAGCACTTCAGTTCCCTTTTTTTTTTTTTTTCGTTTTCCTGCTTATATGCACACTTAAGGTTGCCAAATGTTTTACAATTGAAATGCAGTCACAAAAGGAAAAAGTGCTTTAGATAAAAATTGTTTGCTTAGAACTTTTTTTCAGAAATTGTATAATTTATATGTTTCTTATAATGTTTGTGGAAATGTTTTCTGTAAAATGGTAAAAATTATATGGGAATTCATCGAGTTCTCAAATTTAAAGAGTTCAAGTCAAATCAAAGTTTGTTTGTGTATATTTAGCACTTTTCTTGAAATGAAATTACTGTTTTACTGACTAGTGAAAATAAATTTTATTTTCTAGTGCGATTAATTGTGTTTGTCCTATTGTGGATTGTTACTTTGGGCAAGCATCACCTGTGGCTTTTGCCCAATCTCACAGAAGATGTCGGGTTCTTTGAATCGTTCTGGCCTCTTTATAAGTATGAATATAAAGGCAGCACATCAGACAAAAAGTCCTCTGACAAGAAGTCTCAGAAAGATGACGAGGACCAAGAGACGAAGGAAAAATCTGATGAAAAAGAAGAAGAAAGCAAAGAGGAATCAGCCGGAGAAGATAAGGAGGGCAACGACCAGTCCGAAGGCGATCAGAGGAGGAGTGATGATGAGGCACAGAAAACAGAGAATGGGTTTGAATTTCTGGAAGCAGAGGAAGTCAGTGAAGAGGAAGAGGAGGAAGATCGCAAAACCAAATAAAGGAGGTGATGGTAGCAGTGCGGACAATGGCATTTATTTCTGTTGACATGAATGGCGCAATTGCGTATGTGTTGCAGATACCTTATCACTATTTTTATATATTTAAATGTTGCTCTCTCAATACATGTTGACCATGTGGGGATAAATGGCTGTAAAGTTGTTTTTTGTGTAAGAATATATATGGCACTTAATGTTCCTATATTTGTGTTTGCGAGTCCCATCATTTCACACAAAAAAGTACACAGAAACTGATAGTGTTTCAAATATAATATACCACATTCACAATAATTCAACTAATTTAAACAAAGTTTACTGTATATAATAATCATGAATTTAATACAACTAAAAGACTCAGCAAAAAGTTAAGTATTATTAGCCGTAAAGTTTAGAAGTTTTGTCATACAGACTTAACAGAAATCAAAATTCCTCAAGGTAAGATAAATTACTGCTATTTATTTTAATGGCATAAAAATTTATTTTTTTGAAAATGCATACAGAAATTATTTAAAAAATTGGCTATTTAAATGTTATACATTTGTCAGCAAATGTTTTATCTTCTAGTTTAGGTTGTCTCTTAGAGTGTTGCATGCTGTTCTTAGAACATATATGAATTATAACTATATCGGTGGATATTTTTCAAAATTATAATTTCCTTGTTTTTCATCTGCATTGGCCATTTAAAGAACATTTCCCCAAATCATCCGCAGATATTTGTAAACATCGCATGCAAGAGCTTTATCAGTTTTAAAATTTATATTTTTACTAGCTGATATATCCGGCATTGCTTGGGATAAAAACATTTCAAGTCTTAATTACTTTTGTAACACCTTAAATTTAATGAACCAGTTTTTTGCTGCAGCGTCTAGCTGATTTTCATTTCCCCTCTCCTGTGCTGTCTGATCCCTTGGCTAGTAGCCAAACCATTGTCTTCTTTTTATCTCCATATTGTGAACCACCTGGTACAAGTCTAGCAACCTTTGGAATTCCATTTCTCTCTCTCCATGATTGCTACTGCAACAACAGAAGTATCTCTGTATCATAGGTTTTATTGCCATGACCTGAAGTACCATTCTCTCCTTTTTGGTGTGTGTGTGTCTTGACTGACAAAATATTGCATAATGTTCCTTCTTTTACTCCTTAGATTCTCTCCCTCTGTTAGGAATGGGACTCAATACTCTTGAGTTACTTCACATACTCATTAGGGTCATTAAAATTTTTGTGAAAATTAAATAATAATAAAATAATGCTAAAAATTATGCCTTGAAATTATTGTTAAAGCAATATTTTATCATAACTTTAACAGTGGCAAAAACATGTGAATGAAGGATTTGATGCAACATTAAAATGGGCTTGAATTTAATTGTAACAATAGAAAGTATTGTAACAAATTGTGTTTTAAATAAATTTTGAAATGTAAAAAATTTAAATTGGTAAAACTAAAAAAGTATTTTTCTGCTCTTCAAGATGCTATAGAAATTATTTCTGTGCAATTATTTCAGAAGTTATTGGCAAAAAACTGAGCAAAAACACCAAAAATTGGCTTAATTTTTATTTAATTAAATACTTAAGAGTTAATTTTTAAAGTTGAAAATAGCACAGTTGACTTAGGAATGGACCCCAGAATGGCATGTTCAAATTTCATGTCGCTACTATTTACCATTTAAGAGTTCTTGTTATAGATACGCATTTTCTCCTTCATATAATAGACTAGCCTCTTTCGGCAACTAGCTTATTTGCCAGGAATATAATTTCAGTTGAATCTCTTATGCATAACTTGATATTCATGATTCCCTTAACAAAGTCATTTTAAATTGTGATGAACCTTGCACATGTTTTGTTCAATGTCTACATGGATGCCTCTAATGGAAACAAGTAGTTGTTCGTGTCATGTAAAATCTAATTGCACCATGTTGGTGTCAACTTCACTTTTTCTCATGCAAAATACACATTTGATTTCAATATTAAAATGGTGTGGCACATTTTAAATCCTGAAGCATGTCAACTGTATTAAAATATACTGATTAAAAGAATTGAAAATCTTAAAGGACTTTGTTGACAAATTTCAGAGTAAAATTGGTGAAATAAAAAAAATTAAAATCCTTAGCTTTCAACACTGGAAGAGAGACACACAATTCAAGATTTGTTTAAATAATGACAATGATTTGAATTTCATTGCAACAATAAAAATTTGTAGTAAATTATGCCGAAAAATATTTTTAAAAATTTATTAAAATTAGAGAAAAAAAAATGTACAGCAACTTAATATCATTCAAAAGATAATTTTTTCAGGGATGAGATTCTTCCGCTTTTTTGTTTATTTTGGAGAAATTTTGCTTTTTTTCTTTCAAAATTCCTTTTTTTCCCCCCACCGCAAAAATTTTCTTCCGAAAATTCCGTTTTTACACAAAGAAAAGAAACCTTTCTATCTTCCGTTTTTGAAAGAAAATTCTGGGAAAATATGCTCGGCCACGCAGCTGAACTCCACCGGCTAGGAAACTAGCTGATTCATCTTCTACTGACGAATCAACATTATATCGGCAAGCTCTACAAGGATGAACATTCTAACATATTCTGTGCCATTCAAAGTATTAATTACCACCTTTTTGCAGAAAACAAAACCTCTGTGGCATATTTTGCAAAAAAAAAAAAAAATTGCATGAACATGTTGAACAAAAAATTAGTTAAAAACTTATGGTCATCTTGTAGGGCATACCAAGATGAAGACAAAAAAAAAATGGAACAAAAACAAATAAATAAACTACATCAAAAAAAGAAAAACTCCTGTCAAAAGAGGTAGCTAAAAAGTTGTGTGCAAATGCAGCAAAAAAGCAGAGAATAAGACATAAAAAAATCTTCTCAAAATAAAACCGATGATTTACCTACACATTCTAGAGGTAATGTAGCCACGACAACTATGCCAGTAATTAAACAAAGAGATACTAATGACGACTGTGCAAAAACTTTAGCCTCTTCTGAAAATAAATTTGCAGAGGATACAAACACATCCTTTATTGAAGAAAAATCTTGTCAAAGATAGGAGCCCTCCAAAACAAGGGGTGAAGCGTGTTAATGGAGATCTGTTACCAACAAAAGCCACATAAATTAAAAAACGAAAGAAAACCACTTCTTTAACAATTAAGGTAATGTTTCAAATAACAATAATGCTAAATGAATCTGCCATTGTAACTGTACAATTTCTCGACCCCTCTCGCATTATAAGGTGCAAAATCATTGTATTGCTACTTTTGCAAAAAGGTATAAAAATAAAAGAAATAAAACAGAATTCAGTATATGATACATTATTATAATTTATAAAGAGCTTACTTTACACAAAAGCACAAGTGTGTAAAAAGTACTTTACACAATTGCACGAAGCAAAAGAAATTATTTGTCCTTATTTTTATTTATTTTTTGAACTAACTTTTATCAAAAGGCTATTAAATATAATTCTTCTTGGACTTCTGTTGGGTGAATGTTGCGTCTCAGTGATGTTCAGGTTGTAAATATGTTTTAATGTCTTAATTTTGTACTTTCTGATGCCCCTGAAGATGTGTTAAACTTGTTTGTTCACTTTTAATGTAAATGATTTAATATTCTTTTTCTTATTTATACATACTGAATTAAAAATAATTAAGATATTAATTATTATAGTGTAATAGTTTCATCATGTTACATGTTGTGATGTTTTATTTCTTAAAACATCTTTCACGTATAAATTATGGTACAAATTTTTTGCTCGCGTATGATTTCAGTCTTTTTGCTTTTTTTCCAATCTCATCCCTGTTTTTTAAACTTTCAGATGGTGCAAAAATGGTTTTTGTGCTGCAGTATTTTTGTAAGGAAAGTTAGTATTTTTGTAAGGTGTTAAGGAAAAACGCCAAAATTTAGTTTAATTTTTAATTAATTAAAATTTAAAAAAAAGTGTTCCGAGGTGAATATTCCCATCCTCAAAAGTATGTTTGTGTGACCTTGCGTGGCTTTAGGTCCAGTAGTCTGCCCTGTAGAGTACTAACAGACACATTCTCTTTTATTATTAGTAATGAAAAAAAAATTTAGTAAAGAAATTTGTTCCAATGCTAAACCAAACTGTTTATTTCATCATAAGTGTGTTTAAGTCACTATTAATATTAGTCTGGAAATGTAAAGGATTACAAGTAAAACTCATCGTGAAATGAAATTAGACGATCTTTAAGTTGTAAAATGGAACTTTTCAAGTTTACCTAGAATGATGATTGTTATTTTCAATTATATGTGGATGGAGGAGGGTTTCTTTTTGAAAAGAAGGGAGTTGCAAATGAAATCTTCCTCTTAACTATTGTCAGTAAAAGCTTCTTAACACTGAAGTAATGGTTTCGATGATGCAGCAAGAAAAGGATTTCACCACAAATGCTTTTATTTATATAAAGAGATAATAGCAGAATCAATTTAACACAGAACCGTAAATGACCATTTTCAGTTCCTTATGTGAAAATCTTAATCCAACTAAAAACACTGAAAATTCGAGAAAAATGCTAACCTTTTAAAGCATAAAATAAATTATCAGTTTAAAATAGATTAAGATATGTAATTTTTAAAATAAATCATATATTATCAGTTGGACATCTGATATATATTTTCTTCGCGATTTTAACAATAATGCAATAACGTGCAATATGAATTTTTTAAAAATTTGTTTTAAAAATAAGTGGGAACTGATAATCAAATTTATATGTTTGAGGATAAAATATCATAAATTCCTTTCCTGTTGTTTCCGAGTCGATTTATTAAATTTGATTTTTTTTTTTGTACTTATGTGTAACATTAAAAAAACTGGTTAGCAAAGGTCTATGATTAATTTGCTGTATATTATAACAAGCATAGAATTTTCACTACAAATTAAAAAAATTATCATGTTTGTAGTTTCTAGACAGTAGAGTTAAAATTGTCAAGACTTGATTTATAATATATATATATTTAAATCATCAATCTGTTTCTTGTGTAGCTTGGGCTTTGAAAAAAATTTTTAAACTGTTGAAAGGGTTTGATTTGTTTTCAAGTTAATCTGATTACCATAATGGCAAATGAAAATCGAATTAAAGGTAAGCCAGTAAGAAAAAAAAACTTTTAGCACGTGAAAATAGCAGAATATCTTTATTTTATACTAAAATACTACTTACATGTGATGCAAAATGTTAAATGCTTCTTAAACACGATCCATATTTTTAAAGATCATACAGTAAGTCAAATAAAATAGAACTCATTTCTTCTTGTGTGTCTTGAAACATACAAAAAGTCATGAGAAAAATATTTTCCAAACCGAAAACTGGAAAGACACCCGACTTTCTATTCGCATCATCTCCTTTAGTACATATGCATCTGTTCATGGCACAAAAGATTTATCTTTTCACATTGATTTTAATGATTTAAAAAAGAAAGACGTCTTTGAATTAATTTCTCCTCCCTGATTGCCTGGTATCGAATAAGCTTTTTATTACATTTATTTAATGAAAAATGTGAGAAAATACATGCTTATTCCATAAAAATAAATAATTCATGAAAATATATTTACTTCACATAAAATACGTGATGCAAATAAATTCAAAAATAGACCTTTGGCACTTATGAATCGTTACTTAAAAGTACACTTACTGTAATGCAAAGAATTAAAAAAACGTGAATAAGTTGTAAACTAAGCTTTACTGTAATTGGAGAAAGAACTAAGTTCATTTTCTCTACAGCTATTGTTTTACAATTTAACATTCTTATGCAGGTAGAAGACTGCTTAATGAATATTAAATATATCCACAAGCATAAAATGCAACTTTTTTTTTTTTTTTTAATATCTATACAGGTGACTGGCATATCTGGAATCTGTATTAGTCTTAACATATTATAAAGCGAAGTTAAATAATTTCCAACATATAGTTGTGCTTATTTGGATTTGCTTAGTGTATTGAAAATCACTATTATGTTCTCATGAATCCAAGTAATTTTCATGATATACAAGGCATGATATTGCTTCATACTCAATCATATATCTTTCTTCAAAAAATAGAATGTAAGCACAAAAAATAAAATATGTCAGACTACAATAAAGTATACTTCGTTTTAGCACCTATATGTTATACACACATTTTATACATACTTTATACACAATTGTTGACCCTTTTGACAAATGGCAGTGTATTAAAAAATCATACAAGTAGAGAAAAGGAGATTGAAAAATATGCACAAATGGGGTGTTTTATGGAGGTCGCATATGATGCTGCATTAAAAAAATTTCATAATGTATTAAAATATTTTAATCAAATTTTGATTTCAGCTTTCCTATCAATGGAGCACGTAGTTATTCAGAGTTCCCCTTCCCCATTTTTTATTTATTTTTTCATAAATTTTGAAGTAAAGACATTTATATGGAAAGACAGAGAGAACCCCCTTCCATTTTTATAAGAAGTTTTAAACATAGTTAAATTTAAACAATTTAAAACATTAGACAATGTTTATATGTAATGCAGTTTTGTTCTTTAGAAATATGTGTATTATATTCCACTTAAATAAATGCAAAATAAACAAAAAGTTCCACAAATTTTTTAAATATTAAAAAAGTTTTGAATTGATTTGCTATCTTTGTTTCCATACACATTTTTGACTTAGGAATTCGGAATTCTGTGCAAGATATTTGTCATTGATGCTTTAGTTGGCTTAAAGGTACATCAATAATTGTTTTAATGTGAATATGCATATGAATAAATGAAATTACAAGTTGAAGATTACAAATTTAATATGAGATAAATATTTATTTATTTAAAATTTATTTCTTTACTTTATCATGTAAAATAATATTACATAAACTATATCTCAATATTAAATATTTAATGCAATTTTCATGACACATGGGTCATTTCTGCATGCTTGAACATCAATATATATCCTAAGAAATATTTATTAACTTATAAATCAATATATATTCTAGAATTTTCGTCAAACACATAAAAGTAGAGTAGTCCAATACATAGTTTTCATGCAATAGTTGAAAGCAGTTCCTTGCATGAAATTAGCTTCTTAAAAGAGTGTCAAAAACATAGCTGTTCAGATGGCATATATGCATACACATATATCCCTCTGGATAAAAATACTTCATCATTGTAAGTATATCATAGAATTAGATATTTATCATAGTCACAGATATAAACATAGTTTGTATTTGAATACCATAAATTAACCAGGCACTTCTGTTGTATGGAGAAAACGAAAGTTATCTGAAGCATGAAATGAGGTACGGAACAGCAAATGACGTGCAGGGAGTCGAGAATAAAAAATGTTAACTTCTTTATTCTCAGCTCAAAAACTGATTATGCAGTGAACTTAAGTAAAGTACATATTCATCTTTTCTGAAATTTTATGAATTAATTTTGGGAATGAAATTAAGTTTTTGAAAACTATATGGACATACATCATAGCTTGCTTTAATTTATGTGACCACAGACATTTCTAGTTTTGATAGTAGTTGATTTTCAGCTCTGAATACCCGAAAATGTCAGCTGCATCAGAAAGGATTCCAAGCACAGCAGCACCATAAAAAGGTTTGGAGGGTTTATTTAAAGCTTTGTAACGTTAGTTTTCAAATATAATATTTCATATTTATCATGGATGGTATGCTTTTCGTTGTGTGCACTGATATAAGCAAGTAATTATACTTGTTTGTGCTCAAAAAGAAAGGAATGGAAAAACTATGTAATTAATAGAAAGATAAAATTAAATTTGAAGCTATATGAATTATTTATTTTTAAAATGAAACACGATATTTTTGCCTAAATGTCTTGATAACAATATGCTTCAATACAATTTAGCCTGAAAATAGGACGAAATAAGTATAGCTAATATAACATCTTTTCTCGTCCTAATTTACTCTAATTTTTATTGCATTTCTTTAAATTTCTTACTTTGAATCTATCGCATTTACTGTACAATATTTTATGCATTTCTGTTATATAATTTTTTTAAGAAACATAGATTTAATTCATATCGGTGAACCATTTAATAATGAATAAATGCCAATTATTGTACTTCATGTGTAAGCATTTCTTTATAGAATTTTTGAATTATCTAAATATTTGTGATGATGTGGCCACACATAGTAATTAAAAATAAACTATTAAAAATTCTTTACAGCTGTTGCAAATTAATTTCATCTATATTTACAAACTTTATCTATTGACATTGATGACTTTATTTTAATTATTTACTAATTATTGAACAGATGTCATTAAAGCCATTGCAATAACTAGTAATGAAAAATTTTAATCCTTGAATATGATTGACAAAATATACTCCAAAGTTTACAATTAATCTCTGAAAAATCAAATTCTGTATGTAACACTGAAGCAAATGAATGCAATTTCAGAGAAAAACTTTACATCTAATTTTTTTTCTTTCCTATATTTTCTTGAAGTATTTATAATTTACTTTTATTTTTTGATGTTTACACACTATTCTACTGCCAAAAGAATAAAAACTGCTTACAGCTACTGTTTCGCATCAAGTGAGAAATGAAAACTTGAAACATAAGACGCCATTGCCACAGTTAAACACTTTTAAGAGCACATCGAGGAAAAGTTTCTTTACACCAATAACAGATAGAATTGAAACAGTCAAATTGAAATGGTGGTAAAGATAGCTGACAGATCAACATACATTGAACATATAAACCATTTGACTATAATTGAAATTATCACAACTGTACAATATAGTTGAATGTCTTAGCATTGGGTGTTACTGGTTGATGAAGATACTACCCAAAGAATAAAAGACACTGATATATAAAGAAACTCTTATCATTCTATGTGTATATAAATATATATATTTATGCAGATATGAATATATATATCTATATACACTTGCTGATATAAATATATATAGCAGGCGAGTTTCAAGTTATGCTTTCTTGTACTTTATGCTGATAACTCGATCTTTTTTTGTGGGGGGTGGGGGACAATATCTAAAATGCATTATTTTTAATATTTACGAGTTTCGACTTCATTGCATTTGTATTTCTAAAAATTCTTATCTATATTTTGGAACTATTCAATATCTAGTTCTATTATTTCTTTGGATGCAATGACTGGAAACTCGCCTTCCTAAGTTGAGAACTCTAGAAGAGAGAAAAATAACTCTGGTACAAAGGAACCTGCTTTCTAAAAAATAAAACTTGAATCTACAAATGATTATGCAGAGAGCACTGTGTACATGTATAATAAATACACCTTTGAGTCAAACATTCCTCTATTTTTATTGGTACAGAGATGAAAAACATGCAAATGGTTTTATGCATTGACTAAAAAATAATTACTCTAATGCGTGTTCACCCTTCTTGCGAAAGATAGAAAAATAAAGAAATGGTCATGGTACTAAATATTATTTGAAGCAAAACATAGAAAATCATGACTGGATATGACAAAGATGGAAAGTTATGAACAATACAATGGAGCACAGCTGAATTAGACTTTTAGAAATACAATTAAAAAAAAAAAAACATCGAGAGAAATTTGTGTGATATTCTGCTGAAGGTCAAGTAAACTCTTGTACACATGACTCTTTGATTCATTTTATCATAAAATATTGTATATATTAAATTCAAACATTTTTTGAATTGAAATTTTTTCTTGGAAATTATCAAATTAATCTCCAAGTGTTGTTTTGAAAGATTGCATTTATCATTTGCTAATACAGAACATTTTCACAATTAAAGAAATTTTCATATTTTCACACTTTGAAAGAAGTAAAATGTTTGAACCATGATAACATAAATGCTTTACATCAGTTGAGTTCAAGAGGTTTATAAATTACTATCTTATCATCATTAAACACAACATAGTTGTTATATGGGTAATAAAAAATAATACAATCAATTAAGTATAGACACATTATCAATGTATGCCCAATAATTGTTTACTTAAATTTAGAATCACAGAATAAAATCCAATCAATCACAGAAAGCTGAATATAGATGCCAATGTGAAGCCCGACATCAGAAAGGCCAGATTATTTGCCATCATCCAATTAAAATCAGTCCAAACCAATTCAGTCTGCCTGTATTCCATATCAAAATAAAAGCAGACTACCGAATAAAACATGGAATGGTCTTGTGTATCAATCCTCTTCTGCTAGATCAAATTCCCAGGAGGAATCTGCAGGTGACTAAAAATCTAATTCAGCCCTTGCGGAAGGGGAGAGGGTTTTTAAAAAAAGAACAACAAACAGAAGCAAGCCTTTTGATCCAAGTAGGCACGATAGCTTTGACATGGAGACAGTCCATATGATCGGCTCTTGAATGTACAGACATATATAAATGGAATCCTCCTCCAGCAGGCACAGTGTGAGGGACTCAGACAAGTGTGGGCACGTTCCTCAGGAGGGGCTGGTCGAGCAACGAGAGCAGGTCATCGCTCTGCTCAGGATCGTACTGCATTTCCTTTAGAAAAGAGTCCAGAAGCTCATTCCCACATGTAAGCAGTCCAGAGTCCAGGTTGGACTTGTCACACTCACTCGATGGCAGGGAGAGCACGGCAGGTTCATACTGAAAGGAGACATGGAGCATTAGTAGAGAACCCACTTTTTTTTTTAAGTTTGAACTAATTTGTAATTGTCTTGTAAAAATAAAAGGAAATTTTTTTGAACAAATGATAAAACTGTTAACATTTCATCTTTGAAATGGAAAAAGTTATCAGTCACTGCATACTTCAAAAAATATGAATTCTAAATGTATTGATATACATTTTAATAAAGAGTTAATTTTTCAAATAAGCTGCATTTAATGAGTTTGACAATAACTGTTCAGTGACTAGAGAATTTCTGTAATTTTTTTTTTTTTGCCTAATCAAAGAGTAGTAATAATTCTTAGAAGCTGGAAAGAAAAAACTTACTGGGGGGGGGGCGCCCACACCCCCGCCCCCGCACAACTAATATAATTTTATAATTTAAATGAAATTAAATATTTTATATTCAGAGGCAACACTGACTACTCATTTTGCAATAAAAACCCCCAAATAATTAGTAAAAGAGTTTCAAAAAGATAGCAGAGAGTTCATGAAAGAAAGCTAATCACCCTATTTTCAGAATATCGATTGCTGCCGGAATTTAGGTAGCCACGACTGGCATCTTCTCCCAAGACGAGGAGATTTTTGAGAACACTGTCTTCTGGAATACTCTGAGAACCTGTGAAAGAAATCATACATAAAGCTTTAAAATAATTTTCCTTTCTAAAAAAAGCTCTTAAACTTAAGATGAGATAAATAATCTACATGTAAATATGAAATTCTATTTACTTTTTAAATCAAAATTTTTTAAAAAATATTATCACAATTTTTAAAACTAATAATAATCAGAATTTGAAGCACAGTTTAATGTCTTATAATGCCTTAATATAACAAATAAACGGATTTTACAATGTCAAAAATATGAAAGAAATCAATATGATTATCATTTGTAGTTCATCTTCTAAAAATGCAGTGCACAAAGACAACTATATTTTTAATCTGATATATTTTTAGATTAAACTAGTCATAAAAACATTTCAGAATCAGTGCAGGTTATTATTCATTAAAATATTTAATGGATTATTTGGTTTTTAAAGGCAGTGCCTTAAGAATTAAGTCAACTTACAAAATCTGCATTAGATTTTCTTTTATTATACAAGAATATTTACACTTAACAACTGAATTTCAAAATAAAAAAAATGAAATTCAGCCAATAATATACACAGAAGAAGATACAAAGACAGACAGAAAATGTGCTAATCGCCATGAAAATACACATTGAACTCAGATTTCTACAACAACATGACAATCACACAACACAGTTTTGCTTTCATCTGAATAAGCCAAAACTCGCACATAAGCAAATTACTACAAATCTGTCAGAAGTTCCAGCATGTATTGGTAAAACAGTCAGGGCCATCTTTACCTGAGAAGCCATTGTCCAATTTGAGTCGCTTGGGGCTTTCTGTAGATCCTGGGCGGGATGGACTGGAACGCTTTGGTGGCGGATCAGGGGGAGAGGGGAAGGGCTGTTTGTGCTCGATAGGTGTCGTCGGTAGTTCTGATACAGAAACCTGCACCTTAATCAGTCGATCATGTACTTTAACTGTGGCTGTGTGCGATCCAAAAGGAGGAGAGTTTGACCGCCGGTCATTGGAAGCAGTCTGTCCATTTCGTCGTTGAGAGGCAGTGGATTTGACAGGCTGCTTTTTGAAGGGTATGCTTTCAAGCATGATTATTTGACCTCCGTTCCCATGGCCCCCATTGTAACCTTTTGAAGGAGTGAAATTACGCTGCTTCAAAGAGTTGTTTCTATTGTTATTGTCCATGGAGTTGTGAGGCCACCTCTTTTGGAGCATAGTCTCTTTCCGGTGCACTCCATTATTTTTGTCTTGTTGTTTGTTAGGAGGACTCTTTTTCAGGTCAGATTGTAGCAAGGCAGCCAAACTGGACTTGAGAGAACTTTCAGACAGATTACTTTGCTTGGGAACACTTCGTTGTGGTTCAGGCTCAGATAATCTAACAAATAATGAAAATGGATAAACAACATTGAAAGATACCTTTAAAATAGAAATTTGAGCAAGCTTTGCGAATCCAGAGGATGAAGAGAAAAATTTTAACATTTTTGAATATTGGTTCAAATGAAGTAAAAAAAACCCCAATGTTCTCATTAATTTACATACTGAAGGTATATACAAAGTAATAATGCAATCATACATACAACAGAACCTTATTAGTCATGAACAATTGAAGCTGAAGGAAAGATTTTATTTCTTTTTAAATTCTAAATCTGGATAAAAATGTGAATGAGTAACAAAATATTTTGCACTAAATAAAGTTTAACATTTCAATTTGGAAATGTTAAGAACAAATCTCTTCTTTTTAACATCCTATTTTGACCACAGGTGGCAATGAATGTGTTACTAGTATTAACAAAAATTCAGATTTTTGGAATTTCATTATTTGCTAAAAATAATATAAACCTAATTTCAAACAAAAGAATTAATTATAGCATAAAAGATGGCAAGTTTCATTGAGTGTTAGAATTTATAAGGTCAAAAATGGGTAGGTTTTTGTCTTGTACAGAAAAATAACCCATACCTGTCCTGAGAGGGTTTTTTGGACAGGGGTTCCTGGGGTCCCCACATGACGGAGCTGGAGGGGCTGATCAAAGGAAAGTCATCATCCATTTGCATGGGAATGAATGGAGCCCTGAAGTCTAAATCCTCCTGAAAGAAATACCAAACGTCAATTTAATCTTATAAATTCTCTATTTGGAGATACTTTGGATTTGAAAGAAATGGTAAATAACACAATGGATATATTTAACTAACATTAACATGTAAATAGTAGAGTGTTACTAACATGTATAAAAATAATGTAGAGTAAATAAGTGTTTTTTAATAAGCAGAACATATAGAGGATGCATTTGATATTTCAATATACAACTGAATGACAGAGTTTGAATAAGTGAAATCAAAGCATCAATAATTATTTTGCGACTTAAATGAAAAAATGCTCAGAATGACCATCTGATTTATAATGACTCCATAGTTTTTAAATTATAACACAACAAAATAAGCTAATAAGCTTGGTGAATGAAAAACAAAACAAATATTTAGCAATGATCGTGTTTTTGATAAGACAGAAGTATGAAGAGAGAACACAAGATTCTTCACCTCATAGCAATCTGAATCCTTATCGGAGGGAGGCATGGTGAACTTGAGGTCCAAATTGGAAAATTCGTCAATGGGATCTAAGCTCGGTATGTCTGACAGACTGCCAGAATCAGGTGTGTTGGGGGAGGTACTATTGCTGCCACGCTGAAAGATGAAATGAAAATGAGACTACTGTTACGTTCAATGACACTTTGAGTTTCTTTGCTAAAATTAACTTAGAAATGAAGAAGAAATGATTATCTAAATTGACAGAGATGTTAAGGTTTGCTATTTGTTATATTTTTGTGGTATCTACATTTTAATATCATTAACAACAACACATTTCAGAAATTTCTACATTTTCATACCATTCACGTAGATATAATTTCTGGAATGACTTACCCAAATGTTATTATAATTTTCATATGTCATGAATTTTAATTTATATAAAATGTGTTTTGATTTTCAAACACAGAATTGAGCATTTTTAAATTTTTTAAGATCTAATTTATATGTTTGTGTGGTTAATTGTTACAACAATGTCATATGTTCTATAAAGTTTTTACATGTCATTGTCTCCCTCCAGAAGAATGGCTGTGCTTTATCAAACATGGGGATTTAAATGAACTTTCGCAGACTTCCTTCAATGTTATGGAAAACTAGCTTTTATAAAAGTCCGAAAGCAATCATAATGAAGAAACTACCAACCAGATGAAGTGAGGACTCTGGTGTTCCACAGTAGCTGGGAGATGATAAGGAGTCATCTCTGTAGGAGAAGGGGTCATCGCAAATGCCACTCTCTATGCTGCACGGATCATCTGGAAATAGACCAAGTTCCAGCTGCAGCTTGGAATCTTTGAGAGGCTCTTGAAATAACAGAATGTCTGAAAAGAAATGTCAGATATGAAATTCAAAGATAAGCAATAAGAGTTCAGCAGCTTTTTCTTTCTTTCTTATTATGAGATTTAAAATATTACTGTTAATCATTTTTCCCCAAATAAATAAGTAATTTTCATCTTTATTGAATAAAGAAAAATATATGAACCTCTTAAAGCATGCAGTATTTTCAGATATTAGAAACTTCATTACAAAAGCTATTAATTAATATAGATGGAAAGATGAAAAATCAAGATAAGCAATTTAAAAAAAACCATGCAAAATAATTTATAAATGACACATAAATAGTTAAATCTTATATAAAGAATAAAATATAAATGAATAACACTATCCTCTGTATTTTTAATATAACATACAATTCTTTTACATAACATTAAATGTTTTTTTTATATATTTTTTTATTATTTTACGTTCTAGTATATGCCATGTGGAGAAAAACATCTGAGCCCATTCCTCTAAGTGTTTTTTTTACCTACCAAATTGGAACAACAACATTGCATACTAAACTGACAAAATAATTATAAAGAAAAATTTACAGATTGCATAGTGCATATTTGATAAGAACCAAGAAAGTCAGTTACCTGTATCAGGAAAATTGAGAAAATCTTTGCTCATAACTGTTTCTTTGGGGGTGAAAATGGCACAGGTGGTGGAGAGGGAAACAGCACCTGGTTTAGTCTCTTCTGAGCAAGAAACCTTCGCTGCTACTTCTTGCTCCTCACTCACGATCTCATCCTGGTTCTCAATCTTGCTGCAAAGGAGAAAAAAAAAAAAAAAAAAAAAGACTTCTGAAATGCTTGTGCAGTCTGTTATAAAAGTTTATAATTACATTTGACTAAAATAAATTTAATTTACTTGCATACATAGAGAATGTAGCTTCTAATCAATGAGGAGACCTTAATAAAGCAAATGATAACAATACTTTATAAGAAAGGACACGTTATATTTTGTAAGAACAGTTGGGAATATATACATGGTTAATCATTTATATTCTCTAGTCACTATATGATATCAGAATACCATGCACATGATTTTATGATTATACACATTCATAGAAGGAAGAATATACTAATAAAAGAATGGCATTGAGTAACATACTTAGCAATAACACAAACATCCTATTTATGCTTTACACCCTTTGGGTAAGCAGGGTCGGCGTGGGCAATAAAAAAAACCCATCCTATTTACAGAGCTCTCAGAATGTACTAAAATATTCTCATAAGCAGTCAAAAATAATAGTTAAATATAGTCAGTCATAATACTTCAAAATCTTCAGTAATGCAAATAAAAATTAGAATAATTGTGCAACAGAAATGCAACTACACAGAACTAAAATTTGATTCAGTAGTTCATTTCTGAAAAAAAATGCACACAGACATCACTTTTATTTTTAATAACAGATTTGCAAGGGAAAAAAAATGCATTCAAAGCATCCGTCCCCTCCTAATTTCAAATAATTTTATTAGAGATATTTAATGCAGTAGAAAGAAATTAGAAAAGTACTGTTGGAATGCCAAACACAAAAGCAGATAAAAATTGATATGCACAAAACTGATTTAAATTAAAATTTCTTATAAACAGAAAACGCTTAAGAAAGCTTTTAAGAAGCATTATAAGACAGAAATGAAAATTGCATTTCTATGTATCAAATATATAAAGACAACAGGAATTTACCTTAGTACGTAATTAAGACAAACTACACATTCTGGTTTGGTGCAACCGTTTTCATAGATCAGAGTTGCTTGAGTCAGCAACCATGCATGGCCCCCATTTTTTGCAAGAAAGCGATAATAGGTAGTCTCGACTTGTCCTTTAGCAAATACTATAAAAGAAAGAAATACACAATTAATTTAACAAAACAGAATAAAAAATAAATTTTTATAAAATGTAAGATAATCTGATAGAAAATACCACAATATATATAATTAAAATGGGAAAAAATTTGACAGAATTATTTAAAATCTTGTTTAATTTTCATTCGTTATTTTGGGAACAGTTAAATAATCCAGTTTTGTGTCACGACTTAACTATTTTAAATTATTAAAAAAATTAAACAAGTTTCAAAATACAGACTCGTTCCTAAGAAGTAAATTAATTTCAAAAAGGAACATCAACAGAATTCCTCCACTTCCCATTATGCAATCCTATCGAAATCCCCCCTCCCATCCCCCCATCCATAAGAAAGTGTAAAAGATTTCAAATTTAGTAATCATACCAGAAGTAAGCACAAGTCCAAACAGGCAGTTGAAAAACCCTCGTCAACTACGAAATTAAAAAAAATAAATCAAAATAAAAAAGTGAAACTTGACTTTCTTAAAACAGATTGCCCACAGACAAAACTAAAGCGCAATGGCTCACAATATGCCACACTAAAAGAAGAAAAACCACAGATTCTTACGTAACTTCGTGAAAAGATTTCCAAAAACTTGACCGTCAGGTTACAACCACCTGTAGCAAGAATAACCCGCAATATGTTTAGCGTATGGAAATAATATGGTTTTCAACATTTTCGTTTCCGTTGCCACTATAACTTCCCGAGAATGGTAATAACAATTAATGGCAGTGAAAACATAATTCTTGCCTTCATACCAGAGATATTTGTAAAACGAGAAAATCGAAACAGGATAGTTAACTATAACTTTCTTTCGCAGTGATTATCAGTTTGCCAGTAAAACATTAACACGATTTACGATAAAAAGGTGCGGCATTTTTAAAATCGTAATATAGATATAGTTATGATAGAATGGAATAATATGGACTGGTTTATTTTAGGCGCTATAGCATAAAATAATTAAAAACTGTTCAGTGCATAAAATATTTCATAGCATGATTACTATGTAATATTTTACGCACACCTTCTATTTTAAATTCTAAGCACATCTTCTATTTTTGCTGACGGAGTTTCTTCTTTTGTCTTCCGCGTTTCAAAAAATAATTGCTGAAAATAGTTTTAAATGAAAGATTTTCAAAAAATGTTCTTAGCTCTAGTGTTTCCTTAGAGAATTTCAATCATCTCTACAATGAAATTATAAGTAACATTAAGTTTATTTTAGAAATGAAAAACAGAACTAAATAAAGTTTAAACTCAAGCACTTGATCCCATGAACTGAAAAATGATGAATAATAACTCATGTTGTTACATTTAATCCCGCAGACTTTTCTAAAGCCATTTGAATTTATTGTTTCATGCCTGATTTCAATTGAAATCCATATAAAAATGCTATACATGTTAAGTAGTTTTTGTGTGTATATATGTGTGTGTGTGTGAATAATAATTCTTTTTCTTTCTCTCCTATTTTAGTTTTTTTTAAAATTCTGTTTTTAGTATTATAATTAATAATATTTTTTATTTTGCTTCTTTTTTTTGAATTTTTAAAATTATGTCCTTTTTCTTAATTTTAAATCTACTGTTCTATTTTCAGAATAAATACTGCAAAGAGTTTCATGATTTTCTGTGCTATAAGCTCTTGTTTATATTTTCACTTTTATAATTTCACAAGCCATAGGTCTATGTTTTGTTCCCACGCAAACTTTTTTTTTGTGTGTGATCCTTAACAAAGGGGATATTTTCATACCCATTTAACCGTTCAGTAGCCGTAATGGTTACAAGCAAGTGGGTATGAGATGGTGTTCTATATGTTGGGTAGCGCTTTTATAATAATACTGAGAATTTCATTTGCTAGATTTCATAAAAAACAGTAGTTTATTGTTCGAGTGCCAAATGAAAACCAAGAAATTTTTGTTTCTGCTATTGAAATAATATGGCTTATTCTTCATTAATTATGATTTTCACTTTACTGCGTCAATTATATTTAACAATACATATAAAGATGTTAGAAAAACTGCGATCAAGCTATTTGCTACATAATTTTGGACGTTTTTCCGATTGCTTTATCTGCAGCGAAAGAAATCACTCGGCACATTTCAGTAACCCTTCGTTATGAAATGGCAGTTCCACCGGCGAAGTTGTTTACCAGCGTCATCTGCAGATTAAATTCCTGTCCTTTCAACCACTTAATCCGCCAGAGATCATTACGGGTCCCTTCTTTTTAGATATTCCCCTTCGCATCGCGCCAGAGCATTATCTGAGAAGAATTCTCGGAAGTTATTTTCGTTCCACAACCTGCAATGCCTGTTTTGTGAGCGGGCGGCAGTTATGCAGCGTTTAAATTTAGACTCCACTACAAAATGCACCGTCATCGAAAGGAAAGCAAAGAAGGACCAGGGAAAGCCCCCAATAAAGAAACATCGAACGAAAAAAGAAATGTATATATATATCATGCCCTTTCCCGCATTAGAAGGTATGCATAATTGGCCAAAACAGACATATTCTCCAACAGAAAATACAGGCAAGAAATTTCCGAACTAAAAACGAAGGAGAAATTAAGGGAGATTTTAAAGTAGGACTCCACTAATATCGTTTATTTTACATTTCAGTAGGATTATGGTTGCAGTAGTTCCTAAGTGTTGGTCTCGTGATTATAGCTCTTAATTTTGCTACGAGATGATCGCATAATATGGTTGATGAATAAAAGGTTGTGGAAACTAAGTATGCGTTAACTGAAGCAGTCGACTTGAAAAATACGGATGAGATCAGTCTAAATGAAAGAGAAAGATTTAATTAATAATTATTTTTCAGTAAATAATAGACGATTTTTTCATTAGTTTGCAATAAATTAATAAAATAAGCAACTGAAAATTGGTCAAATTAAAAGATATTAAACAAGAGATGAAAAAAAAAACATTCTACGATAAAAGAATAGAGAATACAGTCTTAATTTTCTTTATGAATTCCTTTAATGCCAAGTCATACATCTCGACTTATCGGTATTCCTTAAACGGAATATATAGTAAGCGCCTAGTTCCTAAAAAATATACCAATGAACGAACCCATAAAAGAACCCTTAATGATAAAACGCAGACAAAATAATAATAAAAAAATTCTATTATTATTCCAAGAAATATACTGACATTTTTGGAAGCCAGTCATTGGGGAGAGGGAGGGGGGGGGGCGACGTCAAGGTTGCTGTGTGATTTCATACCAGTATGAAAATTTCATGTTTACCGTATGCCCTTATGAAGTGATACGGTGCTGTGACATAAAGCACATCGAAAGTACTAAAAACAAATGCAATTTTTATACAATGAGACGCTGCGAGGATTTTCAAAATCTTCCAAACTTTTCTTTAATAAGACTACAACAAAAATATTCAATTTTTCTCTCGTACGTCTACATGTCATTCCCAACACAATCCAATATATAGTCGAATAAAACAACCGACATATTTAACTCCGAAAAAATCCCATTGTTTCGGCCTCACGCAAGCACATTCGAGACGTCAGCTAATGTGCCATAACAATCGCTAGTAAAATATTCACGTGACCACCTTCTACAAAGAAAATCAAATCCATTACCGACTTTTACACTACCGCACTTTTAGTTTGTTTACAATGCGAAGTCATTCACAGGTAAAAACTGAAGGAGACATCGTGTCTCTTCGTTTGCTAGCAGACAAAAGTACTTCATCACTAAGTTTCCTGCTTCAAAAGTACTAGGTTTGAGGACCGAAACTGGGACCGAACGAATTCAGTAATTAAAAGTCGTTTTAAGATTTTAATGTATGACGGAATATTTTTCATCATTTTCTTGATCTGATAAAATGCTTATGTAACATGAGAAAAGTGTTAAATATACGCAAAGCATTTAAAACCGATTATAAAGTTTCCGAACAGAGCATTAACATGGCGTAACAATAGCAGCTATAAATTAATTATAAGACTAAGAATGTATAAAAAGAGAGAGAGATAAATTATCATCATTAAAATTTAAAACAGTGGCTAATCAAATTTAGTATTTCACTTCAAATTCCTACACAAATCTCAGGTACACAGACCAGATGCATATCAATAATATGGCTACAGTATACACATAAATAAAAAATTGTCGTAACTGCGTATGAGCGAAGTGAGCAAGTCGAATTGAAAAATTTGGTTAAAAGTGCGTTTCGTTTGAATATATAATGGATGCCCACCAGTGGCGAATCCAAGCTCAGGGGGGCTACAGCCCCCCCCCGAGACAAGCCAGAATTCTTGATTTTATTTAACATCATTATAACTGTTTTTTCTTAATTTCCCTCTTTGAAAAAAATAATAAAAACGTTTCAACATTACTTTCTGGCTTGACAGGCTCGAAAATTTTCCTACTTTTGTAGTCATTCCACTTATACTTGTAGCTTTAACGCGGTCAAAGACATTTTTTGGCTAGTTATTTCATTGTAATTTTTATCAAATTATCGAAAGTATTGTATTTTTTTTTATGATTCTTATTGTCAGGTGAGAAAAGTCTGTAAAGTTAAAGAGTTTTGGTTTATTCTAGCCTTGAGGTTTGACATTCATCACGACGATACAAAGTTTTTATGACCTCAGCCCCCCCTCCCCCGACCCGAATCCTAGATTCGCCACTGATGCCCACTCTATCGCTATTTAGACGATTTTAGACCATTTCACTTGTAGATACTCCAATCAACAAGCAGAGCTTGCTTGACACTCCGCTGATTGATTTAAAATTATGAAATCAAAGCTTCATAACTCGGTTAGTTTTAGTCGTAGAAGAGTGGAACTTTTTTGTTTAAAATATTAGTGTGTCAAGAATACTTGACTAAATATGCCTAATAGGACCTGAGGACAGTATAAAAATCTAGACCTCGCAATTATTTCAGCAGTACATTTATGTACTCAAAAAGCATCAACCATAATGTATTTACGTCATTTAAAGCATTTTTCCAATAGGAAGTATATTATGACTATCTCTAACGGTTTAGAAATTAGCTATTGGGCCACGTTTAGAGCGGAGACCCTGTATATCTACTCAGTGCACAGTCATATATACATATACACGACTGAGAACGAACGACAAAACAAAAGCACATAGATGAAAGACCAAATAATAATAAAAAGAAGATTATTTTCATTCGAGAGATACAAAAATTAGAGAACACAAATACTTTTAAGAGAAGACTAACCGACTGAGATATTTGGATTTTGCTATCTCTTACCCTCCAATTATTTTCTCTTTCTTTCCTTCCTTTAGTTAAATAAGCCCTTGATACGACTGGCTTTCTAAACTACGATCAAAGTACAGGGGAAAAGAAAGAAAGAAAGAAAAAGGGCAATTTTCGCTAGGTATTTTTAAGCTAAACCTATAATTTTGCGTGCTAACGCTCAGTACCATTAACCATATTATTTCTAACACAATGCTGCTGTGATCTTGACTCAGTTCCAAAAATGAAAGAAGCAATTTAAAGCCTTGTTCCAACGGCGTGTGGCTTGGCCAAATCTCGAGTCGCACGAGGTTCGTACTTGTGGACTGTGGTCGGTGGAATTCGAACAGTCGTGCCGTTTCTACGGCGCGTGGCTTTGCAAATATCTCGGCAGTTCTCGAGTGAGCGGATGCAAAGGCGCCGTTTGGCCCTTTGCTGCGCAAGCTATTTACCGCCATAACGCGGGAAACAACAGATGCACTTACAAGCCCACGAGCTACATCGATTCTTACTGTTCCGACGACAGGGAATAACGCGGACAGCGGACGAAACTTGTGGAAAGACAGCTTAGATATTCAAGACTTCTCACGGGTTATTTGGCAGTGGACTTCTTCATATTAACGAGCAACCAAATGTATCTTGTCAGCAGCATTTACAGACTGCACGTAAATGACAATAGGAGTTAGATAATACAAGAGACTTCACTGAAACTATAAGAATTTGGAAGTATTGTGGAGTTTAAATTGAAGGAAATTAAACCACTGCATTGTTAAAATTTCACTGATAACAAAACAGAAACCATTTCACGGATGCTCTCTAGTAAATATTTTCTTTGCATCGTCCTATTACTCAGAACACTTTTCATTGTTTCAAATACAGCAATAAAAAAATCATATTATTATCAAATATTTAAGAATTGTCAGCTTATGCTAAAATTACATTTTATTCAAGTTGGATTCTATATGAAATATCATTTACTTGAGTAACTCGGAAACACACATAATTTTTACAGATTACAGCACCAATCCTAATTTCTTTCCTTAATGTACTTACTAAAAACATTGAAAGGTAAAATATAATAAATAATAAAAAAAAATCTCCTTTCTCTTTTTTTTCATCTCACTGTTTTTGCTATATATATTTAAAAATTTAATCGCATTTTAGTATTTTCGACCCATTTCAGAGATTAGTAAATACAACTGCATTACAACCTAATATAGGGACGGTTCTATGGACGGGAACTAACTACAAGCTTATTGTATAATATGCATTATCTCGACAACAGTTTTTTAACTAAACTTTCTTATATAAAACATATTAAAAATATAAAATTATATGCCACATTGTGAGGTGCATTTTGCTATTGTTATGATAAAAAAAAATCACTCCACATGGGTTAGCCAATATCACTATAAGGATGATAAGTAATATTTAATTATTTTCAGGAGAATATTTTAATTTTTATCAACCACCAAGAACGTACTACATAACACATATAGCATTTTCACTTGAAACGCTTTTAATATGGTTGGACTTTTTAAGAATTGCTTGGCTGACTTTCTGGCGAAACTTCGTTGCGGGCATACGACTCTGAAAGTGCAGTTGCCAAGGTTTCACGAAAGATCTATGCTGATGGACATCTCTAAAAAAAGAGGTAATTTTAGCAAAATATTTCCTTAAGAATAACATTCAAGTTATATGTCACGAATATTTTCGGAAAAAACAAACAAACATCGACTGTGTTCAGTTGCTTATTTCCTAAAAACTATCTCTTCACGAAATCAGCTAAAGGTTAAGGTTATAGAAACAGCACATCGAGTTGCTAGCAACTCAAAACTGTGTTGACAATGGATTATTTTTGCTTAACCTGTTACATAAGCTCGTTTCGCGGCAGTGTTCGAAAGTGCGGCGGTTCAAAACCGATGCTGCACGTTTACAAATGGCTTAACTGAAAGAGCTACGGTCGTTTCAAAAATAGCTGCGAACAGCAGACAATCTCTGCGGAAGAGAAATGGACTGGCAACAGAATATATAACAAATTAGGTAATAAGCGTCGGTGTCACAAGAACAAAGCCTAACTCATCTCGTAGGAACAATTGGGGCTGGCAATTATATTTCATGTCTCGAAATAGCGGTTGCCACTTCCGAAATGCAGAAAGGTCACCAGAAAACTTCCCAGGCGATAGATCAAGGCCAACATTTTCTTCACGGCAGAGTGAAAGGGTTTATTTTTTAAATGTGAGCATGCCAAATATTCATTCCACTTGGCTCGACTAGCTTCAGGGGGGTTTAAAAACAGCACGTCAGTTATCTATCACTCAGTGGATTGGTGCGGCTCGGGTGAAGGAAAAAATCACAGGTGAGGCTTGACAACGCTTGCAAATGAGTGCGGTCTATCGGCTGTGAGACAATGGCTGTTTCCAAAATGTCAAAAGTATCAAACTATAACACACAGCGCATTCACGAAAATTTTCAAAAAGTGAAATATCGTACTTCGTATTTCTAATAGAATGATTAACTGGCTGCCAACGGCGCGGGCTTCTGGAAGATTGCCGGACGTCATTTGTATTCAAGCAGACATGAAAAGAGACTGTTTAGTTCAGCAGCAGAAACATTAGTCTCGTGAAATGTGCTGCAAAACAAGACATTAATATAAGCAAAGAAAATTAGGGGCAGATTTCGAGACGCCTTTCCTCGGAAAATAAAACAGAAAAGCAGATACGCTTGAGAAATTTTCCCTCCTTCATTCTAGTTTTGTTTGCAGCACTTCCTACACAGAAATCCCTGTATCTCAGCAGAATGAAGTCTCCCTCACACTGCTAGCTGCACTGAAGAAGCAAGAGTGAAAGGAGCAAATCAGGGAAGTCACTGCATATTTCCTGAATGTTGGTCTTCTGCAATACTTTCTCCTTAACATAGTCTTCATTCTTGTATCTGATGAAGTAGTGTGAACAAGGCCTGAAGGCAGGATTAATAGTTGTTGTTGATGGTATAAATCTACTTAGTAGATTTTACTGGAGGGTTTCTGATTACTAAAACAAGTATGGATTAATTTGTACAATAAAATTTTCAATAAATTATGTAATCAATTTCATATGTAGAACACTACGGGAAACAGAAATTGGAATTATATCAACTCTATGCGAAAAGAAGATTTCTTGTCGAAAGTTACTTCATTTTATGCATACAGCAAACGAAAATACATTTACTCACCGAGAGAAAATATTTCTGAGTAAGATACATAAATCGAACGATAATTTAAGGTATAAAATACATTACCTAAGAAATATACGCCATTCGGTGAAAAACAATCACATTAATTACAAATTTCTGGATGATTAAATGGACATAAATTACTCAGTGATGAAGCGCACATATTTTTATTGTTTATTAAAAGAAGAATTGGCAATATATATATATATGAATAACATTTATTGGCTAAATGAAAGCAAATAACTTTATTTGCTTCCAGAAGTGCAATGCTGCCACATATTTAGAAGGACCAACTCCAACACTAATCTAATACGTTTAGTAATTTTAATAATACGTTCTTTACGAGAATCAGAACAGTGGATTTCAATATTTCTGATTAATACGCATAACACAAAAAATGAAGACACACAAACTTAACAGATTTCAAAAATTTGTGGAGATTGTTAAGTGACAAAGAAAAATATAAACAATTAATCACAAACATACGGCAAAGAAGTTTCATTTTTAACATGAATAAACTGCTCTTTCCCAAATTTTTTAATTGAAAAAAAATTAATGAACTTCCGCAAAGCACTAATCTACTTAAATTCTATATTTCTTAATATACTGAAATGCTACTTTTTTTCAAATCTTCAAAGAAAACATAAAGCTTCGGAAGATGGTGCTTTATTTTGATTAATGAATTTCTCCACAAAGCATACTAATTCCTATTCTATACTGTTAATGGTACCGGATCCTTTGGAGATACATCGAACCAATGGAAGGTAAATTCAATTTTCCTTCATTCATCTTCAGACGGAAGGACGGATACAATAAAAAAATATTCCACGGGAACAGCAAATAATGCTCCACAACTAATAAACTCAATGCCTGCTGGAGTTCGCGAAAGTTCTCAGCTTTTCCTACTTTATTTCCTACAAATAAAGTACAGAGGAGAAGATGGGGCTACAAATTTATCATCCATCTATTTCGCTTTCTTAGAACGTTAAACCGCCTCTACCCCCCCCCCCCCCTCCTATCCGTGTCGATCCGGCCATCCATTAATCGAAAAGCGTCACGGGAAAAGCACGTGATCGTTTTCCGTGACGTCACGAACGGAGCAGTTGGGATGTGTAAAAAAATTGCAGTGTTTCGGTTCTTTTTTGCGGTGCGGTAAGTAAAAAAGAAATACAACTGAGCAACAAGGAAGACGTGAACGGAAAGAAGAGTGTAGGAAAAAACAAGATTTCAAAAAGTTGAAAGCTGGAAGTATTCTCCATTCCGTCGTGTATCATGTTTACATTTTTCAAAAGATAAAGAAGCTTCAATAGAAGAAGTAAGTCAGGCGATCAAGTATTCAACTCGAAGTGGTTAAAGAAAGAAATTAAAAAACATAAAAAGTTAATGATTAATTGATGTAAGGACTTTGATTAGAAATTCTTAGATAATCTTGCAGAAGTTTTTTTGAAGGCGATTCCAAAACGTCTATGCACCCTTCGTTTCGTTTTCTTTTTAAATATAATTTTGTTCATGAAAATAGTAAAAGACATAAAAAATTCAATAATAATTGTTCACAGTTATTCAGATAAAAGCTTGCATTTACTTAAAAGAATTTGTAATAAACATGTACGTTTCTTATGATGGAGATTTATGCATCTAATTGCATAACAAAGGTAATATGTATTAACAACTAATAAAAGTAATTCGTTACTGCTATTAGGAAAAATGCAAAAGAAATTAACTTTTAAAACGCAAAGATCTTGAATACAAAAAAACATAATTTGTGACTTTAACAGTAAATTATGCTTAAAAATATAAATAAGAATGACAAAATGTACCTTTTATGCATGACGAAAATTTAGAATTATTTAAAATAAAAAGTTAGCATTCTAATAACATCCCCTCCTCAGTTAATATTGAGTGTTAATATATCATAAACACGATGTATTTCTTCACCAAACAGAAACTTTTGTATTTAAAAAACACACTCTCTAAAACTATTATTAAAGCTAAACACTATAATTCAAAATACTGTCAACTGATGCTGTGTAGTTAAAGATACCAAGGAAATTGACAAGAATTCAATTTACAACATTTGAAGCACTGACTAACACTTATCTTACGAATCAAGTAAAATCAATCTAAAGAAAGCATAGTTTTAACTGTTTTGAAAAAAAAATTGCAAAACTAATTTAAAATAAAATAATGTTATAACAACAGTGAATTTTATGAATATGGTGATAATTAGCATAATGCTAATTATTTTTATATCACAAAGATTCACATATTATTATTACCACCAAATGTATAGAGTTAAACTGAGAGCATACTATCAGTAGAATGAGGATGTGAGCGTATTTCAAAAAACGTTTTTACATTAATATCGTATAATATTTCACAAAAGAATTTTGAATAAAAATTAACATTTCCAAAGCATGAAAAATGTTGGTTGACGCCAAACAAACAGCTTTACTTCATTTAATATATAAACAATAGCAGAACAAATAATACGGTTTATCAATGAATATACTAATAGTTAAATGACTGCGTAACTTTGCTAAGAAAAGTTAATAAACAGAAGCATCGTCATTTTACATCAATAGAGTAAAAAAGAGGAATGGACGAGATTGTTTTTACAGGTGGTCACTTCAGTCAAGTAGTTTTTCATGTGCTCTTCTGACCGACTACTTTCTATCATTTTTTATGAGATTACACAGACAGGAAAAGGGCCACATTTGAAGAGAAACATTAACTTAAACACAATGATACATTTCCCCTTATATCGTTCCTAAGCGCAGAAATGGAGAAAGAGAATTTTTGCGAAACCGTCCCAAACCAGTCTGGTCAGTACTTTTGGAGGACACGGAAGCCATTAGCACACATAAAAATGTAAACATGCAGTCAGTCTACGTAATATTACGGATCATTCTCACTCGGCTGCACGGCCCATCATTAGTCTCACTACTGCAGCCATTAGAGATACAACTTTCTTCTAAGTATCTGGCTCGGAACGGCTGTTTCTAAGACGGACAAAGACTAAGAAGTGAAAAGTTTGTATTTAGAAAATATCTTTCAAATTAATGAATGGAAGAAATCTCTAAACCAATGTGAAAGAAGCGTTCCCTTCTAAACGTAATTCACTAGAAATAAGCGCAATTGCCGTTATATATCACATAACTATAAAAATACAATTATTCAATTACAGCTATTTTTTACACATCGGTTAATTACTTGGACTGAATCGATAAATAAAAAGCCTGGGCGATAATATGTATATAACATACATGAAAATTAGCCTATCAAGTAATATTTTCCTGAATAAAAATCGATTTCAAATAAAATTTATTTGGAAAATTTGGATAAAGAAACAGTGAAAGAACCCAAAATGTTCGCCATCATGGTTATCTTACAAATAAAGATGAATTAAAATTCCACACACACAAAGCAAACCTAAATCTCACTAACGTGCGACTCATGGAGTCGGCCTAACCCTGTTAAACTGATTTAGATTAGTGACAACAACAGAATTCAACAAAAGTAACATTAATTTTCCCTTACTAACAGAGAAGTCCATTACATCACATTTGTGAACTCATTTTATAATTTTTACTTTCTTTTTCCATCTGGCCACACGTGTATGTAAACACACGTGGTGAGTAAAAGTAAAAGAGAGATAGAAAATAATCCCGGAATGCACTACAAGTTTAAGACCGATTTTAGGCCACTCCAAGAACTTCTTGAAAATTTATTTATGAATATTTTACATCTGATATGGGTACGCAAGGACGTTACTTAAAGAAACCACCAAATGACTATTAGGACTGTACCAGTTTCTAGAAGCTGACCGGAACGCAAACACGCCAGCTATACAGTTCAACGGAAGCGATATCCGTTAACTGTCTACAATTAGAGACTGCATTAGTCAATAAAGACAGTATCGGAACACAAATTATGTAAGTTCGAGACAGCAAATTCATTTGACATATTAAAACTCAACTGTTAAAAAATATAAAAATGTTTTATTTTCCCATATACGAATTTCCATTTCCACTAACTTTTATTGGCACTTCATAAAAACAGTCAGACCCACGCGTCATTTTTCTTTTTGCATCCAATAGACCAAAAATGAGAAAAAACAAATGCAGACCCCAATTCTTCCTCCCACATGCAAATGCGACAGATCACACTTACCCGAACGATGTTCACAGTCACAGATAGCGAGAGCGAGTGAGATAGATCTCTGGCGAAGGGGGAGGATCGAGCAGACCTTGAAGATCCTACTTCGCTCTCGGCAGACTGCAAGGGACACGCAGAGGGAGCAAGAACAAAGTCAGCATTCCGCTGATGGAAGAGAAATGGCAGAGGCAGACTATTTTCGAAACAAGTTGCACTCCCAACCACCTTTCGGGACGATTTAGAAACCGGCGGCTCAAGCTCCACCGGCAATTAAAAAGGAAATGAAGACCCTTTTGATCTGTCGCATGCCACCATACAGACGCTGCTAATGGATTCGCTAACGAACTATGGAGTGCGAGTCCGATTCGAATTCGCCGGTTGGATTGAGAAATGGGATCATACGACACCGATGACGTCTCTTTCATTGAACGAAGGACTTGCTACGGATGTGTATATATATAAATGTCGATTCGTTTGGGTTTTGACATCTGACCATTTATTTTTAACATAGTTAAAAGTTGCAAGTTTTAAAGGTGCACGAGTTGTCTGAAAGTGTTACGCAAAAAGCGAAATGCAACGCTCAACCATTCAAACACGTGACTGCCTTTCATATCGTGGCCATGATACTGTGACTACGTGGTTGAAAAGCAAAAAAAAAAAAAAAAAAAAAAAAGCTTTTTTCTACAGAATTAAAAAAAAACCATTAAAATATAATTATAGCTAATATGGCTACGAACAAGATATTCTATGTTTTGACGTGGTTCTCGTTAAGTGTAGTTATTATTATTATTTTTTTACTAGCATACAATTGGTAACTAGATTTAACAAAACATCAACGTGGTAGCTGAAGCTTGAAAATGTAATGACAATGCAAACTGAAAATTCGGAGTTTTTAAAAAATAAATTTGCAACATACATTTTCTGTTTCAACTGTATTTATAATAACACATTTACACACATATGCAAATTTTTTACGTATTTGTATAAAAATGAGAAGCAAGGTAATTAAGAAATCACATCGAGGAACGCGTGAATTGAACTCAAGTACTTTCCACCTTATTGTAAGAAAATTTTAATAAATAATTAAATTTGTTTAGTTTTTGAAAATTCATACACTCAGCCAAATTATCTCTTGTGTACAAATTCTCTCTTACTCAGAATATGGGACTCAAATTGGGGAGCACCGCGAGTACACGGATGAGAAGCCGCCGGATAGGCAAGCGGGTTCTAGCTTACCCTGGGGGTATAGCATTGGTAGGGATTGAGTTACTTCCCACCAGTGATAGTAAATATGATAGTAAATACTTACTACAGGAGGGGGCGATCGTGGTCGGTGATGACTGTTAGAACTCAGGCCTCAGCACTCGAGGCCCTGAATTCTAAGGCAGGCCGGGGGTAATTCCGTTAACGTTATTCAGAATATGGCCATCCTTTTTTTCCCAAGTCGATTCTTTCGGTGAGCGCATGCTCAACTGTGACAAAGGCTTTCATTTTTTGGACTGACTCTTTAATCAAAAGAGTAATACTTATAGGGAGAAATAAACCGCCTGGAGAAACAAACTACTTCAAGTAAAAGAATTCACCCACAGCAAAAAAAAAAAAAAAAAGTAGGTTCTTTCAAGGAAACTTTGTCAGCATATAATATGCTAGAGATTTTTCCGATCTCCGATGATTATAACTTATCACCATTTTGCACGGAAATTCTTTTGATATTAATTACACGCGGCTTGAAGTTCCAAAACAGGAATCTTTAATTATCTCGATGTGTAACACTTTTTAACCTGTTATAGTAATAATATTACATATTCTGCATATTTTATTAAATCTTCACAGTCAGTCAAATAAAAATATTATTCTGACACAAACTAGAGTTCCGCATATCCAGGTCGAGGACAAATCAACTGAAACTGATCAATGCGGAACTACGTTAAATGCGTTGACAAATGTCTCTACGTTTTGATTGGTCAGAACGTCAGACCTGACCAATCAAAACGAATCAAGAGATGAGAAATTAACCGAATAGTCTTCAAAGACAGAAAAAAAAAGAGCTCCTGCTTTGCATAGTCACATTGGACTGCCACATCAACTCATTTCTTACTTATATTTTTTAATGGCACTCACAAAAAGCGCTATCACGCGAAGCGCATCATAAATTACTCGAATTCAACGGGGCTATCATGGAAGAAAAAGTAGAAAAAGAAAGAGTGCATGCATAAATGCTGAGGAGGGGAGGGTCCAAGGACGAGAGGATGTTAGATTACCTAAGGTAGATGCCGCATACTTGCGTCATTTGAAATGCGGGAGACACTGTAATGGTAGAGAGTGAAGGCCTCAGTTGCGTTCGCTTTCTATTCACAGATCAGACAGCGTTTTGTTTTTCGTCGGATCGCTGGATATTGAACTCCAGAATGTAGGTCACACGTTTTGGAGAGGGGTCGATATCGAACGCTTCAGGTATCGGAAAGAAGAAGGCCATCGGAAAAGCCCATATTTTACGGCCACTGCTTTGTTTTAGAAATGCTTGAACACGCATATGTTATTTTTCCCGGATAGTTTTTGTCATGAACCTAATTAACAAACTAAAATTACTATCAAAAGTGTAGCAGGGTCTCATAAACTTTTCCCATTCACAAACCCATCTCCTCACGAATAATTTTTCGCGAAGTCATATTTACACAAAATTAGGGAAGTGTGTGTGTGGGGGGAGAAGTATTTAAATAATGACACACAAAAGAAAGTATATTTATTTGTAAAATTTTACTGAAATACTTCAAGTTAAGATGGTTTTATGAATCATCTGAGATTCAAAACATTCAACATTAACAAAAGGAAAACTTTAAAAATTTTCTCAACTGAATTTTTATTATGCTTCATAGAGAACATTCAGTTGTGACACTTCACAGACGCAAGATACGCTGTCAGTAACGGCAATTAGATAAATATATATATTTGAAACATTAAACTGAATGCATTTTCTTTTGATTTTCCCAACTGAACATTTATGGATATGGGAAACACGTGGAATGTTGGAAGAAACATTTAATATGTTTCATGGGAGAAATATCGGTCTTTACGTATGTTCTACAAATAAAGACCGTCCTTCCAGCAAATGTTATGTGCGCAAAAGGGAGAACCTAAAAGTTTAAACAATCACATTCCAGAATCTCGTGCGTAAATGAGATAATACAAAAAAGAAATCTGTAAAACACCTTTTTCAAGAACCTGATACCTCCCACGATAACTCTCCGCCACCGTGGAATGTTCTTCCCCTTTGGATGGACGCCAACCAGCGCCAACTTGGCAAGAGATGCAAGCTCCAATTTAGAAACAATAGTAAATAGCAATAAAACAGAATGTGAAGGGAAGGGAAAAAAAAAGAAACAATCTTAAATGTCGCAGGTAAAATGGCGACGGGTCAAAGCACTCGCTCCCCCTGCTGTTGCGACAGATTTCTGTGTTACACGGTCAGAAGACACCGGGTCTGCGGAAACCTAGATTTCTTATTCCCAGCATCCTTTCGCACCACCACGTCTCAGGTGGTTGGGTAATGACAATGAAAAAAGACAATAGTTTTGGTTCATTCGCGGAGATTCTAAATTTGGATCACGACCCAAGACCTTCCGACTAAAAAGGTTGCGTAAATATTGCAAAACGAATGTAAAGTGGAATGCAAATTCAGCGCGAAATTACTTTTCCATTCATTAACGAAGCCAATATTTTATGCCAAACGGATCATGTAACCACGAGACGATGTTCCTCCAAGGGAACTGTAAAACTGGTTTTCCAGCACGACGCATAGAACGGCGTGAAGCCACGTATTGATTCGCGTGGGAGTATAGAAGAAGCACAGTTGGAAACTCGTGGTTTCGTTAATTAATTTTAATTCTGACAACGGCGTTTTAAACTATTTCGCCCAGTTTAGTTAAATGCACTGGTCAAGATTTATTCTTTAAATGCTTCAGAAAAATTAATGAAAAACATTTAAATGCCACTCTTTAAGATCTCTCAGCATTTCCCGATTGCTCTTCAATAAGCAGCTAAACTACACAACAAATTATCATACATCCAAAACTCAGCAAATTTTACATCCATTGTATGGTAATTTTATACAGTATCGGGCGCAGTTTAAGAATATTATTTTATCATCATAGCAAGAAATCTTTTTAAATGAAATTATGGAAATGAGTGGGGGAACTGAATAAATGAGATTATGTATTTTTCATAAACCAGAAGAATCTTTTCCAACTATTTTAAACGAAAGACTGAACAAAATTGAAAATAACAATCTGTATACTTGGAAAAAAGATCACGAAAGAAGGTGATCTGCATAATAAACATAAATTAACTCTGTAAGTCTGTAAACTTAAGAATTTTTATTTCTTCTTAAAGAAGTTTTAACATTTACGAAGTTATAAGAATGCAGAAAGTTTTTTCCACGAAACTAAACAATCGTAAATAGAACTTTCGAATACAATCAAAATCAAATGGATACTATACCAAATACATCATAACCCTCATAACGATAATATGTATTATGAACGTAGCCGAATCAGATTCCTAGTGTGATAAAGCGTGGTATACGACTCGGAGAAGAGTGATACTACTTTTGATAGGAATCGATTTCTTAGTGACTTTAGCTAGTATCATTTAGAAAATGTCAGTTTGAATGAGTACAATAGCGAAAGCTTCTGTTACGGCTATGTTGGCTGTGAGGATATATTCCTGGTTTTTCTCAGCATGTAACACGAATGTGGGCTAGTTGAGCTAGAAAAGTTTTTAAAGAAAGCAACCTTCCGTTACGAACGTTAATCTGTCTTAGTAATAGTATGACTTAAAAGTATTTGTGTATATTTGTAGTGTGGAAAGGCATAACATACAAAATGGTTTGAAGACAACAACCCTTTTGGAGAAATTGTAATTTTGATGGTTGAAGGCTCACAGAACCAAATTCTTTGGAATAATGCCATAAAATAGTATATTAATGTACAGAAAAACTGCATCAAGAATGCAATATAACAACTTTCAAGAAGAGATTTTTGTTAGAACAACAGCTATCAAGAAGAAAGACGAAACATACAGAAAAATCGAGATTTACGAAATTTCTTTTAACATTAAAAAACTTAAACATTAATTATGGCGCTACAAAACTTTCCATGGACTGAACTTTTTGATTCTGCAGTGATATAAAGCCATGATTCAAGTTTCAAATTATAAAATAACGATTCAATTTTTATTTAATTGGGCTTTTTTCTTGGTTTTTTTTCCAGGAATAAATTATGTTTGTTTTGAAACCACTTGTTACAGATATTGCATTATTGTTACACACACGAATGTATTTTAATCCTACTGAAATATAAATGTTTCACGCTCTTGGAAAACATTATGTGTGGAAGGCTTCAATTTAGAGTTCAAATACACCACTGATATATTTTTGGACATTTCTATTCCCATTTATCATGCAAATTATATTTACACCTTTAGATGTGTTATACAACCTCGATGAGGATAGTAATTAGATTACTAGTGAATAAATTGCCAATAACACGAAAAAAGGGCAAAAGTTAATCTAAAACTATGAAAATTGCAAGATCATTTAAAAAACATACCGAGACATCCAATGAGATCACAAACACTACCGATCCGTAAAACATAAAACCTTTTTATCCACAATTTTCCTTTCAATATCTTTCCTCTCTTTAACAAAAAAAACCAATCAAATGTCAAAAACAGTGCATAATCAAGAATTATTAGCAAAGGCAGAGGAAGCAAAAAGTTGAATCCATCTAGAAGTCAGAGTTCCATAAAACGTAGCAGTAGCATCTGCCCGCGTCTGCCGGTCCCCAAAGCCTGCTATAAAAATCCTTAATCTTTCAGCTCGATAAAATCCTTTCTCCTTTCTTTCCCCGAATCCCTTTTGGCGACGATAAGGGAAGCACGACATGCGTCGCCTCCAATTCTTCTCCATGTATATGTACATACCTAAAACACTTCCGGGACGAAGAGCCATTACGGGCTGGATAGTAAATAAGGATCGCCCAATTTAAAAAAATAAAAAGGAAGGGGGTCTTCAAGACACGAGTGTAGACATAACGGAATTCCATCGTAAAAATAGATTCCACTCTCATAAAAAGATGTATCTGACGCAGTATGTTTCGTAGCGGGAGTTCTCAAAATAATTGACTCAACCTATTCTCTACACAACACCTACATACGTATAGATACTAGTATAGAAGTGTTGACACACTTGTTAAGAAGACAAACTTACAACTCAGCAAATTTATTTTTTTTCCTAAAAATATTATGCCTTAAGAAACATTTTCGGAATATGCAGTTCTTGAAAATAATTCCCAAACACGTTGAACTTATTCTAAATACAAGAAGAACACATTAAAAGCCTTTTTACCTTATTCTTTAAAATTTTGTGTGCATATTTACTGTGTTAAAAATGTGAATTTTGTTTATAAACTTTATTAACACTTCTTTATCGTAATTCATCAACCTTGATATATTGAAATTCTTATGGTTTAGAACTGTAAGAAGAGTTTTATATTCAGAAGCAGCTCACATGCTTGTATCTATTGCTTCTTACAACATTTCACATTTTCCCAAGTGTGAGGCATTTAAAAACATAAGTAATGTAAAATCGATTTTGACTCTCACCACTTAAAAACAAAAAAAAAAATGTTTTGTTTATTTTCATTAAAAAAAGCATATTAAAGAAGTCAACAATAGCCGAGATAAATAATATTAGACCACGTGAAAATTTTAATAAATATTAAAATTTAACTAATTAAACAACACTTTTTGTGCTTTTACTATTTAATATTGCCTAAGAGATTGGAAATGGTGAAATTAAAAACGAGAATATTTTTGTTTCTTCTTTTTTTTGTAAAAACTAGCATTAGAAAAGAAAATTAGACAGTTATGAAATTCACGAGAATAATTTTTTTGACCTTCAGACCTTTTAGGAAACACTCTTAATTAAGAGTGATTCTTTTGCTTATTGCCAACTTACTATAAAATGAGAAATCTCAGAAGAATAACGACAAAAGTTTATCACACATTTTCGATTATTAATCAATTTATTATACTACAGCCGCGGTTTATTACTGGTTTCAATACAGATAAAATACAAAGAAAGTTTGAAATTGGAAAAAAATCATGATTTGCTTTCTATTCGCTCAATAAACCAATGCAAAAGCTACTGATAGCAAGAAACTACACTATATACTCATAACTTGCGAGGCACACGAGAAATTCGATCCACCATTTTGTATGCTTGTTCCAAATTCATTACCTGCCGCCCCATGCCGAGGAAGGGAGGTCTGGAAATAGTGAATGCAGATGGGCCAAATCTATGCTTTGACGGTGGAGGCCTTCGAGTTAAAATAGACTTCCGAGAAACACCAAAAGGAAAAATGAACGCGGGCCGATTAAAATAGTCATGTGCATCGAAGCCTTGAAAGGGCTGAAGTCCACTAAAAATTTCAGTAATGAAACTTAAGTGTAACAAAACGATCTACAGATGAGATCCTCAAGTTTACAACAAAAGGACAATATGCCCTCTTTAAGAATATATCGTCTCAATTTCAGACAAATATAGCAAAATTACTAAAATTAAAAAAATTGCTTAAGAATATAACAAATAATGTCATTGCTAAAAGAATATAAAAATACAATACATACGTTTTTTTCGGAATAATAATCAAAACCTCTACAATACAAAAACGAGACCAACAATAAACCGTCAAAAGAAAAACGCCCACTGACACAGAAGTACGAAAATGAGAAGAAAATCTTCGACAAGAAGACTTGCCAACACCAGCGATAAGATTCGTTACTAGAGATTACCAACTTATTCCATAAACATGGATGGTTGGAAGCACTTAAAACTATTTCAACAATTTGAAGCTGACGATTACAGATAAGAACATAAAACCATGGAAGCAACTCAAAGGAAACTGAAAACGTTTGCAGAAGGTTTCATACCATTACAAGCCAACACAAATTTTGTTACTTTATTAATTATTATTTTAGTCAAGAAGTTATTAACCATGCGAAGAATATCCCTCCAATAATTTTGACAATCCACGACAAGACTCGCTTATTTACATTAAATAGTGACCATCATGATTTCAAATGGAAATTTGTCCATGTAAGTTACTTATCTATAGAACAATAAAGCCATATCATCAGTGCCAAGTCTCAAGTCTATGGTGTACATGATTCATAAAATTAATTCAATGATGTACTTGATTCATTCAATAAATTATCTGAGCATAACAGAACGCATATGATCTAAAGAGGCAAATCTTAAATGGCATTTAAAAACTTCCTCAGAGAGGTAACTTGCTCGATTTCAAATTATCCAATTTGATGCATAATTGACAGATTTTTTCTAAAAGACTCACGCGATTACCACCTTGTTTGCAATATTTATTGGGTAATTTGTAGCCACGTATATTTATTGTCTACACAATTCCATCAACCTTATAACTACAGCAACATAGCATTTGTATATGATAAAAATGTGGTAAAGACAGATGGTGGCTGTTTTAGAATTTACAAATACATAACAGTGTGATCAATAAACGTAGTTTATCATTTTTAAACTATTCGCAGGAAGGTAAAGGTTGAGGTAAAGGTTTTAAAATCATATTGCAGATATTGTATTAGTGAAGCAAATATAGCATTCAACTGTTGCAAAAATCAATCAACTCCCCCTGCTCGGGAACTGATTGTGTAAGTGAGTAATGAACACATCCAGCGGATGGAGAAGTAGGAAGCCCCTCGAAAGAATGTCCCCTGGGGCTGCTGGATGCGGTGCCAAAAGGTGGTATCTGCATTGTGTCACCACTTGGGCATGCTTCCGTAAAGACGGGATCATTTGTCTCGGTTTTTGAGAAGGTGGCAAACGTCCAAGGGCTCATTCAACCATCGACAATATCCTGCTTCTGACACCCCTCCTCAATTATTCATTCCACCCGCTTTCCATTGGCTCATTAAGAGAAAAGGAAAAGACCTTATTTTTAGATGTCATTTCTGACGCACAGCCTGCCCCCGACAGAAGTACCCTAAAATGCAACCTCGCAAAAAAGAGCATGCCCACAGGAGAATAACGAGGTTATAATTAAACGACGCCACTCATTGTTATCATATCTCGTTTCTCGAAATTACACGGATTGCGTTACCTCTTTTCGAAGTACTAAACAGTTGAAAATTAATTGATTCAGAAAAATAAACGTCGCATTATTTTCTTGAATAAACGAGACATGGTTATGCCCTTATTAATTCTGAGAGATGGTGGTTTCGATAAAAATCACTAATTAAAAAAAAATTTTTTTTATTCTGCGCAGGCCAACAAAATGAATTATCATTCTTTAACAGTGCAACTTGTACGAATGTTGAGAATAACAGATTTGAAAAACTTTTTTGTTTGTCTGTTATTTTCGAATATGCCGCTGAAAGAGAAAAAATTCCATGAATTTTTTCCGTTTTCCACAGAGATTTAAAATCATCTTAATAATAATAATAAAAAAATGAATGACATCTATTTGATGCGCTACAATTTATGCTGAACAATTATCGTCTGAACTGGCGATTGGAAAAAAAATTATACTACTTTGTTCAGGAACGATATTATATGAACAATGAAACTTTACCGAAAACCAAGATTTAAGGAAAAAAATATCGAAAGGCACATTACAAAATAAACCCAATTAATCATAAAAAAATACGTGTTTAGTAACAATATACGAGATTTTTTTTCTCAAAAAGCCTGATTAGGGTTTCTTTCAGATAATTTATTCATTTAAATAACAATTTCAAAAACAGAAAAAAATAGACATTTGCAAATTTAAATAGCTCAAAAATTTCAAATAACTTGCCAATCATTCAACACACAGCTATAAAATTAAAAGCGGTACGAAAGGAATCAAGAAGAGAGTAAGAATTCGAAGGAACCTTCCATCTGACGACAGAAGCGATGAGGAAAGGATAGATAGCGCTCTAATTTCGAAAGATAGATGACCACTGGGAATCCGGCCATGATTAGGGTCCCGGGAGTGTCTAGCGTTCCGCTTCATAATCAATAAACCTTTTCCAATCAGGAGGAAGCGACAATAGCAAAGGGGTGCACTTGATCATAATGAAAGAAATTCCATTTCTGATGATATTACCCTGCAGTTTCATGGATGCATGCTGTCCACATATACACAATCAGACTTTAGCAGCTAGTGAATTATGACACATAATAATGTATTGCCTCGCAAAAGAAAATGCAATTATTAAAACTATTGGACTTATAATAATTAACACTGTGGATATTAATAAAGCAATGTATGTTTGCAAAAAGATAATATCAGAAACGTATTACAGTGATTTTCAAATTCGTTTGAAGGAATCCCTTAGGGACGCCACTCAGTTACAGGACACAGCATAAAAAACTGGAAAGTGCTTCATGGTTGCCAAGCATTACACATTCAAAAATATTATAAGATCAAAATACCTTTTATGATATTCGTTAAAATTTTATTTATATTTTGATACTATTCATCACTAAAATTGTTTAGTTAGGTTAAACTGACAAAAATACATCCAATATGTTTTTTTCAGTTCTCATCATTATACTTTAATTCGGAAGTTCCATCTACAATGGGGATTTGACAGTTATATGCGCACTTTAAGCTACCATGCGATGAGTAAAAGATTAAGAAACACTGAAAAAATTACTTACAAATCAGTCTTCTCCATTAAATCTTTTCAAGAAAAGGTACTTAATAGTCGTAAAATAAAATAAAACAACTGGACAGTGTTCGACGATGCCCGAACATTAAACATGAACAGAAAGGCAGCGCGAGGTGTTCATATTCCCAGGCAGCAGCTACAGGTCCCGAAACCTTTTGTTACTTCCTTTTAAGAGCTACCATCATCAATCTCACTCGCCCAAGTGGACTCTTGCCAAAAGTATTTATTAGTGCCGACTCGATGGCCATTATTCCAGAAAGGACGCCCATTAAAGATTCGGTGTGTTAACCATTGCTTCGGACGCCACCAAACTTTTTTTATTTCATTGCCACTGTTATTCGAATTCAATCCATTTGTTTACAACTCCACGAGGTTTCTTCTGGATGCGATGCATTGCGCGAAACCGGCTAACTTGCTTATTAAAATTGATTTTGAAAATTGTTTACTCGTAAAGAATATACAAAGTGGCAGATTTAGAGTATATAAAGTGAACTGGAAATTGGCTGGAGGGAGGGATATCGTAAGTTGGTTCAGTGCCGGCGAGTCGGAGGGTCGAGGGACGGCAGTCACCCCTTAGTTTTTTAGGGGAAAAATAAATTTTTATTTCATTTTAGCTGCCTAAAACTAGGGATTACAAAAAAGAAATAGTGTTTGAGAAAACTAGTTAATTATTTAACGAAATTTTTAAATTTTGTTGTCTACCCCCTATACTTCCGGGTCTTTTTTGCCCGCTCACTTTTTCCAACCCAACCGCCGCCACTGAGTTGGTTAAAATCAAAACGGTAATAACGAAATAGTTAATTGTTAAAAAATTTCAGAAACGAAAGGCAGGAGGAGCTAAAGAACCGTAAAAAATAACTTTTGTTATTACTTTAACAATCTGTCCTTCAGTTTGAGTGATCCATATTAGTCATAGCATGGTGACTATAATCTATGCGCAGTGAATGTTGCAAAGAGAAAAATCTTCAGAACATAACTTTTAAAGTAATTAAATTTAGTAAATTTTTTTTCCAACATGAACTGATATATACTATATACTATATTTACTGATAGATATAAAGATGGGACAATTCACAACATTCGATTCACATTTCAAAACTTTTCCAATTTCCAGCAATAGGGCAAATAGTATGAATTCGGGACGTCTTGTCATTTCAAATATATTTATGTCCAGATATTACTAATTTAAACAAAGAGAAAAGGATTTTTAACAAAATGTGGGTAAGCATTTAGTCGAACAATACCCAACTTGGGATCACGATCTATAGTTTAAGAAAAATAGTGTTCCATAGCAATCAAATACTTATTATCTATTAACATCCTCAGACCTTTCGAAAAAAAAATGCTTAAGAAATTTACACTCCAATCCTCTTGGGAAGCGTTCATATTTAACACTGCAGAAATTAATCAGAATAAATTTACAGTTCGTGAAAAGCTGGCAATTAAGCTCCTGGAAACATAACCTAGTTTTAAACCCTCCGCAGGAAGAATTCGCAGCTTCATTTCTCACAGAGGTTTGCAAAGTGACAGGGGAGGCAACCTTATCCGTTTCCATCTCACATACCGAGGTGTCTCTCCGCTGTGCTCCGTGAACGAATATTTTCTCTATTCATTTGGGTGGATGATAAAACGAGTAGGGAGAAGATTTCTCCAAAGAGGAAAAGAAGGTAGTGGGAAAAAAACAACAACCGGTGTTTTGGGCGCCGAGATAAATCATTTCCGGAACAGCAGCGAATTCGTTTACGGATCGGCGGATCCTCACGGAATATTCGAGGAATTAAAATGCAGAAGGGAGGAAATTTCGATGCGATAAAGCTCAAGTCAGGGCGCGAATTGTGTCTAAGGCAGAAGTTTACGTTCAATTTAAGCGATTTTAAACAAAAAGCAGATATGCGAAAGAGTAATTTTTAAAATATAAGAGAACTAAGTTGGATGCCAAATCGCTTTAACGAGCTCTTTCAGAAAAATTGGTATTTCAAGAAAAGCGCTGCATTCACAAGCAAAATGCAAGAAGATAGTAGAGTTTTACTTTAGTTACATTAATATCAATACAAACCGAATAACCAACTCAAGATCTACAAAGCTTTAAACAGGCTATGTGAAACAAGAAGAGAAAAAAACACTCCAAATTGAGAAAATACCTTCTCATTACAAAATATTACTACGGTTCACAGCAAAAGTTATGGGAGCATATGGCACAGAATTCTTCCACTCACGACCCCTTTTCAGAAACAGAACTATTCTGCGATTCCATCTCAGAGCGAAAAGTTTGCTCGCGATCCGAACTCTACACATAAGTAGAAGATACAACAGCCTATGGATCCATAATTAATGACAAGCAAGAAGTTGTGCGCAATACATTTATTTGTAAAATTTTACTGAAATATTTGATCGTTGTCAATGTTTCCGCGACCGCAAGTTTCAGACGCCCAGGTAAGAAAGTAGGCATATCTAAATTATAAAAATATCCTGTAATATGTTTAAGACGGCAGTGGTTCTTCTTACAGACTTGCGATTCTTCGCAAGTAGGCAATTTCAAAATCGTAACTTGAAAAATTACAAGATACAAGTCTCTTTGCCTTTCTTCAGAATCTAGTAAATTTGATTTGATTATAACTCTCCAAATTATCAACTGTACATCATTACAGAGTAAGATTTAATGGAAAATATGCATTGAATTGCGATGCTTGACAGCAGTTCCACCGAAGTTTCCTTCTGCCTTCCCCTATGAATTCATTGAAGCGAAGAGAGCATTATGCATTTAGCCCAGAAAGGGCGGAGAATCACTCATTAATCACGCGCGACCCGCACCCGGGCCCGGCTTTATGGTTTCCAAGCAGCCGCTGCGTTCGAAACAAAGGTGGCAGGGCGGCCTTTGAGGAAGCCCCAGAGATTTTCCACTTAATGCGTTATTTAAATTCTGCGGAATATTACCGAGATCGCTGGAACGACATCTTCCTCCCGCGGGAGTCCTTGTGCGGTTCAGTTTCAGAAAATAATGAACAGATAAGGAGAAGGGTATTCATAAACGAAGAGGCACTGTACCATCAGCAAGTCAGCCGAAAAGGACAGGAGCTGAAGGAATCGATCCACGGGAAAGGACACTTAGGGTAGTAGATTTTCTGCACCGAATTCTGATGGTTAACCCAGATGACACAAAACGGCTGGGGAATAAGAAATTGTTCCAAATAAGCAAGTGTTAGAAATTGAATGAATTGATGTACAAAATGGGGATGGGAATAGTATAACCGAAAGCCTGCATTTGGAAATATAGATTTCGGAAAAAGGTATATTTCAAAGAAAATCGACAACTTAAATGTGTGAGTAGAATGAATAATTGAAAATATTTTGAAATCTATTCAATTTTCATTTCAAAAAAATTACGGACCTAACGATTAAACAAGTAAAAAAACACTGAAAATAATCTAATATAAATTAATTTCCACCGAAATTACAAAAATAAAAAGTAGAGTGATTTTACAAAGAAACCACGAATATAAATTCTAGGTTTTGGTTTGTTTTTTTATAAACATACTTTTTTCATGTCCTATGATTTAAAAAATTTCTCCTACACACAGCTTTAAACGCTGCTATAGACGACTTCACCCCTAGAATTATGTGGACTCTGTTATATAGTTTTAGTGGCCATGAGTACTTTACACAATACTGAAAACATTTCTATATGAATATTAAAAGGAATGTACTATTCACATTTAAGTAATGTGCTATAATTTATTTATTGAAATCTTCTTAACTAAAACACAGTTGAGAAATATAAAATGGAAAAAATTCTTTAATGGGGAAGAAATATATTTTTGTTAAGTAGTTAGTTCCGTAAATGTAATGATATTATCCATAACCTACATTTACAAAATGAAATAAACGATGATAAAAAAAAGAGAAAGATTTAAGAGTTCAAAAATATTACTTTAAAACAGATGACGCGTTTATCGGCGTTAATACTGAATTATTGATCAGAAGTTGTCACCAGAAAAAAATACTACATCGACGAAAAAAGTAACGTAGAAGAGAATTTCGCAGATCGCAGTTATTGTACCTCATTAAATAGTAGGCAATAATGTTTTCTTTTTCCGAAAGATGCCAAATCCATTGTTGACCTGGATTCACAAAGGATTAGTGGATAATGCCATAAATAAAATGGACACGCGTCCACAACAATAATTTAGTTTTAAAGCCTGTCGCTATTTCCTAACAATTTGCAAACTATGTTTTCACTGCAAATATTTATGCTCGTTAACCCTTTCTAAGGCCGTGGGACATACTTCATCGATTTTTAATTGCATTTTTTAACGTTGGCGTAAGTACTCGCTAAATTTTTTTGATGAAACAAAAACCTGGATGTTCTAATTTTTTTATATCAAACCATAACGAAGTGTCTCGACTTGGTAATTAATTATTAATTAATAAAATTAATTAACAAAAAACAATGTCATCCAATAAGCTAAATGAATTTCTTTTCTTAAATTAATCTCAATACCAAAGTTATTTTATTATACCACTATTGGAAAAAAAATGGCCTTATAAAGGTCACTTATACACAAGAATACCTAATGACATACAATTACGGCGTCTTTGGAAGCTGAGGATAATAAATATTAATTAAAGATCAATTAAAATTTTGAAAAAAGAAAGTGTTTGAAAGTAGCATATTTCTTTAGTAAGAACAGAAAATCCGTGTAACTGTTAGTAAATTATTAAAGATTTTGCGAATTTATCACTCACTCTCGGTACTTTAACAATAATCTTAAGTCAAATTTTTCAGACAGAAGAATTAATATCTCAATGAAGCCAACCAGTTTTGAAAAGAACACGCAATAGGCTTGATTTTCTTCTTATAGGTTATACCGGTGTATAACGCTATTCTTTGATTTATAATAATTCAAAGCATTCTTTTTTATACAGGATACTTACCGGCGAGAAAAGAACTTTAGCTAACAATGAGGCAGTAAAAATAATCATTATTTTTTTATTTACCAAATGTCAGCTCCGAGAGAAACGATTTCCACTGTTAAACTATACTGACGTTTTAAAAAATGAAATAAAAACGTGCCTCGGCGGAAAACAAAGGCAAAACCTTGCCATCTAGGTTGTGTTCTTCATTTTTTTATTCGAAAAAAATGTTACCTAGACGGCACCACGTGCGTGTTTAAAACTTTCTTTTCCCCTCAATCTTTCTATTTCAGTGGGAAAAAATCATTGGGCAACCTGTTATTAAACCTGCGCTGCTGTCTCGGTAAACTGGACGCATTCCAATGTTTTCGGTTTCCAGACAGCAGAGTATTTTGAGAGAGAATGAATACTATTATTTGTTTCAAATGGAAAAACTGCTTCTGAGAGTCTGCTTGGTTAGAAGGAACAACATTTTATCTAGCATGTAATCGGATTTTTAAAAAGCGGAAAAGAAATTTTTGTGGTTCAGGAATCAAATGCGGATATGCTACGCCAAACACTTGTAAAAATGAAATTCTCACAATGAGTATTCATGAGTAAAACATGATCAAAAGATGGCAATGTAAAAACTGCACTAAAAATGCTAAAAAAATCAATCCATTATAAGATCATCAGATAAATGTAAAAGGCTGGTAAAAAATCTTTTAACAACATTCGCATTTCAAAATACAATCCTATTGAGTTCAAAGACTCAAATAACTGATTGAGTGGAGTGTTACCAAATATTGAGGGCAATGACGGTTGAGTCAGAAAAAAAAAATCAACAACGATTGTTGTTGAAACACGGACATTTGATTATTGAATGTAAATAACTGCTGATTGTCTAGGCAACATGTGGCGGCGACACATTCTGCAAAGTCCACGCCCATGTCTTGAGAAAGTAACTTTGCATGATAAACACATTTTACGGTTTTATTAACATATAACATGTTTCACAGTTATGAAGCATGGATATTTCAGACAACTTAGGATTTTGTCACGTTCATTAAAAAAAGTTAGAAATGCAGTTATTTATAAGCGATATAAACCAGATTTTAAAGAAATCTACATCTCATCTTCGAATACTAACTATTTAGAAGATTAATGAAGCATTAAATCAAAGTATAAAAGCAGTCCAATGAAAAAAAAAATTGTGCTTATTGAATTTCGTCCGACTCTTGCATTTTTAACCGATGCTTTACAACCGATTTCAAAGGAAGGAAAATTCTATTTTGTTGGGTTGTAGAACAGGGTCAGCCTGTGAGGCGAACAACCTTCTCTGAACATAAGTGACAAATCGCAGAAACCAACAATAACTCTCTGCATCAATCGGTTTCCATGCCGTTCGTATCTAACGTGATTCTGGACCAGAACACGTACTTCATGCTTTTTGAGGGCTTCCATCAAAGGTTAAAGTTCGGCCAGTGGTGATTTCACTTCCCATGAGCTCGCCACTGGCTCTGTGCCAGCGTTCCCCAACGAAAAATCTCGAAAATCGACCCAATTGATTCACCCCTCGTCCCCCTGCTACTTTTTGCGAGGCCTGGCTCCTCCAAGAGGGATACGTTTCAGCGTAATTGCTTTCAGCCAGAAAGAATAAAAGAGATAAAACGAAAGCGGAGTTATGATCCCGCATATTATGAATTTTTACATGCACAAAAAACCTTGCCTAATTGTTATTCAATATCACCTTTTTTTTATTTAAGTAAGATGCTCCCTTTGATATAAAGCAGAGAGGGGCAACATTGCTAGAATGTGGTATCATTCCAGTTAAGCTTAGGTTTTAATTCATGACACAACATATAGCGAAAGTTTTTTTTTATCAGTAACTTCCAATTAAAATCGCATTAATGATCGGTATCAGCTTGCAAGCATACATCCTAGCTTTCCACAAGGATATTCTGAATTCTGCATTTGGATTTGATAAATCGATTTGAAATATCTGATATGCCTAAGCTAATGTGTCACTTCTTAAAAGTTATATCTGTTTAAGTATTGCAAAAGTTTAAAATCGCAAAAAGTTGCAGAAAATAGTAAAGAATGGGAGGATACTATCCTTGCACGTATTCTTGTTATAATTTCATCCCAACTTTAAAATTGAACGCTCGAATTTCAAAATTTTATCGAGTTTTAAAATTATGAGCAACTGAGCCGGCAGTTATCCGATAGTGGAATTGGGCCGCCGCAGGCGGAGAGGGGCGTGGAAACCCTCTCCTCCCCAATAAATAACAAAATATATGAATCTCTATGAAATTCAATAAAATTAATGGTTTTCGAGATAGATCTTAGTATGTTCTCTTGGCTGCGAACCACTCTTTCTGACTAAATGCAGAAAGCCCAGGGGATCAAGTAGTGCCATATTTCCTGCAATCGATACAAGTCATACTTCATCATTCGCGAAAAGAGGCTGTGAGGCAAAAAAAGCTCATCAATTCCGAAGTGGCACGGGCACGAAGTAGGGCCGAGAAAAATCTTTTTCCACGCCAAATAGAAATGACGATCGGAATTCGATTTGCAGGCAGGTAATGCACAAATCTCAAGTGGGTATCAACGGCAACCTTTCACATCCGACGAGGCGGAAGTCTATCGCGATGACACTTTTGGAGAGCTTTATTTCGTTTCTTTTTGCATAGTTTTTGATACAAAGGGGGATTTCCTGCAGTGATAGAAGGATCAGAATTTTATATTAGTTCGCGTAAGAAATGGGTTTTAGACAATATCAGCAGAGAGAAAACGATCAAAACAACTTAAAAAAAATAACTTTTATTATACAAGATGTGTTTTATAGGTGGGTCACTGGTTAAAAACTTTATTACAAAACTTCACACTTAAGTTAGAATTTTAGTCACGTGACTTCTGTTTAGCAATAACGGTTAGCTTCCAAAATGCAGCTGCCTGAAAGAAATTATTCTTAAATATCTTAACTTTCATACAAAAAATTGTTGGTTGAATCTAGTGATTAAGCTTTACAGCCAATAAATGGTAAGTTATCAAATATCAAGTTAGAAAAATTCGAAGCACGATTGGTGAATATGTTGTTTTATTTTCTGATTTTAATAATCACAACGCGACAACAATATTAAAAATGCCAAGAAACTTTCTAGCAGTATGTATATAAAAATACGGTACTAAACTGGTAACATTTCTGACGTAAGAAACTCAAGGACACATTCCTTAAAAAACACACACACACACGATTTTTTATACTGCAGGAATTATACAAACCATTAAAGAAAATGCAGTTTTAATTTATACGCCCTCTTTCATTTCTGAAATTCAATACCGTCATTAAGTCTTTAAGAGATAAGTAATGTTGCTTAAATGGTAAGAGAAATAAGCACATTTACAAGAAAGACTAACACAATGACAAAATGGTATGAATTAAGTCAGATGAGAAAGAAAAACATCCAAAATCAATTATGCACCCGAGACAAATCATCCATTGCTGTTGTATCCAGGCAACCAAACAAAGTAAGCAATTTAAAGTACCAAGACAATATCCTCGTTAGCAAATAGAAATAAATAATTTCATCAATATGGTAATTCAAAAGCAAACTTTAATATTCAGAAATACAACTAAACTATACCTGCATAGTTCATGTATTAGTTGCCCACTTACAAACATTTTTGGTCGTCATTTGTAATCAGATAATTAATTCCTAGTTCGTTATTTTAACAAAATTCCCTAAATAGTCCAATTTACAATATATACTCTATACAACAGGGTTTCTTTAATTATGGACAAAAATGGGGCCTCGAGAACAAAGTTTAAGCACCTTTGCTATCTTCCAAATGATAAGGTTAAAACATAAATAATATCATAAACCAAACCTGCAGCAATCAATTAAAAATAAATCAGCTAAACGAATCCAAACATGCATACTTCCGTATTCAGGTGAAACATTTAAGTAAAATGAAAATCGGATAGCTTATTTTTTAATTATCAATTTAAGAGCAGCAATAAAATCCTAGGTAGTTCCTTTAAGAATAAAAAAATTGTTCATGAATTTCACACATAAATCTTTCATATAGTTTGGTTCGAGCGCGAATTATACCACAAAGCAAACCAACAGAAATCAATTAAAAATAAAGCACATTAATTAATCCTACCTGCAAAGATATTTGAATGGAAAGTGCCACTGATCTCGATCTACACGTCGACGAAATGTGATCAACACCCAGTCATCCATTCACCTGCCGCTATATCCACAACTTCGTAAGCAAACATTCGGATGTATACGTTACACACAAACTACTACCGAGGAAACACGAAGCCAGACGAAGTATGAATAGCTCGGAGGGGAGAAAGCGTGCGGGTACAGCGGCCACTCCACTTCGATTTCAGAGACACCGGATTTTACATCGATTAATTCAAGGATAGGTGGAAAAGTCGTTCATACAAATAAGAACGATTCGAAAGAAAAATAAATTCAAGCAACGTATCTCGGAATGAGATCAATGACATGGCACAGAATATGCTCTTTTGCAACGGTTTATTTATTTATAACAATCATATACTTAACGGCTTATAATTATTGTTATTATACAAGTTTCAAACAAGGAACTTTATCACGGACGTTACCAAAACGGTTTTAGAGGGGAAATTAACGTGTATCTTCTGATTTTCATATGTTTCTGACATAGCAAGCTTTTTATTATCATTTTGCAATGGTGCTGCATTCTACAGCGGCACAATGATAATCCAGCAACAGTTTCCGCGCTGCTTTTAAGCAATATACGATGAACCCAAATCGACTTGTTAAAAATTCATTATCAAACGAATATCGATCCACGAACATATACGACATATATTGCGACTTGTGTATTGATTTACATTAACTAAACTTTTTGCTTTTTTTTTATTGAGTTTGAACTTAGCAAGTTAAGTTATCATGTGAAGAATTTAATTTTGATGGACGCATTCTTTGCTAACGAAGCCATTTACTATTATGAGCAATTTTGCACATTTGTCTGGTAATTAAAAAAATACTATTATGTGATAAAATGGCGGTTCATCCAAATAATCGAAATAAATGAAAACATCCTCAGAAAGCCTTCCTTTGTCCAATACTTCAAAAATGCATCTTGACATAAATGAATATACTTCATCTATAGAAGCAAATTTCCAAACGCATTTGAAGCTTTCTACGAATAATTTGCCGACTTCAAACTTACCAGTTTTAAGACTGTTAAACAAAATTTTCATTGAATTCTTTCAGAATACTGCCACTGTACACCTTGTTTAATTAGTCATGTCTGCATTCACCAAAACGTTTTGCCTACGCAAACACCACTGACTTCATTAAGAAAAGAGTATCACTTCTACACAAGATAATAATTCGGAAAAAAAGTTCATTTCCGTAAAAGAATTTTTTAATTGTCCAGGAAAAGGACTCGCGAATTTTTTCTGAATTTGAAATTCCGACGGTATTTCTGTATCCTGGAGAGAAAATGAGTCGAATCGCTATGCGGAACAAGGCAGGAAATACATTGGCCAAATGATTTATTTTCATAAGATATTTTCTGTTCTTTTTGAAGGCGTCTAATTAAGAGATATTTGAAGGTTACTGAACGCGTAATATACACGACATCAGAATAACATTTTCCGCTGGAAGGACTGGGATAAAGCAATCAAGTTGAATATTTTAATTTCTTTGAATTTACAAAATTGATAGAATTCTAATAAATTTTAATAAGTGAAAGAAGCATTCGTCAAAGTATCAGGAAATATTAGGTATAAGGACTTTTATAAAATCAGTGAGACAAAAACAAGTAAAAGTGTAACCACACAAGTATACATATCCCTAATCGCGTACATGCAAAACTGATCCACTGAAGCATTTAAGTAATCATTTAAGGGCACAATCATTTCTGCTGCAGAATACTGACAAAAATTAAAAGTATAACAAATAGCCAAATTCAAATTAACGAGATGTAAAGATTAGGTGAGCCTTTTTTTCCCATTAATGTAGGACTAAGTTCCTCCCATCGGGGTCTCAGGAAGGAATTTGATTCACACGCCTAAACGCCACAAAAAACGTTGTATAGGAGATCCTCTATATCCTGGTAACTACATATGTTAAAAACAGAACTAATGTCTTAGTCTAGAGATAAAGGGTAACAGCAGAAGTCACACACACACAAAAAAAATGAAAATTGGAATTGTAGTTCAGCGACTACTGAGTCGCAAAGTTGGGCAAAAATACGCCTTAATTGGTGATGCGATCCTCTGTATCTCGATAACAACATATGTTAAAAACATAACCAATGTCTTATTTTAGAGATAAAGGGTAACAACAGAGGTTACAAAAAAAAAAAAAATGAAACTCGAAAAAGAGTCACGCGAGTAAAGTAGTCCTACGTCTTTAATATCAGCGGCTGTTTGAAAAAGACAGCCTCCCGTCATTTTTTTCGTTAGAGACGAGTTTCAGAAACAAGGTAAAGCGTCAAAAATCCAATCAAAATGAGGCAACCTTCTCTCAGATTACAGGTTCATTCGGATATTGGAATTCCATAAGGAATCTAATAAGTGCAGTTCAGTAAATTGAGTACACAAGTCTCATTACAATTCATTGCAATTACTTTAATGAAAAACAAATGGCTATAGACATTTACTACACCAAAATTCTTAAAATTGTTTATATAACAAAATTTTAAAGGAAATAATTAAAAGTTAACAAAACAGAACACAAAATTCATATTTTTTTGCAGCTTTTTTCTATAATTGAATTTAAACCGCATTAAGAGCTATATCGTATAAGTCATTCATGTTTTCAACATTCCGAATGATCGACGGATTACACATACAGTATCACATTAAAAACACTTAATGTTATGTATCGCACTCAGCCTACTTATCTTTATGAAAATAGAAACAGTTTTTAAGCAATAAAAGAAACTTTGCCATACATCAGGAACACATTCTTCTGTCTCCAGTTCCACATTTGTGCCTTTTTGAAAGTTCTGCTGTACATATTGCCCCCATATATTGAAATGCAATTAATGCACGCAATTTTAAACAATGCAATGCAAAACAATTGCTTTTTGGCATATATATTTCAGCATTTGCAATATCATTTCCTCTGTCGTTGAATAGACCTGCTCTAAATGATTAATGGCGGTGTGACAACTTAGTACAACGGATCTAACTCTGAACTTTCTCATTCCTCCCGCTCGAATAAAAGCACATCAGAATCCACAAGCGCGTTAAATATGCATTTGTTTCATTGCACAGATTCCATTAAGCTCCATTAACAGACGGGGCCAAATGAAGACCCTTGCAGGGAAGGCAGAATATGGCATATATAGTAGGCGAGGTGACATAGTAATGCAGTAACTGATCATGCATACCAACTAGCTATTTTTGCAATACAAAATTATGCGAATTTTAATATAAGTGAATTGACATTTTATTATAATTACTAAGATATTCGTACGAAGCGTTTTATGGTGTTTTCTTGGAAAGAAAATTCAAAAAGTTACGAAATTCTTATGCTTAGTTACATAAAGTGGAAATATTTGAATTCATATAATAGCAAATTAAAACATATAAGAGAGTGTTCTTAAACCGCGGGCCATGGAATGTTAAAATCGTGAAAGATTTAGCATCAGTTTCTTGTCCCTGTTGAATACTTTTTAGCCAAAATAAATATATATAGATTTAAAACAGTTCATTGAATTCACGACCTAGTATTAAATTGATACTTATTACTGTTCATTAAAATAAAGCTTCAAATTCCTTGTTTTGTACTTTCCTCTTTTGTGATAGCGAATATTTTTTAAACAACACTGGGGGAAAGAAAATTCTCCTCGTCCTAAAAGGGTCACGGTTCTTTCAATAATAATATTTCTTGCATTGATTTCTTTCCTGATATGTATGACAAATCTTGGAATTCTAATTTCGGAACAATGTAATTTATTCATGACCTAAATTTATTGTTAACATTCTACATCCATGAGACGTTGTTCTACGATCTTTCGGGAATAAATAAATGAAAGTACTCTTTAACGCAAATAGTACAGGAACGGAACTATTTTAAACACCAGAAATACAAAAACCAGAATCTCTCTTTAAAATTATTCTTAGCACAAAACTTAACTGCGACTGCAAAAGGCGCGAAATATATGGAAGACCCAATCCTCGGAGACGTTAACTAAAATCCAAACAGAAAAGTAAATTAAGTGAGGAATTCGTTTAGAGGAAAGTCCCCTCCTCCTCTCGTCTAACGACGTTCCATTTCGCTCGGGGGGAAAGAGATTAAGACGTTTGGAATGAATGAGCTAGCACCCATCCCACGGATTGAATTAGGTAGCTTAATTTTGTAATTCTGTTTGTAGTAAAACTTTCCGCGACCAGACTATGCTGCAGGCAAGTTCGTTTGCTAATTACCGCCATGAAAACATGTTATGGAAATGAGTTCGGAGAAGTTAGAGTATATTTAACGACTGGTGGACTGTTTGAATAAATCTACGAGTTTTATATTTAAGGCACATGTGAGATGATGTATGTAAAATGATTAAAGTTATGAAAAAGTATTTTTTAGAAACTTAAAGTAATTCCATTATTATTTTTTGTTCATCTTGCAAGGAGAAAGTTTGGGTACAGCAAATGATTCTGCACTGTTAGTTGCCAAAGTTCCTAAAATCCTCGAAGAAATTGCCCTTACAATTATTTTATTTAACTTATGAAATGCACTTCCATTAGTAACACTGCAGAAAGCGATAGCATTTTACATCAATATAGTTAAACAAATATACTGAGCCTAAAGTTTCTGCCACTCTGTTGGACAGCAATATCACTTCGTTAGATGCTTATTAAAAGGTATCTGACTACGTCTAAAAGACGGTTTTGGGTCGAAATTCACAAAATTTTTTTATGGTTTTACTTTAAAGTCCATTTATTTAGCTTTCTAAATCTGGGTTTATTTTATTTTTACGATGAATAGAAACGGAGATATAGAATTTTTTATGAAGCACGGTAGCTGAAAACGAAACCGGAAGTTGGCTGTTTTCCCTCGTTATACCCAATACACCGCACTCTGAAGTATAAATTAATTTGCTTTTTATTTATTTCGATTAATTATACACTCTATCTGCAAGTCATGTCAATTTGAATAAGATTTTGAGTTTCGACTAGCTACTGCGAACATTTTTCCCAAAATGCATATTTGTGGAGTTACAAAATTCACGTTTTGGGATATCGATAGCTTAATTGTTGTTTAATGATTGATTTTAAGATCTTATAAGAGTATTTCATGAACTGGGAACAGTTCCTGGCCAACATATACATTGAAATAATATCTTAACCTCAATAACCATAGAATCGTCACTTCTAATAGACAGTCTTTGGCAGGAACAAAAAACGCTAGAAAAAAATTACGGGCTCTCAGAATAAAAAAATATGATAAGATTCTCAATAAAGAAGGTATATCCTACAAATGTGACAAATTTCAAAAGAAGTTAAATAAATATATTTTTTATGAAAAGCAAATTAAAACTTTAAACGCGTTTTTTGGAAAACTTATATTTCGTCAAAAGTCACTTACGCAAAACACGATATCTCAAAACATTATCTATATATTTCCTTGAAATTTTGTATATATGTTGTCTTAAGTGTAGTAAAGGCAATGAACTAGACATATAGTTTTGAGATCAATAGTTTTTGATTTAGAGCTACCTAATGTTGATTATACCTATGCATTTTGTGAAATTTTGAATAAGAGAATACTCGACTGGCCATAACTTTCCTGTAAATGCAAGTATTTCTTAGATCCTAGTTCATTGCCTTCTCCATAGCTGTAAATGTGCTGTGTAGAGAAATAATTTGAATATATGGATTAGAATTTCTGCTAGAGTGTTTTGCTTTTTGCTCTAATTTTACCCCTTTTTTACCTAAATTATCCCATTTTACTGAATCTCAAGTGACATAAAATTTCCTGACTGCTATTAATGGTTGTTTTGAATCATATTGAGTCAGAAAATGAACTGAAATTGCACATTAAAGCGCTTTTTCAAAAATTCGTTCCCGCACGTAGTCAGATACCTTAAACCAAAACTTCTTCAAAACAGATTCTAATAACATTCACAATTGTTTATTAATAAATAAACAATATTAATACATTTCGAAATTAGTATTAAAAAATTTCACCCGATTAAGAAATGTATAGATAATAAATATAATTGCAAAAAGGAAAGTCATTTATGCACGATATCAGAAAAAAAACTGCTGATGAATGAATATAGCCAAAATTTTATACTTTAAAAATGATTTAAACGGTTATTTAATTGCACCATTAAGGATTACCTGCTTTCAGACAATGAAGACATACGACAAAGGTATTGTGTTCAAGACACAAAAGTGAAGTTCTGACCAATCAGAAGAGTTATAATAGATAATCAAGATGCAAGGGCATGCAAAAGTTTTCATGATTGGACAATTTTGTACTTTAATACATATCAAGTGACACATTAACTAGGGCTTGATAAAAAAAAATGAATATATATCTTTCCTTTTTCATGGCCATTTAATGCACTTTAGATCATTTTTTGGAACGATTTTATACGGTCATTAACTAAATCAACGAGCTGCGGAATTTTGCAGTGAAATCAATGAAGTTTCGATCGAGCAAACGAAACACTGTAATATGAACTTTAATTCGAAGTAATAACAAAAGTGCAAGCACAAATTCGCGATAACAACAATAACAAAAGCATTTCGGCGTCTAAGCTGCGTATTGCGCAAAAAGAGAAGAAACAAAGAAGATAATAATAATAATAAAAAGAGCTAGTACGGAAATTTAATTTTTTCAAGTCATTAAAAAACGAATAATAAAAGATGTACTGTAGGCATGCGGCCTCTGCCTACTAATCACAATTCAAAACCGACAGTCGTCGTGGAAGTTTAACAAATGAACTCAGCACACAAAAATTAATCGACTTGGATCTTTTTATTTAAACACCCTCAATTATAATTTTAAAAGTGCAGAGACGGTACAAAAATGTTCTTTTACTCACACCGGAACTTTAATTAAGGCGTTTCTTCTTTTTTTTACAACTCATCTTCCTCACTGCACTAACGATGCAGTGTCATCATCTTTCTTTAGAAAAAGCTATCATGAATGTTAAATTTGATCCACGGCAAAAATCTCCCTTTTATCTTTAAAAACGCAAACATTTAATTCCTTAAAGCGCCCCCTAGCGGTCGTTAAGGCGAAAATAGGAAGACTGGCTTTGGATGGCGGAGTTGTTTGCCCCTAAAGAACTCTTTTATCAGATGGGAAAGCTTTCCCAACCACAGAATATTTCGAATTAGGTGCCACCCAAAATGCACTTAAAAGAGTTTTACGAAGCGTCGTTGCACAAGCGGAATTTAAATTTCGAGGAAACACACTTGCTTTATTTCATATCTGGAATAGCAGCAGGGGTTATTTAATTTCGTAGGAGAGCAGAAGTAACGTGCATAAAAATTAGGCACCATGTTATGGAAAATTCTTCGAGCTGACGGTTGAATGACCACATAAATTGGCTTCTCATTTGGAGAGGGGCTTGTTCAGATTTGAACAAAATCTCAGTCAACTCTTTACAGGGAAAGGAGAGATACTTAACAAATTCATCGCTATGGACGAATTAGACGGAAGCTCCAAGAAAGACAAAAAGTGACCGTGCTCAGTCTAGACAATTTATAAATCAAAAAAGAAAGAGGTGAACATGTTCTGCGGACATCTAGTAACATGTTTAACTTCATAAATTTGTTATGCAAGTCAAATTCTAGTGCGCAGCGAAAATTCCTGAAGGACGAGATATCTCGTCCGTAGCGATGAATGTGTTAAAACACACAGGGCGCTATTTTTTTCGCATGTTGTTTAGTTGAAACAGCGTGAATATATTTTACGGTGACTTCTTTGAGTTAAAAATGGGAGAAAAGAAGCAGCAATCGATATTCATTTTTCCCCGATCATTGTGCTACTGATCACCGTAATTACTCAGGTATAGAAAAATGTGAAACAAAGAACAAGAACAGCTTTGAAAAATTTTAGAATATTTACTACAAAGAATTTTTTAAGAAACGGGATGATCTACAGCCAGAGAGGAATACTTCAGGCATAATAAAATCGATTATCTTATAATAAAACAACCAAAATAATATTTTAGAGACACAACAATCACAATGGCGACTGGGACAGTATTTCTTTTAAAGAAATAAACAACGCGAAATAATAATACTAATAAAATAATCTAAGAAGCAAGAAAAGACGAAGTTTACTGACCTCATTCGCACATTTCGGAATAAATCGAAAGATCTACTTTAGTTCCTTTTTAACCATATATCTGATCTAATGCAAAAGTAATCATGGTCCTTCAAAATCGTTATTTAGAAGACAGATACCCCGGAGGCATTACGGCTTTATCGATACATTACATCAGATGTCATCGCTATGAAATTTTTTCTTGACACTTTAGTCACAAACTCATATTTCTTCGAAGCACTTTTGAGATAGCCGATGACCTCGAATTCTTCAGTCTTGAAATTTATCAAACTATCCACTTAACATAGAAGAAATACCAATTTGATATTAAATAGAATTTTGTTTCTTTCAGCAAATTAGTGTATTACTTTACGAGCCTAGGGAATAATTAGCAGTTAAAAATAAATGGTAAGAAAAAGAAACCAACCGTTGAGATTATGAATTAGAAACTTATTCCTTATAGGTTTTGCTTATAAACTCTAAATACTCTATCTCTTAATATACTACACAAAAAGCATAGGTATAAGAATTTAACTTACGAAACACTTAATACCTCCAATCGTTATCACGTTGGTGCGGTGTAGAGGTTTATAAAAGGAGTGGAAGTTCGGGTGTTGTCCTTCCTCCCCCGCGGTTCAAAATTACGAGGATCGTCCTTCCCGGTGCTTCAAAATGGTATGGAAATCTAACTAAATTAAATTAAACTTAATCTTTTCAAGACGCTTATTGGAGAAAAAGAAAAGTACATTTAAACGCATCAAATTACTCTATAAAGTTCGTAAATATGCAGCAAAAACATAACTAAGGGGAAAATGAATGAAATAAAAATCCCCACCGAGAAAGACTTCACCTTAATCAACATTTTTCTTGGCATGCTGCCATTTGGTGAACAAATGTCAGAGAAACATACGGTCTCATTAGCGACCAGCTATGTAGACACTATTGTAAGATGATTTGCAGCAACAACAGAGGTTCCACTGTTTTATTGGTTCATGTGATGTGTAACTTTCATTAAACATTTATCGAGGATTCAATTTCAGAATAGAAAAAAAAAGTTGTTAAGATTTCCTTATGATGTTTAATTTGTTGATTTCTTGTCTTTTTTTAATGTTTTATTTTACAATATGTCTTCAGTAAGTTCTTCATAACTCGCGTAACTGGAGAATTCACAGGCTCTAGAACAAAAATGTTGCATATTGAATTTGGGCTCACATTTGGGGGAAAAGAAAATCGGTCGAAGAAACTTTAAAACCCTTGAAATGAAAAAGAAGGTATTTCTTCTTCACAATTACCTTGATATAAAAAAGCGACGTAAGCTTTATATATATATCAGAATATACATATAAAAAAAGGGAAATTGTTTCTTCATACTGCAGTGAGAAAGTGCCATAAATAAGTGGGCTCCACACACACCTGATTCCGCACGTCTGCCATCCATTCAGCCGAAGGAAACAGACGGTCCCATAAATTTCAATTCGCCACCAATTGTTCTGTCAGCGACCCCTTATTAACTCCCTTTCTCTCCACCCCGGAACAAACAGAAAGGATCGAAAAGCTACACTTTCAAGCGTTATAACGCAGTTTCTTTGGAAAAATTAATAAGAACTTTCAATTTTTCAGATGTTTTATACTGAAATCTTTCCTGGGATTTCAAATGCTGTACCACAGTGTTCTATCAGTGTTTCCTTATAAACTGCCTCCCTTTCTCTCCACTCCGGAACTAAAATGATAGAAACGATACAATGTGAAGCTTCCGTACAAAGGTGAAGAGGAATGAATCGAGTTCTTATTTGGTTTAATTTACTTCAGCAAGATTTAACTTGTCGTTTTGAAGCTACACGAGGACTATTCTGAGACGGACATCGGCATTTTGAATTGTGGTCAGAAGACGAGGACAAGAAGCCTGAGCCCCTCTCATTACTGCGTATCATTATCATGACTGATTTCCTTTAATAAAATTTAAAACACAGATTTCAACACGATCGTTTATAACACAGTTTCCTAGGAAAATTAATAAATACTTTCAATTCTTCATTTGTTTTACACTGAAATTTTTCCTGGTATTTCAAATGCCATGCCATAGCAACAAGATTAATTGCGGAACTAACCACTCTTCATTACAAATGTGATAAAGACTTTACACGAATTCACGACTATTTACACTGCACATATACGCACATCAACACCTCACGTGACATTTACGATCCAAGAATCAATCAAGTCAATCAGTAGCGCATAACTTATTTTGCAATCGAATTAAAGGTTGTCCCGTCTCCAACAGCAGGTAATATCTGAAAAGACAGCGTTCTATTCACTGATTCGCAGCCTTATCAGACCCGTAAAGAGTTTACGTTTACGCAATAATTTTACGAGCCCGCCATCACTTTTACGACGGAATCTTTCAAGCGTCAGCAACTCTCCGGTTAATTTGAAACAAAAACACTTTTCCAGCGGGAAACTCAGCATAATACACTTATGGTCTATTGTTCACATGCAGTTATTAAGCATCCGATTCCTTGGACGCAGGATCATCTCGTTTTGATTTAAAAGATAATTCAACAGTAAAGCCCGCTTTTAAAACTATTAACTTCGCATTTTCATTCATTTCGTTTGACATGAGATGAAGAGTTTAGTCGATATTACAGAATTATTCTCTTTTAGAGTTTGAGATTTTATGGTTAAAATTCGCCATGTGAAAAATTCATAAAATAAGCAATTATAATAAAAAAACATATGCATACAGAGAATAGCTTTTAGTTTCATTGATAGCATATTCACTGCAGTTTTGCACAGGTTTTTTAAAATAAAAATTTAAATGCATATCCTATTATTTAAATGCATAAATTTAAGGAAACTAAAAAAAGACGATATATATATAAATTTAGGAAACAATATCAAAAATGCATCGAATGACTTTCAAAACAATTTATAACTTCCAGGAGCTTATTCTTTTGTTGATAAGCATACGTGGAAGTTGTATGTTTCCGTAACATTAAAATAAAAAATCCAACTCATAATGTATGTAAAAGTATATTCAGAATTATATTCGAATTCATAACTCCTTTTTCTGCGGATTTATACCAAAGCCGTAAATAACTTATTTATTTGTTGCATCAATTAGGATTTTGTAAGACGCTTTCTCTTTGCCTTTTTCTTTTGCGAGGCGCTTTCATAGAATATCGGAAATAAAATTAAACTGTATAAAAAAAGAGAATTATAAGACTAAATCTGTTTCTTAAATATTAACGAAGGAAACAAATGGCTCGCAGCTATGATTAAAAAGCAATCAATCATTAAAAGAAGGAAAAGAATTATATACTTATCAAGATATATATATGTGTATATATACGATAACGAAAACTGAAGGAACAGAATAGTACACTTGCAGATTTGAAAAATGAACAAAAACGGAACGAAGACAAAATTTACCTTGAAATTCCAAATAACAAAAATAAAAATATTATGGAGAATGGAACACTTACAGAGAATCCTCAATGGAGTTCACTGGAAATTTTCAATTCACCAGTCACTTAGAACATGCACACTTGATTTATCAGGACGCCAAAAATCCGACGAATCAAAAAACACACATTTACGCCAAAAGTGTTTCCAGATGATTCATTAAAACTTAAATCGGACTAAATATCCATTCAGTTCCGATGTTAGATTTTCAGCCTCTTCGAATCGATTTGAATAAAGAAGAGAAAAAATAAAAATGGATTTGCAAAGGCAGAGAGTGTTAAGAAACTACTTCTTAACCAACCCAGAATCGAAGAGATAATCTTGGTTGATGGGCATCCAAGACTTGGTGAAATTTGGGGCAATTAGAGATAAGTTTTATGATGCGATAAGAAAAGAGGCGGTGTATACACGCAAAAACCAGCTATTATCGGATCTAGGGCACTGTTATATCCACAACGTCTATCTAAGATGAATAGCGAAATATCTGTACAGCAAACATTCTCGTCGATTCTTCCCAGTGCTCAAACCAGTAATGAAGGATAATTCTTGCAACAAAGACAGTTTAATAAATTAAATTTAAAATTAGTCTCTTATGATTGCAGTTAAGTTTGATAAAGAATAAACCAAATTAAAGACATTAAACAGCAGTCTTTAATTTACCGGTATTTCTTATTATCAGTAAAAATTAAGAACAACTGCATGTACAACAAAAGTTTATCGAACAAAGATTAACGAAAATTCGCCACGTTTTCATGTGTCATTTACAATGACTCACAAGACACATACACTATATGCCCAAAAGTATCCGGACACTTGCAGATTTTCACAATTTCTCCGGAATGGTTTAATCGACTGCCTTTAAACTTCGGACATGTAAAGAATAGACAATAACTCACATTTTACATTGAAGATTCGGTCCTGAGGGCAATTAGGGGGCCGTCTACAAACTGATGAAGACAAAAACGTTTTTGGCCCACCCCGCATCACAGAATACTGATAATAAGATGAAACTTTCAGAAATGGCAATGTTAATTGCGCATATTATTTCCAGGAATTTTCGTAAACTCAGCTTAAATATTTGGGAAGATATAAAGGTTTTCTTAAAAAATCTCAAATTTTCCCACCTATTTTTTGCTTATAACATGCAGAGTTTTCTGTTATATTATGCGACACTTACAGAAAAGATGACAATATGTTAGAGAAGCATTTGTGTGAAATTTGGAAAAGAATTGCTGAATATTACAGGAATTATGAGCAACTTTAGTAAATAGTGTTTTACTGCGCATGCGCGAAACATAGTGAAATTTTTCTTTCACAACTTTAAAGCCAGATATATAGGGCAACCTATATAAAAAATTCAGTTCAATATCTTTAGTATTCAGAAAGATATCGGCATTACAACGAGCAGAATTTTAGCTCCTGTCGAAGAGAAGCTAAAAGATGAGGGGTTGTACACAAATTGATATTTCTTAAACTTATATCTTTAAATAGTTATATCGAATTGTATAGAGGTTAGAAACCATGAACACGTATCAATTACAGGCATAACTTAAATTCCAGCAAATTAGGCACTATAAATAACAAAAATTTTATTACTTTAATTATATTATTTACATTATTATTAACAAGTTACATATTACCATTTTACGGCCAAACGATATTTTTAAATATATTTATTTTATGGCGAAACGATTTTTTATCTAATTAATTTCTTTTCTTAAAAATATTTTAATAATTCTACATATATATTTTTTTATTCGTTACGAATATTAGATATGTCCATGGGTATTCAGCAAATTTTAACCACTATACAATTCAATATAACTATTTAAATATCAATATCAATTTGTGTACAACCCCTCATCTTTTAGCTTCTCTTCGACAGGAGCTAAAATTTTGCTCGTTGTAATGCCGATATCTTTCTAAATACTAAAGATATTGAACTGAATTTTTTTATATAGGTTGCCCTATATATCAGGCTTTAAAGTTGTGAAAGAAAAATTACACTATGCTTCGCGCATGCGCAGTAACACACTATTTACTAAAGTAGCTCATAATTCCTGTAATATTCAACAATTCTTTTCCAAAGTTTTACACAAATGCTTCCCTAACATATTGTCATCTTTTCTGTAAGTTTCGCATAATATAACAGAAAACTCTGCATGTTATAAGCAAAAAACAGGTGGGAAAATTTGAGAGTTTTTAAGAAAACCTTTATATCTTCCCAAATATTTACGCTGAGTTTACGAAAATTCCTGTAAATAATATACACATTAAACATTACCATTTCTGAAAGTTTCATCTTGTTATCAGTATTCTCTGAAGCGGGGTGGGCCAAACACGTTTTTGTCTTCATCAGTTTGAAGACGGCCCCCTAACTGCTCTCAGGACCGAATCTTCAATGTAAAATGTGAGTTATTGTCTATTCTTTACATGTCCGAAGTTTAAAGGCAGTCGGTTGAACCATTCCGGAGAAATTCTAAAAAATGTGAAAATCTGCAAGTGTCCGGATACTTTTGGGCATATAGTGTATGATTCTATCTGCGAAATGTGTAAATTAATCGTATCAATTAGGGTTTGATGTTATACAGACAAACCGTAGATTATCCAGGCCAATTAAGAGTTTGACTTTCTATTGATTACCTGACTTCATAGAAATGTAGGATTAAAGCTATTCGGAATAACGGCATTTAGAAGAAGCATTGCTATCCGATATTATTTCATAAGAGCGTCGATTATCAAATTAATTGTTCGACCTCATTTCGATAGCCGATATTTTTAAAATTAATATTTTTGAATGTATAGTGTTTAAATAATGCGCACTAAACTCCTATTTAACAAATGTTTATTTGAAGTGGGGTGGGGAAGGGTCTCCTAAAGCAATATGAATATCAAGATACTTTTCACACTTTTCCATAAAAAAGACATAACAAGATGATTAACATACCAAATCAGCATTATTTATTACTGATGAGGCACTATTTTATTTCTTTATACAGAAATCCTTTTTAATAAAATTTAGCACACTGATGACTTTTAAGACAAGTTTTCCTTCTACATCAAAAACAAGCTGAAGACAATTCGTTTACAACAACATCCGTTATCAATTTAGCAATGAGAACAGTTACATTTTTTCTCTTACAGCAGACTTTATTAGACAAAAGGCAGGACAAGCTGTCACTTTGTCGGAATACAGTGGCTGAGAGGCTAACAAGATTACTCGTTCAGCCGAGTCCCTCTGAACCTGCTCGTAAGATGAAGATCTCTCTCTTAGCCTCTCAGGAAATATTTCTCTCTCGCACCCCCCCGGGGAAACTAGCCTTTCCGTCAGAGTAAGTTATCGCCGAAAGAATCTAGGGACGAAAATGCCCTTTAGCGCGTCTGGAACGTCGCGGGATTCATTAAGAAGCAGCGGTTAATGGGACACGAAATGAGATTTTACAGAATGACCACACATTTTGGCAATTAGCACAATGACCACGATGTAAAGGTGAACTATTATTCTACTTCATTAGCATACCAGGACAGTACAGAACCAAAATCTAAAGGAAAATAGCCATATTTGAGCCGAATTTTCCTCAAATAAAAATTCTGGATAAGATAGAAACACATTTGTTGATATTCTTGCATTCGAAAAATAAATTAATGAAAATAAACACAAGTCTGTTGTGAATGTGAGTTTTCGTTTAAAAAATTTGACTAGAAGGGGGAATAGTGAGATTACCTGAAGTATCGGAAAAAGCCTTTCAACAGACTGAAATTTTAATAAATAAATAGGGTTTATAGATATGCAAGATTTGGTTTTAAAAATAAGTCTCTTTAAAACATATTTGCAAAAGCTAACGTAAAAAACTACTAACACATTAATAACCGCTTTTGTTCGCTAGTAATATGAGATTTTCGTTTTCACTTTCCAATGGCTGAGCTTATTCTTCACGATTCCCTAAGCAAAATACTAATTACTTGCAATTAATTCAGCACAGTGGTTGCCGGTACGTTCTATACTTGTTTATGAAATCGTAAAAAATTATAAAAAAAAAATCAGAAGATTCATAATTAAAATATAGAACACAAATAAAATTTATCGCAATGTACATTTTACAATTTCCAATGCATGCATATCCGAAAACAGACAGAAAAAAAAAAAAAAAAAAGAGCTCCATGCCTGTGTTTTAACACAGATCAACAAGATTAATCTAGATTTCTGATATTTATTCTTGGAAACGTCTTTCCACATACCAAAGTAGCAGATGTGTTTGGAATGAGTACGTGCCAGAGCAACCATCCCTCGAAGACAAATGCTAAAGGTTTTTTAATATATTCGAGAGGTGCGAATCGGAAATGTGCCAAGATCGCCTGTTGAACAGACCACTGGCCCACGTCCAAATGATAGAGTAATTCTTCCCAAGATGCCGCTTTTCTTTTTCACGTACAATGGAAACGAGTATATCAACAAACTCCGGGCGATGCTTTCAACGAAAAGATGGATTTGTTATAGTTAGGTAGAGTGCATTTTTAGTTCAGAATCTAGAGTGAATAGTTAGACAAACATCACTATTTACCAAAATAATGTTATTTAAGCTATCTCAAAATTTCTACCAGAACATTCTGAGTCGCATGGATGACAAAATGAAGTCAAAACGAAAGGAAAGAATACTTTTCAGACAAAATACTTTAAAATACGGACCAGAGTTTCAATATCAAAAACAAAATAATGTATATAAGCATAATTATAAAACATAATTTTTAACAGATTTTCTACTCGTCTCCCTTTATTCCAATTATGTGTAATTAAAATAAGCTATACTGTTTCCTTTTTCACACCCCATTAGAATCATACCCATTAATATTCATTTATTTATTTCGAAATAAATATAAATTCATTTATTCATTAGGAAATATCTTACATTTAAAATTATATTATGAATATCTATTAAATTTTTAAGAAAGGCAAATAAAGTGTATTAGTAGTTTTTTCCCTCTATGGTTCGAAAGAGCACGCAAAAAGTTGAACGAAAGCTCTTTTGCTATGTTTCGAATAGAATTTGCCAACCAAAAACACAAATACGAAAAGTAATAATGTCTCCATGAAGCTTGTTCCCATCTGTTACTGACCATAAAGGCTTGCTTTTTCTTATCTTTGCTGAATTCTTGTACCTCTTCTTTGCAGAGAAGAGGTAGGTAAATGTAGCTTCTGAAAATTGCATTACATAATGTTTCTTGGAGGAAGAAAGCACAGGAAAAAATGTAATAGCCACCATATATTCGTATTTTCTTGAAAAATAAAGATCTCAAAGAAACTTTCTTAAGCACAAGGCGACATAAAATGAACATTTACGACAGCATGGGGAGTAGCAGTACCAAACATAAAAATCCTAGCTTACGAAATGCATACCAGTTCAGTTGAAATGTAGCTTTTATTTAGTCTCGTTGTTTTGCGCTAAGAAATATTAGGAATCTGAAAATTGCATATTATGGATAATTAATATCCTTTAATAAGTAAAACAACTAAATACTAAAAGGCAACATGTCAAAAATTCATCTCCTTTTAACTCCTTAATGGATTATTAGTTAACTTTGCTGAGCAGATAAAACAAATATGAGTCGTTCAGAAGGCAATGTGGATAAGTCCAGGAAAAAAAAAATTGATAAAGTTCATGTTTTTTAATACAATATTTTTTTAAATTTTTGGTTTATTAATTAAAGTCTCCTCATGAAGCAACGAGTGAATCTTTTAAAAACTAAAAATAATATTATTAACTCCACCAAAATTTACAAAAACTAGAAGACATCAAAAAATGAAATCCGCTTTGGCTTCTGAGCGATTCATATATGGGATAAACATAAAGTTACAAGAGTTTAGTAAATTATTTAGAGCTTCAAAACCAAAGGAAAATATAATAATATATAAAACATGGATTAAAATAACAATTAAACAGAAGTTTCTAAACATACGAGAGATCAGAGTACAATTACAGCAGAAAAAAAGTCCCTTTGAATTGCAAAATGATTTCACGATCTCTGATAAAAAAAAAAAAATTAATGAGGTACTAAACACCTCATTAATCAGCTCATAATAAAAAAAAAAGTCACGTATATTTATTCGGAAAATTATATGGAAATATTTCATAACAAGATAGTTTTTTAAATCATTTTTGCTCAGTAACATAAAAGCAAAATGCGATATCAGCATCGCGGCCCTACTTTGGGTCGGAACACAAGCTGAAATATTTAGAAAGCCATCATCATGGAAGCGCATACTATATTTTATCTATACGATTTTATATTAATTTTTGAAGCTAATAAATGAATTACTGCTAAAAAATAATGCAGGACAAGTTGATACCCCAAGAGCAACTGAAGAGAATAAGTATCCATGAAAGAGTAAAAATAAAAGATACATTTTCAAATCAGAAAACTTTACAAATTGGTGAAAATATCACTTACTTAATAATACTGCAACAATACGGCTTTTTTCATACGTCAGGAAAAACAACTTTTCATGATGCATTCATTAAAAATTTTTAAAAATAAATCTTTATCAGTATTAAAAATCTCACTTATGATACCCAAAGTTAGACCATCAGCAACAATAAGGCTTAAAATTCCAGGATTGGTTTATACAGAAACACTACTAAAATCTACCGAATCTCACCAATTCTATAAAAGACGGACAAAGTTACTTCGCAATCGAGTGGTGAACGCGTTAGGAAACCCGTTCTTCGGAAGCCCGATTTTTATTTAGAGGCGTGTACCCGCTCACCTCCCCGGTTCAGCGAACCTGCAGGCAAAAGCAACAAACAGCGTTCCGAGTTGTTTAAGGCAAGCCAAAACAACCTTTCGCAGAAAAAGAGTTTTTCGGTAACTCGATCAGGCGGAGGAGAGGAAAGGCTGCGGAGGGGGAAATATATGACTCGAGAGAGAATACAGGGAATGCTCTGGAACTGAGTTTTGAAAGTGTTTTTCTAGATCCAATAAAAATCTTTCTATACAGAAAAAACGTTACCTTTTTCGTCCATAACATTACATTTTATCATAGAGCACGTTTTAAAGATGAGTCAATTTGTTTAAAAACGTTACACAGAAAAGGGTGACGGGTATTGTCATCATTTTAACCACGAGAATTTCCGGTACAGTAAAAAGGAATTTACATTGAAAAGGAATTGAACTAATAATTTAAGAATTGTTTCAGGGAAACTCGACTGGACAAAAGAAGGCATTCAAGAACTGTAACAATATTAGTAAGCTATTGTCAGAACATATTCTGTGTCCCGTCAATCTCGAACTCCCCCGTTTTGAGATACATTGCTTCCAAGGCTTTTTTTAAAAACGAATTGTCTCAAACAAATCTTTATATGATAAAGCTATTTCGAAGTATTACACTGCTGCCAGCAAAATACTCGAATTCAGCCGTATTTTTATTCGACCAAGAGGTTATCACATATTTGTTCCAGAAAAATGTTATTAAAATCCGATTTTAAAAAACTCCGATTAACCCCTTAAAATTCATTAATGTAATACACCATAAAACCTCACAAATTTTAGCAACCGCATTGAAATATAATAATACATATTCCATTCATTAAGAAACTTGGACCGAAGAAGATAGCTTACGATAAAGTCTTCAATCTGTTATCTAGAAGGAAAACACTAAATGGAATAAAAATATGCAACAAGGTAACTCTCTTTTAATGAAATAAACAAGTTAATCACTTCGCAATTAATAGGCAACAACAAAAACACCATTAAACTCAGCATCTCGAACTAGCAAGTAAACAAAAATTTTCTATAAACTGATGGGACATTCGAATAAATAGATTGTTTTTAAAAACTCTTCCCACTTTTCACTGGAGTTATTATTAATGACCCTTTTCATCTCAGACACTGAGGAATAATTGAACAGACGAAGCCAATCATTTATTTTGAAGGCTCTGCATAACTTAGACACGATAACTGAAACATGTAATGGATTTTTAACGATTCTTTTAAGTCAGATGATAAGTCTGGGGCTTAAATCTATCCCCAGTTCAATTTTTATATCCAAATTGGTTTCACAGTGTCTCGTGTACCTCATTAACGTGACACCTATGAATCGAGAATTCGAATGTTGCGAAAAAAGAGTAACAGAGATCACGCAAATTATTTTTCGAAGTACAATTTCTACGTAATCTATGCATCATTTAAAATCTTTCCTTCGTTAATAATGGAGAATAATTTTTATGAAAATAGTTCCAATTTAATTGCGAAGCTAAAAATGCCCAACTATATACAATTTACAAAGAAACAATCGAATGCAATGTACGAGTTTTTAAAGAATGGTACCAAATGCCAAATAGAGTGCATTAATTTTCGGGTCATGAAAATACAAAAAACTCGCACTCCGATTTTTAAAACTTCATTGCGATTTTCTAAATAAATGTCGTTTATTTGCATTTGTTATTTATTAATACTTCATACACCTATTTTCCTTTCCTATTTCCAAGTACATTTGGTGTAGAGAATAAAATGTTTCGCCCCCAGATGATGCGGCACAATTTTTTTTTATTCTTCACTCTTGCAGAAGAATAAGGTATCAAACCTGCAATTTTTTAATCACGAAGCCGAATTTCGACTCCTTTTTGTCACGTGAATTCCAATTAGCAGCAAAAACAAAACTTGATTTTTATTCTAACCATTCATTCAGAAAAACATAATTAGTCCTTTTGGATCACAAATATTTGTTGCTCTTCATTAAATTAGACGAAAGAGTAGTGATATCAGTTCAGAAAAAATAATAAGAGCTATTTAGACTTTAAGGTATAACTACATGCAAAGTCGTATTATGTGATTTACTGTTAATCAAGTTTCAAGAAATAGTGCTTTTCAAGAAGCTTTAATCATCTCTGTGGCAAAAGAAAGAATAAGCTTTGAAGTATGATTGTTTCATTTTTACGAAAAATTTAAATTTTAGAATTTAGGAATCAGACACAGCACAAATCAATTTAGGTCTAAAAATAAACCCTCCCTTGTGAGAGAAAGAAAAGTGTTTTAATCCTGCGTGAAAGTTCAAGTCTTTGCGTGTCCGGTTTCCGAAACGAAAGTTATTTACTCAACGCGAGAAGCTATTAGAGAGGAGAACATTTCCTCCAACTCAAACAATGTGCAACAACACATCTGAGAGATACCCTTTGGGGAGAGGGAGATAAAAAAAAAAGAGAAAGATCCAGATCCGAGGGGGAGAATTTACTTTTTGGTGCAGCCATGAGCGGGCGTTTATGCGGAGGGCATCGAGAACGCTTCATTTGCTCGCCGCAGGAGATATCGACTCTCCTCCTGTAAGGAGCAGATGTCGAAAGTAATAAAATGGGATGAAAGGAACAGGATGGGACACAAAGGTCTGCTGCTGTGAGGATTATCGGGAAGGTGGAAACTAATAAGGACAAACAGCAATGGTTAAAGCACAAATGCTTCAAGAATATAAACGTGGTATATATATTCAGGGCTGCGACACAGTAATTTTCCATGAAGATTGAACAGCATGATTTGAAGAGCATCGCTCTTGGAGTCATGCTGTAAATATTTTATTCTATTGGTAGCAATAAATTTTATTATAATTATAAAATTAGCTAAGTTTTTCTATCGATCACATGCCTATAAGTTGAGACGCGGTTTTAAGAAGGGATGATCTCGTGTTCAAGACTAGATTCTATCGAAAATCAGCCGTGCATGTGGATCTGGTGCAAGATAAATCTGTCGTCGAGGATAATATAACGTCTAAAAGTTGGTGTGGTGTGGGAGAACGGAGAGCCGTCGGCATCATGTGACCACGATTCAAAATGACGAGGTTCGCCCTACAATAGCTCTCGTATAGCTTCAAAAAGGAACGATAACGTAACGAATTAAATCATTATATCCTTTGTTGCGAGAACAGAGTTTATTAGAACATAAACCTAGAATTATTTCAAATAATTAATTTTCTTCCATAACTAGAGATAAGCAAATTGTTTAAATTCTCTTTTTCTTTCAAAGCAGTAGATGCAGTAAAAAAAAAAAAAAAAAAAAAGAGAAACTGCTTAATACACATGGAAAAAACAACTGCATATCAGATTTTTCTTTGCCGACTAATTTTATAAGTAATAGCCTTTTCAGAGAAATAAAACGTTTTAGCCTAATAAAACAATATTCAAAGAACATTTTTTTGCTGTTTATAATAACTGACAGAAATGATGGAAAAAATTCAGCAGGTAAACATGACTAAGCTAAACAAATACATGGGCAAGAAAACAGATGTAGAAGAAATGCAGCAAAAATGTCGAAACGAACATTACCAACATAAGCAAAAATTTAAAAGAAGATAACTTTTCGACTTCTTCGATTCATCCAATCGAAAAAAACTTCTCTAGCTGAAATTCTCGAACGCATAAATACTGCTTTGAAGCAATCAAGCATCGTAAAAGGAACTTCTCTGTAAAACCCGTTTTTCATCCAGTTCAGAGGCTATGCAAAGAAGCTCGCATAACAGCGAACGAAGCTATTCGGCCTTGAAAACGCTTCGGATAAAGCTAAAATGGATTGGTTGAAATTTTCTATTTTCTTCGTATTTCTTTAGCTTAAGATGGAATAAACTAGGGATTAAAACGAATATTCTTTACAATGAACCTGGCTTTTAAGGTATGAAAACAAAGTAAATTTACAGAAATAAAAAAAAAATCACAGCTTCAATTTTAGAAATGAGTTTATAAACGGGCTTAGGTAGCGACGCATCGTAAAATACAGCATTAAATGATAAAATAAATACATATAAAAAAACGGATCAAAAAATTAATCTAAATACAATCTTAGTTATGAATAAAATTATACCCCGAATCACACGTCTGTAGAGTCTCAAAATTATAACAATTTTTAAAAGATAATCCAAACTTCAAAGTAATGCTCTATAAAATTCAATAATTATCCTGAAACACAATAGTGACTTGTAAACTAAATTAACCTAAAAATAATGGAAACCACTATATGCTGTAAACATATACGATTTTAATAATTTAACATCTAAGTTAAAAGGGTGTAGCAAATTAAGAACACTCAAAGAGATTTCAACGTGCATGGCAATCAGGCCGTGCTTATTCTGTATAGAATCGCGGGTTATTTTTAACCGCTATTCATATCATAACAGTTTGCGAATAAATCCAAGTAGTTCTGTAACTAAACCCGACAATTGCTATAACATAATAGTCCGTCGAACTGCATAAATACTTGAGACCGATTGCTATGTTGCCTTTGGAAAGAGGATTCACTTTATTTAGTGATCTGAAGTTACTTGAGTTTTTTTGATTTCGTAATGTATTTTATATATATTTATCAAAAAGGAAAGAAGCTAATCAATGGTTGTTAATAATCATGTTAACGACCCCCCCCCAAAAAAAACACCCAATAACTTTTTTAATGACACTTTTTTAAACATCCACAAAATATATTGTGTTTGTAGAAAACCACAGTAAAAACTGGACAAGAAAAAAAAAACATTTAGTCTATCTATAAACTTGTTTAAAAACACTTGATAAAGTAAAGAAATCAAATTCTAGATCGATTACAGAGAAGAAAATAGAAAACAACACACTGAAAAAAAAAATGGTAGTAGTAGAGCAATTTTTCTCAAATCAGTAACCTGATTTGGAATCTCCAGAGGGAGTGACAGTAGAGAAGAGTGTCGCGTTGCGTCAGAACATGTACGACGACGACAGTGCCGAGTGTTTTAAAGCCTCCGCAGTATATTTATTGGTTTACTTAAGAGGGCATTAGCCCCAATCGGAAGAGGCAATAGATTTTACGTAATTCTTCTCAGCCAGAAATATGTCGCTTTAAAACGAGCTTGTTTTCGGGGATTCTCTCAGAATTTATTGAATTCACAAGTGTCTTTTAAGCAAACATTTAGCCGTTTTAGCAAAGGAAAGGGGAAGAATGTTTTGAATTCTGTGAAGGAGAAATTTCGAGAAAATATTTGTTTTGTAACTTAAACTTTTTTTTTAACGGTTTCTGCGAAGCAGGTTTTCTTAAAATGCTCAGTTATGCATGATCTTGTATAAGTCAAGCTATGAATGATTAAAAAGAAAGAAAGAAAGAAAGGGAGAGACAGAAAAAAGAACCATGTCTCGAATAAATGAAAAAATGATTATAAAAAGGAAATTTTTTAAATTTTAGTTATTGTTGCAAAAGAAATGGTACGTTCTATTAGGAAAGGAAAGCGTAGAAGTAAAAACATGAGATAAAAGGGAGTTCCAAAATACGACTGCTTTACAATTTATTAAGGAAATGCTACAAAATATTGCGTTGAAAGACATTAACAGTAAAATTTGAACAATTCCGATTGATGAGAATTCGTTAACAGAGTTATAAATAGTTTATGCTTTAAACGATTTAGATGAAATGGAAACCAAAAATTATATCAATTTCTGATCTTATTTATGAATATAAGATGAAAAAAATTATTAGTTATGTTTGATAATTTAATTTAAAAATTTCCTTTTCTATTTTTGTGAAGTTTAATTTACAGTTAAGTACTTTGCCAAAAATATTCCAAAGAAATTTAGATTTATATAATTATTAGTATTTATTTGTACAAGTAAAGACAAATGAAAATCAAAACAAAGAAAGCATAAAAAACTTCCAGAAAAACCAAAAGTTGAAAATAAAAAAAGTAGAAATTTTGAAAAAATGGATAATGAACTTAATTTTTTTAAAATAAGTTTTTCTTCGTTTTTTTTAACATTTTAAAACCGAAAAAATGAACTTTTCCGGAAATATAAGACAATTCAAGAAAGAAAAAGAAAAATAAGTGGGAGGTAATTATATCATTCCAAAAATGATTATTAAAGTTAAAATAGCAACAGCAGTTAAGTCGTACTTCTTAAAATATTATGTTTTGAATTCTTTCGTTAAATTTCTTAATAAAATAAATAAAAAATAATATAGAAATATAAGCATGAAAATAAATAAGTCTAACACATTCACACATCTTCGTAATTCCTAATGTAACTTTATCAGAGTGAAGAGGCGGAATGAACTCAAACGAAGTCAGAAGGGGGGAATGGAAAACTGTGCACTTTCATTTTATCTCCCTAACATACGTAAAAAGGCTCTTACAATATAATCTACGATTCTCACAGCATTCCATACTTGTGAATGGGAATCAATATCCTATAAACAGAGATTATTAAAAAAATAATCACAGCGGCAGGCAGGCAGTGTCCTCCGCCAGAACAATGGTCAAGGCCATGCATGCAGTGGCTTCCTGAAGAGCGAGATAATAAACACGGCAGCGGGGACGAGAAGGTGCAAACACAGAAATGGAAGAAGCACGTGATGGGCACGAGGAAAATGGACGACACACACACGGCTCTGGGAGAGACATCAACAATTATTTACGCAGGCCTCGCACATCGAACGGACGTCATTTATAGCCTTCCAAGCACAGCCTGGAATGATGGGAAGGAATATCAAACTAAGTCCGTTCTATAAGTCTATTTTTTTAGAGAAAAGATTTCCCCTAATGAAATAAATTTCTTTAATTTAGAATTTTGTTATATTTAAAATTAGAAGAGCTTAGTTTTTAGAAACCAATCTCAACAACAACAAATCTGTTTTCTCTCGAAATGGACGCCTTTATGCAATCGGTATCCGACCACCAGTTTATGGAATGTATTTTGATATAAAGTCAGCTGTGCAAAACTCAACCAAATGCAATATACCTCATTACAAACTACTTATTAGCTTTAGAAAACCGCAGCATTGCAATTTTGTGAAAACAACTAAATCTCAACATTAGTATTTGCTTCTCGATTATATTAACATCTAAACATTATCTATCTGATTATGCCAACTCTAAGATAAAAGTAATGGCACAGACCCATCGAAGTTCTTAATTTTTTTTTCGGAATAAGATTAGCAAGTTATTAAATGCCAACAAATAAAACATCTATCGATTTATTATTTTTTATAATATTAGTCGTCATTAATTTCACCAAATAATAAAAGGAAAGTCTGAAGAGTGACTAAGCTGCAATAAAACACAGCTAATATTTAATCCGAACAGAGTGATTAAGTTTTTCATCATGTTCAAGTATAGGCTAGAGATAATTTCAGCGGTGAACAGGTATAACCAGTAAGATTAACAAATTGGTAGCCATAAGGAGCTAAAGCATACCATGCAATATTTACTTAGATGTGGTTTTAATCTCAATTTAAAAGTATACACTTAGTTAACTATACAGCTATAATATGTTTTTATAGTAAAGTCGAATTTTCAGTCGGTCCAACCAGGTTTTTAATTTTATATTTCATACAATACTTCTTCATGTTCGCAATATTTAGGTTAGAGATGAATACAAAGCACATAATTTCTTTGCCTTTGGCGGGGAAATTTAATCAACTCGATAAACATGCGAGAAAAGCTTGTTCGACAAAATGAACAGACTTGCTAATAAAATTAGGGCACTTGAAATTCATTTTGGTAGTAGCAGAAGCCTCGTTGAAAGTGAAACGTTCGGTATCTCGTTGACGTCATTTTAAGAGGAAGGAAGTAGATGAATGTCATGTCGGAACAGACAGTGAATCCACAATGGGCGGGTACATGCACTGTCTTCTCCGGAAACGAAACACGGAAAAAGGGCGACTCGCAAGTAAGGAAAGCCCGAGAAGACCAGAGGGGAAAAAACCGCATTACATAATTCCTCTTGGACTGATAGTCATTAAATGCAAGTCTTCTCAAGGCAATACTTTCAAGTGCAGAAATAACGTGAAAAAGAAAATTCTTTCTTATGCAGATGCAGAGATAAGTTTAAGATAGGAAATTAATAGCTAGAAAACTTGCTTTTCAAGTTAAAAAGGCCGAATCATTTCATGAATAGGTTAATGTGGATATTTCAACAAGAGCTTATGCATTCATCACTTGTATATCCCATACTATTTGAATGTTTTAGAAAGAAAACTACATTTTTTGTAATGCATAGCTGTATAGCGGCGATTTTAAAAGAACAAATAGACAATCAATTAACGGCTACGGTGACCTCAGACAGGGACGAATTAAAGGCCAGATGAACTCACCCGATCACAAAGGGCTAGAATGTGTTCGTAGGTATAACGGTTCAATTATTTCAAGTCTGGTGGTAAGTATGTACCACCATTCGTGACCCGCCGTCTGACTGAAGGAATATAATTTTATAATACAAATACCTTGTACCTCTGAAGTCTACAAAGGGTTGCAATTAGGTTTTTTTTTTTTTGCCAGCAGAAAAGGAACCTAAGTCGAAGTTATAAAAACTAAACGTTTTCATTCATAGTAACTTAAATGCAACACAAAAAATACGTTAAGACACAAAATACCAGATTTTGGATGCTTAATTTTAATAGACAGAACTAGTTACTAACTGCATAAAAAATGAATTAACTATTATACGATTAGCTCCTAAGTCCGTATTTATTTTTGCTGTACAATACCAGGTAAGTAAGTGTGCCCGCAGACTGATATAATGAGAAGAATCTGTGCACGAGCTTCTTGCAGAAAGGAGTGGCATTTTCACGTGGTGGCTTCTATCTTTCTAAGTGAAAGGGATAGAAGGTGGGAGGAGAAGAAACGGAAATAAATAGAAAAAGGTAGAGTTGGAAGGCAGCCAGAGCTTAAAATAGTAGACGAAAACTCGTGGCCTTTTCTTCTCGGGTCTTGAATGGAGCCCGATATTGATTGGCCGCGCACGTGATTGTTATGGAGAAGCCATTAGCCACCCCCCTCTTGGGGGGCAGGAGGAAATTATCCGTGAGGATTTTCGCGAAATGAAGGCGATAGATATTCAGGCAGTGATATCTGACTGGGATTCCGAAGAAATACAGACTGCGGATTAGCTTCTAGATAAGTGAAAGAGAAGAGCGAGGTAATTCCCATTCGAGCATTTAAAGTTAGTTTTGTAACGACAAAATCTGCCGCGAAGAGTAATCCAGAATTTACAGCACAGCGTCGATTTTCAGTTAAATACATTAGAGAAAGATTTACTACTACACCGCAATGAATAGTACCGGTTCGGCATTATAATGATTCGTTTTTTCGAACATTTCATTATTGCTTCGGTTTTCTATTTAACGAAGCAATGCACATATATATTTGCTTGTTCTTGCGATGGTGAATTTTCAATTATAAGAAAGAAATGTAAAATATTTCGGTACTCTTCTATTTTAATTTAAGATATCAGGTTCTCTAGACGAGATAAAATTTCAAATAATTAAAAAAATTTATCGGCATCTAACCACAATTAATCCTGATATTCTCTCTCTCGACCCTTTATTATACTTATATTCAGATGCAAGAAATACTACTATTTCATAGGATACGAGAAACATTCATTTTCATTAGAAATAATAATTAAAAATTCATAGCAACATCTAGGTCAGATGAGCGCTAAAGTCGGTGATTTTTTTTTTATTTTTCTACATTTGACTCCTTAACTATTCAGCCATGCTTCACACATGCATCGAATTATCGAATTTATGATCTAAAATAAAGTCAGTCATATACGTTATAATTCGACGCAAAATTACAGGAAATCCATAAACATGGATTCTTAGTTCAATTAACGCACATTCTGTTTTGTACTCCCAAAACAAATGATGCCATCTAACTAAATAGTACTTAAAACAAAACAGCTAAGATTTTGAAAGCTACATCTACAGCTATAACCAAGTTACGCAAAAAAAAAAAAAAAAAAATCATGGGCAAACAACATGAAGTAATGAAAACTAATTAAACTTAATTTTACAAAGAAAAGTATAAAATATTATAAAAGATATAATATTCCCTCTAAAAGCTCTGCATCTTATTCACATTTTTTTTATTATCATTATTGCTTTTAAAATAGGCCACAGCAGGATTATTAATTTATATTATTTTTCATAATCTGGGACGAATTATTGACAGGATAATAGAATAAAATGATGAAATTTACTTATGCACGCAATAATCAAAGTTAGAACAACTATATAATACGAGACAAGGGATGAGAGGAGGGGGTATCTTAAAAAGATCATTTCTCGACAGAATGGAGTTACCTTGAAGTGCCTACTTACACGATATCAACAGCTGATAAATTTGTCAGGAGATAACAGAAAAGCCGAAGATTTTTACGGAAGGAATGAAGAAGGAAAGGGAAGAGAGAGAACATTTTTTTCTTCTGCATTTCAAAATAAAATTTTAAAATCTCAAAACATTTTTTTTCCCTTTTTATCTTATAAAGTTTTCAGAATGCTATGGAATTTAAAATAAGTAGTTTGGCATCAAAGCGAACCTTGGTTTAAGTCAAAGGTATTAAAAGCAAAATTTTAATTATTCGAAAACTGCAAACGTTTACAGTTGCAAAAGAAAACACAATAGAATAAGAGAAACAAAATATCCTTAAAGATTCTGCAAAGAATGTTTGATAATAACAGAGGAGGCTCAAAATGGGAGTGGCAATTCTGACTAAATCTGAAAGATTTTTTTTAAATGCAAAATTTCATTAAAGTTTCTAAAAGAATAAGTATATAAATCATACAAAAGAACAGGACAAAAAAAAATACAGGCCGTTCATTTGCCGAAAAATCTAACCACATTTCAAATTCGATTTTGGTATTTTAAGTATATATTATTCGCAAGTAAATTAACGCAGGGGGAAGAAAATTTAAATAAAATAATATTTAAAATAGTGAAAAAGTCAATCGTGAGAGGAGTAATGCAAAATTTATAGCTTTTAAAACTATAATAGTAGTTAATAATCCAAAAACCTTTAAAAAGTTCATTATTTTTTTCTTCTTTCGAATGCAGTGGCTATACAAACTTGAATATCATGCAAACATAAACTAAAAATTAAATAACCTAAAAGGTGAATTTAAAAAAAGTAGGTGTATTATATAATCAAATAATTATATTGCAGGTCGAAAATTAATAAATCGAAAATTTTATTATACATGAAAATCATAGCTTTTGCTAAGCTGATTTTAAAAATATATCTTTTATTGTTAAATATTTTTCAAAGTCCTAATTTCTAAAAAAAATGTAATTTATATCTTAAAAGTAATATATCCTATCCTATTTTAGGATTTCTATATTCTCAATTTAATTTATAATTTATTTTGTTAGTAAGAGAAGTATAAAAAAATTTTACATCTCATTCCGAGAATTTTTACGAATTGATGAAATATCTCAGCAAAGAAGTTTAATCTTGAGGCAACTTTTAATTTTTACAATACTGCAAAAGATCACAGTTTTTAAAGCAAAGGAATTCGGTTAAAAGCTCGAGATGGTGTTCTACAAACATTTCATACAAAAAAAAAATCTTTCTTAAAGAAACTATATGAAGCCCAAGTAAAAGTCTCTTTCATTTGTTTGCATATAAACTCTTCTTTCACAAAAGAAGTGACGATAAATGGAAGGCCATACAATGGTTATAAAACAGACAATAGGAGATGATTCTTACCAAGTTACGTGTATAAACAATTTATGCACATTTTTCACAGATGATAAAAACGAATTCTTATCCAGTTGCATTAATAAAGATACATTGCATTGCTCTTTTTTTACTTATGCAATTTATTTTATTCTATAGCGAGCCAATATTTATAAAAAAAACTGACAATGTTATAATTCATGTTCTCAATAGATTTAGCAGTTCAATACAAATGGGAAAAACCTGAAACGTAATTTAATCAGAAACTTTAATATATCGTAATAAATTTATTAAACTAAAAGAATAATTTTACAGTCCTTACTTTGTGGTCAATATTTCGAAATAAAAATTTACACATAATAAATTCTAAACTTGCTTCCACCCATTTACCAGGTGGTAAAAAAAATTATTTCGATTTCATAATCGAACAACTTAACACTGCTTCCATAAAATTTTGATACCAATTGTTTTACTTGCAGTATAATTTCTTATTCTTTAAACTAAGAAAATAAATAAGGCCTTTAAAAATAAAAAGAACTACATTTCAGTATTTTGATACAGAAACCGAACAGGGTGTCATTTTTACTGACAAAATTCAATAATATCGGTAGAATGATAACAAATTAAGTTTTATCTACTTCGATACCGCAAGCAATAATTTTTATTTGTAAAAATTATACCCGAAGAAAACAAAAAGTTGGTATAATATTTACACCTGCACAAATTGTTTAATATTAACTAAATTTTCGCCTTTCAGCAACAAGAAAAACACACATGCTTCTATAACGTACTAAAAGCTTCAAATTTAAACATCAAAGCCGGTGAAAAAAAAGTTGATTTACTAGCTACGTAACGGCGATTGATTGTGGCGATATTGTTTTGGAAATAAGTGACCGATTATAAACAAGGAACTCACTCACCTGGTGGGGCGGGCGGTCCACGAGGGGTTCACCGGTGGGAGGAGCCGCGAACAAAAAAAGGAAAAAGAAGAAAACCCGGTGCCAAGGAAGAGCACAGCACCACCATCCAAGAACTGTATGCAAGGCAACTGCAGCTCAACTTCCCGAACGCACCGCACACTTTCAACTTCTCGCTCTCCGGCGGCTCAATCGATGTGGCCAGATTCCGAAGTACGGGTAGGACAGGGGCATCATGGGAAGAGAACCCTTCGCCCGAGAGAACGCTTTTCTTGGGCACACTCAAGAAAATCTTCGGGATAACACCTCACGCGAATTTTCAATTAAAAATGGGCAAAGGTGGGAACCGTTTCTCCGGCAAAATATCTTCCGATAGTCTCGATTCGAACACACACCGCCGCGTGCGATGGAGGAAACCAGGAAGAATGCTGAGATCGGCCATCAGTTTAATTCCACGCCAGTTAGGGATGAGATAGCTTCAAACCCTTTCCCACGTACTTTGGAAGTCGCATTATAGGCTCGTTAGGGACGAAACGAGTTTATTTTTTTCTTACACTTTTTTCCATACATTAATCGGAAAGAAAATAGTATGCTTATAGTATTTTTATAGTATGTTTTGAAACAAAGGATGCCAGATAAAATTATGACAAATTATTCATCACATACTCAGTATGTTTCAAATTAGCATTCAATAAGTAGGTTGAGTAGGGAAAAAATATATTAAGAATTTCCTTCATTATTTAAAAATTCAGTGCTTATAAAAACAAATCTCTTTTTAAAAAAAATATTAAAAACTTTTCTTTCCTATTTTTGACATACCTTTTTTCTTTGCTATTCTAAAGTAAAATAATCTCACTTGTACGATAAAAGTATAATAAACCTTGGACAGTTGTAGGCATAGCTAGTAATTTTGAGCTTACCCCAGAGAAGAACTACCTTATCCCAATAAAATAAGAACATTTCGGCTCTAAAAATTAATTATATACCAGCCGCTGGCACATAGCCGTTCTCCCGATCCAGATCCAAACTTGTGTTCCATCCATCAAAAAGTCAAGACTGCCCACCAGATCTTACTTTCAAATTAACTTGCATTGTTTTGCATTATAATTTTAGAAAAGTGATTTTCGACTTTGTCGATATTTTCTACTGTTCAATAAAATGATATTTTATTTATACTAAGAATATTTAAACTTAATCACGCATCATAACCAATTAACCAAGTGAGTTTTAATATCCCACTGGGCTAGTTTACACGGCTGTTAAAGGCATATCAGAGAAGAATTAACCAGTAAGGGAACTACTCCATTTTCCTTACATCTTGGTCTCTTGGAATAATTTTTCTGGCCAATGTTTTAACTCTGAATCTTGAATACGGAAGTGTGAACTAACTTTTGCTGTGTTATGACCATAGTATGCGTGACTATAATTCAGACAGAAAATCATGTTCAGCATATACAGTTACAGAAAACTAAACCAAATGCACAAAAGATGCATCATTTTTATCTATTCAAAATTTTACTTTTGAAAGTATGATACTACTTTACTATCCCAACAGATGTCGACAGTTTTCGAAGTGGACTCAAAATTAGCGCATTCCCGTTTGTGAATTGTTCAAGGCCTGTATGAAGAAGACCTCTTTCTATTCAAAAGACGGCTAAGATTTAACTTTCAAACACAATAATTAAAAAAAAAATACAATTCTAAGAACGCACTGCCAGATCCTAAGCGAAAGGCATGAACCCATGACGTACGGTGCTATACAAAACCGTTTACACACAAAAACATGGATGATCTACTAACACACAAAGGGGAACGAAAAGTAGTTTTTTGGAAGGATTTTTTATATGCTTTTTTTTAACGAAACACTTGTGGTGAGGCTCTGTTTTGGAGCAAACTGTTGCTCGGGAATAGAGTGCTGGCATCCGGCCACAGGCTAACCGGCACAATCTTTGGCATGCACCCGAATTTTCAAATATGACTCTCCGCTTTGTTTTTCTTGGCACGTCGTCGCAACACAGAGAAATGACCTGATGCTTCTCGCCAACCAAAATGAGGGAGTCTAAGGTTACGGCACGTGTTAACGGGATTCCGATTAAAATACCCTAACAAAGATAAAACTTTGTTTTCTTCATTCTTTTGTTCTCATCGCAACATTCGAAGCATTAGACCATAAAAGAATAAACAAACGTTGTCGGAATCATTGCCATTCGTACAGTAAAAGCTGCAAAAGAGAATGGCAATTCAACATTACTGCAGAAAAAAGTAACGGAATTCTAAAATAAACTCCAGTTATTTTAGAGAGCATTTGTGAGGAAAAATGGAACTCGCTGAGAGCTGTTTGTGATTAATTGTTTAAATTTATTGTTTGCACTTGGCAACATCCAGTAATTTGTTGAATGTTTTAGAATATTATATTTGTGGGAGTTTTCTTTATTTGTTGTGTGTTGATTTGTTAATTAAATGTATTGTGTAATTAAATATACTAGTTGCGTTTTTTGCTAGACACGTAAGTCACCACTCAGTTATGTTAACACCAGTTAAAACTTCAAAAGACTAAAAAGGGGAAAAATTCTATTAAATTCACTTCAGCTGAGGATTATGGATAAAAATACAATGAAAAATGGAAACATTCCATTTAACGTTTTGTCTTCTCAGATAAAAAATGTAGCTTCAAAAACAAACATATGAATTTCTTCATAGGCACAGTTCTTTTTAAATCACCTCCTTTCATTTTTAGAACGCTATTTACTAAAAAAATTCTTGAATTCTGAAATGTGAAAACTGGCAGAAACCAGTTGGAATATCGTTTTCAAGATACACAGAAGTAGATAATGGGCAAAAGACGACATGGTATACTTCTTTTTCTATTTTTCTCTCCACCATCCAACACTGATTTATCGCAAATATAATACTTTTTTTCAGTGATAAAGTTCCCAGAACAAAAAGCATTCTCAAGTTCCAGTCATTCGTTTGAATGTCATAGTTATGAGTTGGGTTTCAAATTGAAATAGAAAATTTTTACTATAGTACCAATTATTGTTAAATATTAAAAAAAAAAAAACAGATTTTAATAACATCAAAGAATCAAGAGAACAAAAGCAGCTCAAACATACATTGCACATATAGAATTACCTATGCAAAGTCAGAGTCATGACAATTCATCAGAAATGAACACTTACAACTCAATAGTTGGAGTGTTCTATCCTTTTCAATAATTTTATCTAATAGTACCTCTCTCTATTTCTTATATTATTGCTCAAGACATGAAATAAACTATCAAACCAGTTTTTCTTTTTCTATAACGGAAAAAGATATCTTTCCTTTTCTTCCCTTCTTTAAGTGTTCAAAAGAAAAGTTTTATAAATATTTCGGCAAAAGAGATAAATTTTAGAACACTGAATGGTGACTGGAAAGCCAGGCCCTAAAAATCATGCAGACCAGGTTATAAATTCTTCCATTCACTACTCCATTTTCGGACCACAAAGAATTTTTGGGAGTTCTCTTGCGATCAAAACATTTTCTCACGTCCTTAATTATATATAAAGGATATAATGATGTAAAGGATAAAATGTACACACATTGAATAACTATTACACACAGAATTAAAACACAAGTCAAAGTTTCATAATTGAAAATAATTAATACAAATGAATCGCTTGATGTTATAAGGGGACTTCTGACACCTAGAAGTGAACTGATAAAAGGATATCAAAAGGCGGTCTTCTGCGAAGATGTCTTCTTCTAACAACACTTGGAAACTTTGATGCTTTACAACAGCGTCGCTGTGAATGGCAGATGTTCCGCTTTTACATCAAAAATGCATTCACTTTCATCAAATTAAAAACGAAAATAAAAATGCAATTTCTTCAAAGACTGCAGACGTCCCCTTTTAAAAACAAGCGGATCATATGTAGAATTTTGTCAGTTATCAGAAGTGTTCAAAATGGCGAATGTTTTTCTCCAGGCGGTGTAGATGAAAACAACTGAAGGATTCGCAATCGTGGCTAGGCATATCCATCCGTATTGGGTAGCATTTCCTTTCAATGGCTGTTCTTAACTTGTCGATTTAGGTAGTCTTGGACTACAAACATTATTTTTGGGTGTCTCCACACACACACACAAAAAAAAAATAAATCCATCGGTTTTGAGATCCGGTGTGTGTAGTGTGAACTCAATTAGTTAATTGTTCAATTTCATTAAAAATTGTAAATTAAGTCCTTTAAAATTATTTTTCAGTCTGCACTAGAATCCAAAGACGGAAGAAGAAATAAAGGAACTTGCTTTAACACCTTTTGCAACAACAAATTTCTTCGCAACCAATGGTTTAAGAAGAAATGTTTGGAAACAATGATTTTCTTGAAAATTAACGTGGGGGTGAAATGCCCGGGTGAGGAACAGGTGCACTTATTGCCGGACTCTTTCATCTCAGTGAATGAATCCAGCGTGTTTTTGTATGCACTGACGATTTACGAAAAGTCTGTGTACCAGACTACGCATACAAAACATCAATTTCCAATTAGGAGGTAGTAGGCCTCACAATTCTTGGTAGAAGGATTGAAAGGTCGAGTACTATCCGTGAACCTTTGATAGTCAAAGGATGCCATCTTGCTGTAGTGTGAAAATATGAAAAATGGGATGTAGGCAGACTTATCTTCCTCGTCATCAGTCTATAATTCAAACTTACTGTTTTTTTTTTTTTTTTTTGCTCACCGTAAGTGACTCCAAAGAAGGATGTTAATGAAAAAAGCCAACCAAATTGTTCAAGAGACGTGACAATGAAAACGGAAGTAATTGCTATTCTGAGTAAAAAAGTCTCAGAATACCAGTCTAGAATTCAATTACCTAACAATAATGGCAAATTTAAAATAAAAGCATTACACAACAAAATTTCGTCAGAGATTTATGGAAGTGCAGCATAGCAATCTAAACATACAAAACCTTCTTTTCCTATTTGGAGGCAGTATGTATCAAGTCTCTCAACAAAAAGAATACCAAATTTAACTTTATCATTCAAGGTAGTTCTCCCTTTAAAGTGCGGTCTGTTATTCAATTTTGAAACATGGGTTACTTAACCCTAACCGTACGTGCCACGGAAATGGAATCCACAGGCTGTAGAGAAAGAAGGAGGGGGACAAGAGATGAGAACGAAAAAGTAAAAAGAAAAGTATAAGGCGATTGTCTCGGAGACATCTATCTCCGTGCCCCGAAATTTATCGAGCAATATTTATTCAGCACATTAGGGCTTAAAAGCTTCAGTCGAAAGAAAAAAAGGAAGTAAGGTTCGAGATGAAAAGACTGAGCGCCATCGAAACTTTATCCCCTGAAAAATCCAGCCGCCTGAGAAAGACAAATTTTATTTCTCTTGGAGCCTCTTTTTCTTTATTATTATTATTTCACTTCCTCCCTCCCAAAATCAATAGCAGTGTATGTGTCAAAACCTGCCTGGGAAGAAAAACTGGGCCAATTTTCTTCTTCGCGGAGATATATATAACGGCAAGAGAGAGAGAAAGCGAGTCGAGTGGCCGAGAGCCGTAACGGCCGAACGTGCACGACGTCTTCCGAATGAATAATTGAGACCTCGTACCGGCAAGAGAAAAGCACTCGGTTAAATGGCCGCCCGTCACAGAGTTTTTAAGCGCAGAGAGCGTTTCCAACATAAAACGAAAATGTGATGCATCACTCGGGACGAGTAGAACGTTAAAAATGCACTATATGCAAAAAATTTTTTCAGGTCATGCATTCCTAGGAGTGACAACTTTTCAACTTCTACAAAACATTTTCTTAGAGAAGTGACAACTCGGAAACTTTAAAAAAAATGCCAAATAATTTGTAATCTTTCATTTCTTTTTGATACGAAAATTAATTTAGTTTTAGAAAAGAACGAAGAGTGGCTAGAACTAAACTTACTATTCACATACTTTAATGCAACAATGGTTACTTGATTTCCATAAATCTTCCGCGTTATGTGCCAGTAGTACAAAAACATTATACTATACTAGAAAATATCGTACATCTTAGGTAATTTGGGTTCAGTGCATCTTGTTCACTATAGTCATTCAATGAAATTTATTAATTTAAATTTTTAACCCCTTCGTGGTAGGAATTTTTTTTTCGAATTTCCGACTCCTCCCCCCAATTTTTTTTATTGCGGAAAATTAATATATATTCGATCCTGAATTTAAAAATGCAAAATATTTTTATCAGTAAACCGTTTTTGCTAGATCTACTGGTGGTCATACATGTGATATCCCGTTCACTGATCTCCAGCCTTCCCTGCAATGCACTCTTTTATAGTAAAATAAATACTGTGGAGTCTCCCTATAACGAAATCGCTTGGTTCCAATTGAAAAATTCGTTATAGAGAAAATTTCGTTATACGGAGATTAGAGATTTTTGCAGTTATTTAAGTAAATGTTCCAAACTTTTCAATAGGTGCGATAATTTCAAATGTATTTAATTATGAGTTTCAATTAAAACTGAAGTAATATATATTATAAATTTGTTAAAATTATACTAATTTTTATTGCATAAATAAAATGCTCAAAAGTGAAGACAATTCACCAATTTTGAGAATAATAAGTACTAGTATGTACTTACGTTTATTTTACTTGAAAAATTCCGTTATTTTGCATTTCGTGATGTTAAATTTTCACATTTTAAGAGTGAGTGGTTCCAGAAACAGGCACGTATGAGCGAATTGGTTGCACAGAAACTACCAACTTTCTTCAAAGATGACAAAAATCGAAAAGATAAACCCCTGAAAAAATTCGTTATAGGGAGACAACCACTTCGTTATATGGAGAATATTTTGAATGTTATTTAACATTCCGATTAAAAATTTCGTTATAGGGAGAAATTCGTTGTAGAGAGACTTCGTTGTAGGGAGACTCTACTGTACTCTCTGATAATATATTTTTCAAATCTATAGCTTTGAGGTATTTAAGATAAATATCTGCATGAAAAGAATTATTCATGATATGTAAAAAATACTTTTTAAAATGGTTTTACAACCTTACCATGTAAACAGCTTTACAATCTTCCTTGACTATCACAGCGTAAAAACCACATTGAAATGAACTGAGTATTTTATTGCTTACATTGTCAAAATAGAGGAATATAACGAGACGCGTAAGTAGAGACGAATCCACTTTCAACGATGCAATTTTTCTCTTCATCGCATGACATGCGACGCCAACCGTAAGGCACAAAAAAGCCGAACGTATGACGTGCTACGCCGACCAAAAAAGGGTTAAGTTCAATTCCATTATTACGATTTTTATATATACAAAAGAAAAATTATCTTGCATGAAATGTATGTAGTGAATGATATGCTGATTAGATGAATACTAATAACGTTCTTTTCTTCATTAAATTCATTTATTATACATGTAATCAATAACTTCAAAAAGACAGTTTTGAATAACAAACATGCTGAAATAACTCCAGCTGCAGACTATAATTTTACTCTTAAAAGTGAGCATGCAGTGAAAATGTTATAAGGAAAGTTTCATTTTTCCATCTAAAAGTGTCTGCCACAAAAATGTACCTCAACATAGTTTTTTTTCACACATAGCATCCTTACAAAGCATTACCAGCATTTTCTACTACTTTCGTTATTCAAAAACCCCTTCGTGCCCACAGGTTATTAAAAAACAACAGAGACGGGCAGCTTATCGATATTTGGCAATCTAAGCTGTCAAGCGAAGCATCCGAGCTATTCCAAACAGGCGATGGCAGGCATCCGATAGTGAGTAACGCAATCTCGCCACAGACAATATTCTCGAGTAGCAAAAAGCGCTCCAAAACAAAACGGGAGAAATTTCTCGGGAAAGATGGCGGCCATTCCGACAGCAAATACGTGTCACAAGCTATTTGATGGAAGCAACGAGAAACCTACAGCACACGGAGAGAAAATTTATGCCCAACATTTATTACCAGTCGCGGCAGCATGCTCAGAGGCATCCGAAGAGAGTTATGGTGACCGGCAGATAGAACTCTTCTCATCGTATGAGGCAGAACAAAACTTTTATCAGCGAAATTTGAAAATTATGGCAGATCAGCAGAGAGAAAGAATCGCATAAAATGTGCAATCAAAAAACGAAAAGGCTTTGAAAGGCGACCGTGAAAGGGATTCCTAAAGCGTTCCATTATTATTATTAAATTTATTCGTTCTTCATTGAATATTTTATAAAGTGAACAAAAGATTTTGAGTTTCATTAAACTACATTATTTTCAAGGATCATAAGGCTTATTTTCATGAGTTATGATCATGCGTGATTGTTAAAAATCTTTTTTATGTTTTTACTGTGTCGATGAAAAGTAATTGAAAGTCCATCTATTTTATTTTATACACAGATTGTTTTTTCGATTTTTAACACCTAATATAATAACTAAATAAAAGAAACATTAATACTTGTGTTTTAATGTTTATCACGATAGAATTAGTTCATAATTTTTCAGAACGAAAGGTAGCTTTAAGACAGTCAAGGAAATTTTAAGAAGGACTAAATCTGATTATTTAAAATTTTACTTAAATTTATTAGAAACTGAACTTTGGCCCTCTTCGCTGCAGTGCAGCAAAAGTATACATAGACTTATATTTAAAACTGCTTTTCTTTATTAAAAATATGCTTTCATACGTTTTATTTATATGTAATATGAATTCACTTTAAAAACCAACAAAAACAACCCCAATCATCATCAGTATGGATTTCTTAAATAATATGTTATCAAAGCAACGACAGTTGTCACGGTTACTTGTTTTTCTTTAACTATTTAAACTAAATAATTTGACCCATCTGTAAAAATATATTTTATGATAAGAAAAATGAATGCAAAAGTTAAGACATTTTTTTATTGCTAAACGCACACAAATCATTCATAACAAAACAAGTTACATCTAAAAAGATATTTCCGTACCAATTATGCAAACACATGCAGGAAATACTAGAAACAGCGAGTGAACATTTAACTGCAAAAGTTAAATGCCGAAACCCAACACCACCGTTTTCTCTCCGTAATTGAAGACAACAAATTTCCAGAACGAGAAAATTGAAAATTCATCTCCCGAAGAGCGGCCTTTAATAGGATATGTAATTAGGCTTGTGTGCGCGGAGAAGCAACAAATGTCCCAAAGAAAGGGCCGGTGCTGTAAAAATGTGGTTATTGCGGAGAGGTCCCTGATAAATGGCGGCACCTCGCCTCTCCTCATCAAATATGAATAGGTTGAAGATTACAAACAGGAGTTATGGCAGCAATACGCCTGCCAACCAGATTTGCAGAAAAGATCCGGTCGATGGCATGAACATTATTCGATGCATGATGGGGTTGCGGAAAGGTTAAAGTGCACGTCCAGCGTTTGTTTTGTCGAAGAAACTAAGAAAACGATTCTGGATGAAATGAATAGCATTATTTGTACACAATTGTGTCTTTGAGATTTCACTAATTTGTCCAGGGTCAGATTTATACATTTCGACACCCTCTCTCCTACTACATTCACCGCTACTATAGAGATAGGCGACGTAAATTTACTACCAGTTTGTTTAATGTACTACCAGTGCTTAATAAACAGTGTTTTACACGATCTTCCCAAAATAATGTTGAAATTTGTAAATGTGTTATTGTAATTTCTTTTATATTTGCGCCCTCCTATTGTTGCGCGGTAGGTCATGCGGCCTAGGTTGGCTCTATGGGAAATCTGGCCCTTAACTGGTTTAAAGAAGGAAGATTCGGAAGTTTTTAAATGGAATATATTAAAAGAACCCATAGTAAATAATTTTTTTGAGCACTAAAACTATTAAAGGAAATATGTATATTGGTTTTTATTGCATATTCTTTCATTTTTAGTTTCTACAGCTGATTAAATAGACGCTGATTTTAATGTAACTACCAATAGCTGAAAAGGGGCTTATACATGAAAACAATAGAATGGAACAATCCATTTTTTGAAGTACGTTGTGTGACTGGTCTCGGGTAAGGGAAAAAGTAAGTTCGGATGAAGAGGGACTGGAAGAACATATGTTCCCGCTTGCATAAGATAAGATGAAAATGACCTTTATTTCAACGGATTACCAATAAGCTAGTAAATTAGAAGTGCATGAAAACGGAGTTTATAGTATACATGTTTAGATATAAAATAAACATTCATATACTAAAAATTTTGCATCTTAAATGTAGCATGTCTTCAAATATGAACATCTTTACAAAATTTATAGGAAAATAGATGGGATACAGTTGATTACTTTTTCACTTTCAAACCTACATGGATGTTCAATGATGAGAAAATCAATAGTACTCCCATTTTAAACTTTTCCTGAATGGGTATGGGGTATATAAAAAAAAGGGGGGAAAGTTCTCTTCAGAATGGATAGAGGAAGCAAGAAGAGATTTTTTGAGGTAGGGGTCCCACAAAATGATATATAACTGCTATTGCCTCAAAGTTATAGCATATATAGTTATATATGCAGACATGACACAGGCTTGGAACAAAAAAAGCTGAACTTCAAAAATAGTGAATCGCGTCAAACATAAATACCGAAAAGTAAAATAAGTGTAATTAATCTAACAATAAAATAAATAAATTTATACAAAAGGTGCTTAAGATATTAAAAATATTGTAGAATTATTTATTATATAATAAAAAATTACGAATGATAAAATCCGATGCCGAAAAACTGGAAATCCGCGGAAATGTGTCATGTCTGTATATGAAATGGCAACACAAGTAGCAGTAAGCTGCTTATAGTGAAAGTAATTGCAATGCAATATTGTTTGAAAAATGGCATTCATAAAAAAAACAACAACAGAATTCTATTCATCAAGAAATGCTTATTTCAATCAATATAAAGGTTATGAAGACAATTAATACTGGCTAATAATACTTAAAATCAGAGATATATATTAAAATTCCGAAAATTATGCACATAATACACGTCAACACAATTCTTGGTAGTCTTCTCTCAAACACATATAGCTTTAATTATTTGGGAGATAAAGGTCTTTGTAGTTAGCTTATTATAACCAATTGCTTCACACAATCAATTCATATACGGAAGACAATGTTAGAATAGACTGAAACAAGAACCAATCGACAGTCGAGGTTCGATAGTGAAGAACAGGATCTCAAACTAAGAAAAATGATCTTATTCACCAGAAATTTGACAGCAGGTTATTACGCCGTAATTCTCAGAGCTATGAAGGGAAATTAATTTTCAAGCAATTTAATCAAGATTATCATATAACTAACAGCATTATGATGAATTTTGATGGTTTTTTTTTTAGAATTTTTATTGATATAGTTTAATTTCCTACTTAAGTACACTTGGGGCTGCGATAAAATGTTTTGGACGAAAATGAGATCGGGAATACCAGAAGTTTGGAGTTTTAGCATGGACAGCTCGCTCTTAATTCCAGAATCATTTAATTTCTAAATGACAAAATTTCAATAAAATGCAATATTCGATGTAACAGTACTAATCGGAACAAGTATTTTGCTGCGAGAAGTACACACTGTTTCGGGTTTTTCCACCGCAACCAGCTAGCTCTTTCCTGCGGGTGACTGCAGTAAATCAATACACCAAACGACAACACCCCTCTTTCACTTTCTTACCCAAGAAAGAAAAGCGAAGAACAAAGTCCCCCGTTGCCATCGCGTGACCCAAAATTCCCTCCGCCCAGGAGGCCGCGACAACAAGACCCATTCATTATCGTTTGGCTGATGACTGTCAACAAGAGAGTGCAACCAACTCACCATGAAATGCGATTCCCGATTTAAGTAAAGAATGAGAGATATAACTTTTGCTTCTCAAGCATTGGCAGCAAGTGATGTGGAAACGAGTTATGGCTGAAGGCAGACATATCCCAGTTTTAATTACCGATAATAGTCATTATGCATCAATTTTTTGAGGGAATGTGGTTTATTTGCTTACCCTAAAATTGTCTAATTGAGACTGTTATAATTAACGAGAGCGATGGGAAATGGTTGTTTCACAGAAGTATGGGAAGACATTTAATGTCATCAATTGCTTCTAGAATGATAAATTAAGCACATAAATATTATAGATGATTACATTTAAATTCCCAGGCAAGGTGTTCTCTTTTTCTTAGTAAAATTAGAACAGAGAAAACGTTTGTTTTAGAGAAAGAGGGGAAAATTAATATCATTAATTATTTCTGGAAGAATAAATTAAACATGAACGCTCATGATTGCCTTTTAATTCCTGGGTAAGGTTTTCTCTTTTTGTAATTAAACATGCAATAGAGAAAAATAAAATTATTTTTGAAAAATAACGAAATGAATCATTTTTCTTTTGGAGAAATTACATAAAATCCAATATAACTTGCTTTTCTGTTTTTTTAAAAAAACAATATAAATGTTCTTCAGGCGGAAGAAATATTTGCACTAACAAATTTCACGTTATACGCTGCTGTAAAAAATTCATCACCATAACTTTCAAATACATTTTATACCTCTCAGGTCTTTTGAAATGCTTATAGTATACATATGTACCATTAGAAAAGAAAAGGCTAATGCTTGATTTAGGAAAAGTCAAGATGAGAATGATACGATAACTAAGTTCTTCCATTTATTAAAAGAAAAACACAGCTAATTTGCAGAACTTCGCACATCCTACATCTCGGGCCTATTAAAATTATAATTAAAATATATACACATATTTTAAGGTTATCATGATAATGAAACAATCTGTCTTATTTATGAAGTGATGGAATAAGAAAATTAACAAACAACGGGAAAGCAAAATTCGATATACTTTTTTTTACTAACTTCATATCATAAAGTTTTATTAGAATCAGCTTGGTAACACAAAGCCCCATAGTGCGTACAACAATAGGAAATTATCGACTGAAGAAACCATACGGATCAGGATGAAAAGACATTCCGTCCTTTATTTCCCAAACCATCGAGTATTTATTGTAGGAGGCGAACCCTGCGAACGATCAGCCGATTACCATAAAAGCGCAGCTCCCCTAGGAAATCCCGCGGAATGGAAAAATGTCATTAGGCACTTGCCCCCGCCCGTGGTTCATATGGCACGTGCACACATAAAGTAAGCAAACACTGCGGAGTCCTTGGAGCACATTGTCATAAGGCGCTCCGATTCAAAGGATTTGTAATATTTCAAGGCTTTGCTTGACGGGTCATTAGCCCAGTAATGGAGAACTAGTAATTCGTTGTCGAACTAAGTCAACAACTACTCTGAAAAAAGAAAAACCTCACGTTTGGATACTAAGCCACAAAATCCAGGACAAGAAAAGCGTGCATTAATAAAATGCGATATGCATTTCGATTTTCCAGGATTATCACGGAATGAGTATCACACCAATTGTTCACCAATGAAAAAAAAAAAAAAAAACCACTTTAAATAGAATCCTAAAGGGTAGACAGTAAAATAAGAATATATTAATGGTTTGGGGAAGAATTATTTTTGTAGCAATTTTATCTTCTATTACTTTAGTCGCATTGACTAGAACAAGCAAACAGTTTAAATTTCGAAATGAATAAAACCTGTTTTCTTCTATGACTGGTTCTTTATTATTTAACGTAATTTATATATTAAAACAAAAGCAAAATTTTGTAAATTTATAATTTGAAGAAGTCGAGCACCATAAAAGTCGCACTATAAAACAATACTTAGATTTCAATCTGAAGTTAATTTGAATTTGGGGTTTCAAAGTCTATCCATTGCAGACATCTCTATGTTGCTGAAATTAAACACCAAAGAAACCTAGAACCACAAAATCAATGACAAATACCTGATTAATCTATCGTATTAGGGGTCTGAATAAATTTGTTTTCAAACATTTTGGTTCATACATAAAATACTTCTGTATTAAGCAACTGCAATAAACTACTTTCGAAAATTTCGGCGGCACTTAAAATACATTTACCCTTTTAAATGTCTTCGAAGCAGAGAGATAGCTCAGGCTGTCTGCTACCGAGCATCACGGATAAAAAAAGGAAGAGAAGGCAATTGTCTTATCAGAAAAAGAAACCCCCTTCTTAGAGCGACCGAAAAGAAATCCAAACGTTTTTCATGCCCCAATCAGTTCGGGTAGAAGTGACAAAAAATTGGTCCCTAGACAAATGGGGGCTCCGATTACAGAGAGTCAGCAAAGAGAGGATGACTCCAGCTTCTTTTTGCAGATATGGGACCGAGCGAGAGGGAAAAGGTGCTAAATCAGCGAAGATGTCCCGATGAAACAGAATCGTTGGGGAAAAGAGATTGGAAACAGAATCACGGGGGGTCCAGGAGCGGCATTTCGGGAGACTACTTGTCTCCAGGAGTTGGTTTCTTTCAATTACTGAAATGGTCTGGTGGCTTGGATCGAGGTCAAACACCGATGCATTAGGATTAGATGAGCAAGGATAGATAAGGAGAGGAAAGCTTACTCAGTAAAAAGCACTAACAAGACAATCAAATAGAAAATGTTTTAAGGTCAATCCAAATTTTTATTAAAGAATATGTTTTATAGAAGGGTCAAAAAGTTGGAAAGGAGAAGCATAAACCAGCACTATAATATGTTATTCGCATTCTAGTGTAGCTTATGATAAGAAAAAAAGCTGTAGTTCTGAATTGGTTGATTATCCAATTAAATGAAAAATTGGTGAGAGACTTCCAATAAAAAGAAAATAAAAGCTTTTATTGTAACTTTTAGCAATCAGGATTATAAATGAATGCATTTATAATGAAATACTTGGTGGAATGAGTTCGTTCAAGTCACGTCACTTTCACATGATAAACATAACTACGCATGTCATCTAACATCTATTAGCGTTGAGCTGTGATGTGATGTCCGTCTGAATATACACAATGGATTCCAAGATAAAATCGGTGTTGGGCATTTGATTTGTGTTACGTTAATATGAACTGATCGATTCTTAGGAAAAAAAATCACACGATTATAAATTTAAGCGTAGCAGAATAATAATGATAATAAACAATAACTATGCATTTGCCATACAGAGAGTGTATTTTTTTTATCTTAATCGTAAAAATAAAATTGAAGAATTTCCAATGTTGCAAATTATGCAACAAAAGGTATTTATCCATTAAGTACCCTGGGTGAAAATCAGTAATTGCGGAATAAAAGTTGAAACACGATTGTAAGTTTTTGTTTATCAGAGATTCAATGTACTGATCATTCAACAAATACTCCAAAACACATGTTAGTCCCCACGAATCCTGAAATTCCAAATAAAGCAACTACATGAAGTCATTCGAAGTCAAAAACCTGGCGCGTTCGAATCTGGAAGGTAATCGCTTTCTGCAAGGCAGTCCAAGATTAATCTACTGTAGTATAGTCGCTCGACGCTGCAGTGGCGCCGGGATGGAAGGAAGTGTCAACCATTCTCTTGCATTGGAGAATTCTAACTAGTGCCGGAGAGGAGAAAGATGATGAATTGCTCCGAAATGGCTCGGGACATTTAGATCGTCCTCGTTATCCCCGAGGAAAAAAGTGTACAGCAAAGAAAGATTTGTCGATACAACACTTAAGGGATCTGATTTTATCAACATTAATTCTTTATCACTCATATTGACATTCCGAAGAGTACAAAAAATTCGAAAAAGATGCATTGTTTGCTGAACACATGTATCACGCATGCCGGCAGTAATACGCAAGGAAACGTTTAAATGTACCGTGGTTTTTCTCAACCACACATCTTTTGATTGCAAAAAGACAATTGCATTTTTACATACAACTTTTTTTTCAATCACAATGTATTTTTCTAACAAGATTCCACTCACATTCTTTTCCTGGGATGAATAAACCGGTCCGGAGAGCTAAGGTACGACAAAATGAGGTTTGATAAACTGAAAGGAGAAAGTCGGAAATTCAAATTTTGACGAATTCTGGAGTAAGGCCATCTGGGAAATCAGCAGAGATGCAGCAAAAATTGTCTGCTACGATCGAGCAGGTTGTTTAGATGGTTTCTGCCATATGAAATACGAAAAGTGTCAAGATTCTCTAAGAAGTTGTTACAGAAATCATTTCCTTCTCTATATTGTTACTCTGTTCACTGCCCGCTCACTTGTCCAATTTCACAAACGGCCAGTGTTGTGAGAAAGGCTGTAAATATCAAAAGGACTGGGCTTTGAAAGAAAAATGAGCCACAATTCAATAACGATTTACATCGTGCAATGCTTCTAAAGCATATTGATTTAAGTAAAGTTAGACAACAGATACTGTTCAGAAACGTTTTGTCCTAGGTTCTATAATTTGAAATGAAAGATGACTTTCAATACACAATAGACAACAAAATAATTGCAGACAAAATTGAGTCAAGATTTTCTCGCCAGTTGCCTTTTCATCTCGGTACCGCAAGCTGCGAAAATTACATGTCATCTGGCATTCTCACAAAACATCGAGAACATATGTTACAGTTCGTTTCCAAATTGATTCCATTTTTCTCTTTTGTCAAGACTAGATTTATAATATTTCAATCGAGAACGTCTTTAACCTTGTAGAACGTAAACGATATATAGAAAAATTTGTAATTAATTAATGACAGACGCTATCTTTTGAAACAAATGAATAGCATAAAAAATTTAAAACAAAAACAAAATCTGATATTTACGAAGCTTTATAACAATATTCCCCTTCTCAAAGAAATTCAAATAAAGGCACGATGCTCAGTCATTGTACTTTTCAATGTTACCGACTATCTTCTTAGTGCAGTAGTCATTAGTTTTCATCAAACGAAAATGCGGATAGAAAAAATAACGCAACAAGCGTGTAGGAAAAAAACGAGCATTTAGTGAAAAATATGTTTCGACGTGGAAGGCCGTTCCCACAAATTATGCGTATCACGATGCGGTTCATAATCTATTGTCTAGCAGAAACGAATATAGTGAAGAGGAGGATAAACAATATGAAACGCTTCAAATTTCGACAGGAATTCCTCTTGCACAGAGTTCGTATGTGAATTTCAACAGACTTTTCTCTTTCATACCGAGCGGTCGATGACCTCGACAACCCTATGCAACAGAATGACGAGAGCACATTCAACTACTCAAAGACCTTCGGCGAATAAATGAAATGAAGAGGATTACATAATTAATAACTTTGAAATAGAATGTTTCGAAAACCGTAGTCATGCTATACAAAGTGGAGTCGATTTTGATAGTGAAATGATTGTGGATAGACAAACAGGAGATTATAATGGAAATTAATGGTTAAGTTAAAAAAATAATGAAAATTAATAGTTAAATAATTTATATTAAAAAACACATAAATTACACTCAGGAGAAATCTTTGACAATTTTTTCTAGAAAAAAATATCCCCAAACAATTATCAACAATAGGAAACTTAACAATATTTTTCTCTTTGTTATCTCTCAGATGTTACTTTTTGCACCTAACGCTATAGATATATAGAAAGAATTCCCTTTATTATTTTAAATATGCTTTTCAACTGAAGCTTGAAGAGAACAGTAACAGTTCTTTTACTCCCCTCGAAACTGTGCTACTGATACTCACGGATACTTAACAGAGGTTTATGACACAAAAGTGTGTAAGATAGTTTTTGAAATCAACCTGAATCATACATTTCACAAGAAAAGCACCTAAATTTCAGCTGTTTTTTTTTTACTACACAATATCTCCTCACGAATGGTTTTATAGATTTTCTTCAAGAAATGTGACAAAAATCTTATATCTTCTTATCAATTAGACTTACATTTTTAAGAACGTGATAAATTTGTGACAATCCAGTTAAGCATAAGGTTAATAAAACACTTGAATTAATTTTCTTAACACTGCTTAATGTAACGCAATTCTCGCAATGATTTTCACTTCATTCCCATCACTGAAATGTATTCACGTTGAAAATATAACAAAACAAACAAAGAGGAAAAAAAAGTAGAGATTTTGAAAGTTGGAAAACCGCTCTGATTTCTTATCGTTATAAGGTCTTTTTTTTCATAAGTACAGGAGAATACACACAAGAGGATTGCAACTTAATGTAGAGGAATAAAAAAAGTAAAGGAAAAAAATGCTATGATAAGCACTTCATTCTCAGTCAGTCCTCAAGTGAAATGTTAAAATGTGAAATAATGAAATCAATTAAACAGCTGGTCACTAAACTGGGGCAGAGGGAAGGATGGAGCAGAGAAGTCAATCCTCTGTCTGGTCGATGGAAAGCGAGAGATGTCCCGAAGTTCTCCTTGAAAAGTAGACACCCTGCAGACATGAATAAAAATGGTCATTTTTCGGCTAGGCCCTAATTCAGTTGGCTCCATCGGAAGTTCGAGGATCCCTCCATCGCTAGTGCCAAATGAGAGTTGATAAATTTACTTATGCATGAGAACTGATTTTATTCAGGAAACTAGATGATTTTGTTAACTTTTAAACATGATAAAACATTATACGAGAAGTAGCTAAAAAATATTAACATACAGATGGAAAAAATTCTGTTTTTTTCTACGAAAAAGTTTTACTCACGATATCTGAAACAAAAGGAACCATCGCATAAATAAAGAAATTTTTAATTTCCATTTGGAACGATAAAAAAATTTAAAATGCATGGGAAAAGAAGCTAAAAAGAAGTGACTTTTTCTAAAAGGGAAGGGGGATCGGAACCACTGCACACAATTTGGGGGATTTTTTTTTAAATAATTGGGTGGTTATTCTTTATCGGGAAAGTATCGCATGACAACTAACGAAAAAACATTAACCTGCAAACGAAGGGGAAGTTATATCTTTGAAATTTTAAAAAGTGTATTAAGAGAATATAACAGAAAAAACTTTGTACACGGTTAATACATAAATTTTGAATTTCAATTGAGCGAATAGTTAAAAAAAGAATTACTATAAACTTTTAAATACATATAAAAACATTTTTGCATACATGTAATTAAAATAAGAGAAGCTCTAAATATCTTCACCATGATTTATTTTATATAACAACGATAAAAATTAACTCAATGTGTCTCTTGAAACGAGGTCAGTTGCACGGTATAGAATGAAATTTTCGTAATAATAACACAATTTCCTATTTAGCAGATTTCAACAAGTGTCACAAAACTAATATATACATTAACAATGTATTAAGAAAACATAAGGTGAAAACTTCTGGTTTTTGAAGTTTTCTTTCAACAATATTAAGTGTAATTAATTTACTCCGACATATGCCAATTCATCATTTAAGAAGAGTAAATCTTTTTCACGAGGATTGCAAGCCTGAGTTTTTTAAATATAAAAATATTTTTAATTAGCCAAATTAGAGTTCGGCAATCAATTGATCAAGGCTTCTTAAAACTCTTTTCCACTCGTGACCACCTTTCCGTCCGAAAAACTTTACTGCGTTGGGGGAAAACAACTCGGAGCATTAATTAACGATAACGACAACAAAAAAAAATATCTGATTCTTACCTTAACTCTTGTTTGCGTATAAATGTAGAAAAGCATGAAAGAAAATGCCCTGTGAAAAATCTCGCAACCCAGGTATTTTTCTGTGCAATTTCACTTGCGGGCGCGACACACAGTTTAATTTGAACATCTGGTTTTAAGTTGTTAAAATATAAACGATTTCCTTTTACGATTTTATTAATTTACTTCAGAAATAAGCTATTACAGAAATTATATGATGATTTTTGCTCGAAGGTTTATAAGTCACCCTACCCATCGTTTGAATCATTTATAAAACATATCCTATGTTAAAAGTGAATTCACAAAAGAATTCTATTAATCACAGCTATATAAAACTAATACGTCATAACCAAGTCAAAAATAAACCACGCACACTTAAAACAACTTTTCTTTGAATGGAAATCAGGTTAGCAAACAACCTTTTTCTAATAGATAACGAAAGTGAAGGCAGAGAAAAATCCTTTCCCACACAAAGGATTAACTTTTACAGCTTTGCGTAAATTACACTTTTCTCTTCCAATGAAAACTCTAAAAAACCGTCGAAACGAGGGGGAAAAACACCGCTCGCAAATAGATGGATCGACCAGGAATTGGATAGCGAAGAAACGGAAAGAAACAAAACTTTAATTTCTCGGTTGATTCCGTTTAATCGCAGGAAAAGCTCCAAACAGTTTCTGCAGTCAGAAATAAAATGCTCGAAGAGCAGTTTTTCAAAAAAATTCCTTCGTAAAGGCAAGATTTTTTGAGATATAGCTTGGCGGAGCACTATTTTTGCCATTCGTTATTTGGCGTGGGGGATGGGAGGGGGAGGATTAAAAATGAATACAGAGAACCAAAGAAGACATTTCGACGCAACAAGAATATGAATATTTTTGTGTTTCCAAAGAATATTTTTGGCATTCAATAAGCAAGAGAAATTCATGAATATTTATCAGAGTCACTTGACTGCAATACTTAACCATTTATGTTTATTTATTATTAGTTTAACTGCCTCTTTCATTTTCGGAGGAGCGAACAATCTGTTATGTACTACTCAAAAGAAATATTCAAGGGAAAAAAAAAAAAAAAAAAAAAAAACGACTTCTTTAGAAGTCGAGATTTTTGCATTCATTTAAATATTCTGCATACGAATGGAAATCTCTTTTTGAGCTTAAGAATATTTCCATTTAGCTTTTATTCTGACTTGGTATCGATAAAGTAAACCTAAAAAGTTCTCCTAAAATAATTTTAATGCTAGCTTTGCTTGATATCTCAACACATTTTGCAGCGGTCACGTAAAGTACATCTTTTCAGTAGAACGCAGACGGCAGGAACGGCACGAAACGTGTTAAGGAATCGTATTTATATTTCTAAAATTTACAAATGCACAATCACAGTATTATATTATAATTATAATAAAATATTTTTTTATTACCTTCAGTGTCTTAACACAAGTAGTCATATTTATAGTTCCAAAAGTACGTAAAATGTAAAAGTATCCATCTATATCAAAATTTAGTAAGTTCTTCGCAGAATTACATATTGAATTTTAACAAGCGTCAAAAATTAAGTAACTGAAGAACAAAAAGGTTTTATACGTTTCGGAGAATGCTTAAGAAATTGTTTTGATGTATTTATATTACGAGGAAGATTTAGATCTGATTCTGCTTTGTGAAAGATTTTTAAAATACATTAACAAGTAGAAAAAAAAAAAAAAAAAACGTAAGCAGAAATTTTAAAAAATGAATTGAAATCCAAGTAAAAAATTTACGTTCAAAGCTTCTGAAGACCTCTTTCGAATTAATAAACATTTTTAAAATTCTGTTTCTTTCAGAAAACTTAGCAGTTACAAAAATAGAAGTAAAAATACCATCAATCTCCTGAACATTACAAAACTAATCACAATTTATGGAAAAATAATTCAAGTTTAGAATTTTGTAATAATGAAATCAATAGACTCAACATCAAACTAAAGAAAAAAAAGAATATCCAAAAGAATATAAATTTAAAACGTGGCCGGTTATTAAAACTGGAATAGATGGCCTTCCATCATTCGAGCGAATTCCTCACATGAGCTCAACACAACATCAGATTCTCCTTTTGCAGAGAAAAAAATATCAAAACTAAACAACAGAATTTACAATAATATTTCAATCGTACTTTTGACTCAAGAAATCTGGTAGTTGTTCCGAATCTAATGAAAAGTTTTAAAGAAAAAGAGCAAAGATCACCAATCTGGGCGCAATTATACAATTGCGAACCGAATATCATTTTATGAATTGAGCTCACTGATTGAAAACTGTACTTAACCCTTAAATGCCCAGTGTTGCCTTTAAGCAACATACCAAGTCTGCCTTCTAAAATCTTGAGAATAAAACTGAAGCTCTAATGCCTGTTGTTGCCAATAAGACACATAGTGAAAACGTTATTAAATCAATTTACAACATATAGATGCCAGCCTGAGTGCTGATAAAATATAAAAATAAATTGATGTTTTTCAATTGAGGCTGCATCTTTTTAAGCTTTGTTTGTACGCTTGAGAATACCATATTTTATTATACAACGTTGAAGGAAATTCCTTATCCCTATTATCCTTTGTTAAAATTCATCTGTGTTTGACATTATAGAATTTTATCAATGAAATTTTTTTTGAAATAAAGCCGAGTGTTATCAGTTGGTAATAAACTGTTTTTTTAACGATAAACCATACTTCAAACAAAATAGAATTTTTAAAAGTATTTTTCCCATGTTTTTTATTTAAGATATGAAAGTCAATAAAACATTTAAAAATCATTTTTTAAAAAATCGGGCTTTTAAGAGTTGAGAGTGTAGTTAGTACAACAAACTACTAAAAATGTAAATATTAATTTTAGAAACCGCAGCATCAGATTTAAAAAAAATATATATTTTACAAGAAAGTTCTAACTCTATGTAATTTGGAGATGGTTCTTTATTGCATAACTATGTCCAATTGCGCTTTCAATTACGTTTCCAACAAAGTTTGAGAAAGCCGATATCATACAGTCGAGAACTGAAATAAAACTTGGAATCTATTTTCCACTCGAACAATTCCACCGAAGCATTTCTCGTATTCATTCGAATATTTTTTTTTCTTCGCTATGCGGTGGGAAAAACAACTTCCTTCTAAAAAAATTATTCTTTTCGTTACATGCGTCAAATTTTCTGCCTAATGCTGACACTATTTCTCGACCGTAAATGAAGTCTGCGTTGATGATGCCACAGTTTTATCAACTTTTATTTTCATTTTATTCTCCCCACAGCATTTCCAGATTTTTTCTGAAATCGATTTTCATTTTTGTCTGCATCGATTTACCTTCGCGCGAATTCAGAAACATTCGAAAAAAGTTTTTATTTTCCAACTGCGAGAGGAAAAGCTTCTTGGATGGAAGAGAGCAATTCAACTTATATACTGCGCCATGAAAGAAAAAAAATTACGAGGCTCATCATTTCAAAGATAATTCGTCATAAATTTCAAAAAGAACAATACAGAAGGTCTAATAAAAGCAAGAAAAAAGATGGAACGACTTTTTTTTCAGCACTTTCATGAACAATCGAAGGACAACTTAACTGAAGGAGATTTAAAAACACTTCAATCTTGCTGGAAAGATTTAAAATTTTTATATAAACTACTGAAAAAATTGTTATTATTTCTATTGAAAACTTATGCAAAGATTTTCTGATAATTAATGACGAATTATGCTTTTTTTTTAATTTAAAGATATTCATAAATCGAAACTTTTAATGTAACATACTTACAGAACAAAATTCAAGAATTTCAAAAAGGACTAGGGAAAAATGTATGAAAAAACTATTTATTTAAGATTTAAGACAATAACAGTAATATACTGAAACTAGTTGGTGCGAATTTGAAATTATCATTGCCAACATAAGTTTTAGCGGGCTTATACTTTGGTTATGAAGTTGTTCACACTTCTATGATGATTTTAGAAATCCATTTGAAATCTGAAATCCTGATTAAAATGTGGTAATCAAAACCGCAAATCATCTCTCGATCTAAAGTTGCATATGAAATCTCCCTTTTCCTCAATTTTATAGATTTTGGTTGGAAAAGTACATGTAAACATAATATAAATCCGAAATAAGGAGGCAAATCTCCAATAACCCAGTTTGACGAATATTTTGCAAATTTTTATGAAATCTTTATATATATGTATAACGATTACGTACGTTATGTTTTTAACGTTTATGGGTTATTTTTTACAATCCTCCTTTTTTGTATAAGCAAACACCATTAGCCACGGGCACAAAACAAACATAATATGTGACATTTTTGAAATAAAAATTTACATAATCCGACAACGTTGGCTCTTTTCCTTTCGTGTTTGATGAAAAAAGAATTCCTATCTTTTAATTTTATTACCGATCTATAAAAACAGTACCCAGCGTCTTAAAAGAGCCAGACAAACGACAGCAGGTATTTTTCTCATTTAAAGTCTCAAACAGTCTTCCACAGGCATCGAAGGAAGGAGATAAGAAAAAGGAAATACCCATTATTAATCAACCGGGGCCCTCTCCTAAGCCATTAAGCGACCAGAAGAAAACTCCCTTCAAAAGAGAAGAAACGCTTTAAAGGCTGCACGAATATAAAAACAACCCGCGGAGGTGTTAGAATCTCCCCTTTTTTAAAGTGTTTTCCGATTAACTAATTTCGCCTCTCTCAGCCGGGGCGCCGCGCAACGAGAGAGCGCTTTGTTGCGCCCCTTTTCCATCATTACGGCGCGTGAAGGAGGGGCGTAATTATCACCTAACGCGTTTAACGAAGTTGATGTGCAGAGCCCCGGAGGGATGGTGCAGACACTCGATCTTCCGCATCGATCCGCACAATTCGATTGCATTCGGAAAATTATTCAACTAAACTATCGGTGATGCCTCCGGCCCTTTCAGCCGGATGGAGAGGGAAATGGGAAATACTGGGTCAGCTCGTAATCACAAAATGTATCCAGTAATAGTGATGTTTGGATTCGTCCCCGATTCTCTTCGACATCAGGAAAGGTTGATGTCGAGACGGCAGAAATAACGATCGAAAAGGCACACAACCTAATTAATAAGGAAATTAGCAAATAACGGAGAAGAAAGGACGACTCTTAGAGTTATTACAACAAAATGGTACGAGTTGCATAATTATAGATATCTATTTTGATAGGATTAGATTTTAATTTATCCAAGGATTTCTGAAACTGAGTTTAGTTACGTATCAACGTTCCGTTTTGAAGCCACACGAGGGCTATTTTGGGACGAACCTCGTAATTTTGAACCGCGGTTAAATGACGAGGACGACACCTGAGCTCTGGCACCTCTCTCTCCAAACTTCCGCAACACGCCAGAGGGAGGACTTCTGAAACTGAGAGTCTAAATCCGATTGACTCTATAATGTAATTGTCTTCGATTGACTTCTCTAATGTAAGAAATGTACAGAAAGTATCTAAGAATTTTTTTCTCAGTTTGTAACAATTCAATAAAATTTGCAGAAAAAATATATGCATATATTACTCTTGAATATTATATAACAAAACGCAATTTTCTTTATTTGAGAAATGCCAGAAACACTTTCTGAAAAGTGTTCGATTGAACCGACTCTTTAAGCACACATTATGCTAGTTACTTTAAGGCTTTAAAGAAGACTTCAAATACAGTATACTTTAAGCTGCAGAAAATGATAAATTACCCACCATAAAAACGAAACAAAACGCCTCGCACGCAACTACTAAATATTTCCGCGCTTTTCCCGAATACGTTCAGAATCTATACACATGTCACACACATAACACCATATGTCACATTTCTTTGGACACGATAAAAAAAAATCTGCAGCTAAGCCCCAGAACACCTGCCGCTACAAATTCGAGGTTGTTTTTTTTTCTGCTCTTGCTTATTATACGATGCAAATAAAAAAAAAATAATAAGACACCTTCAACCAAATGACACCATCACGACCGAGTGCCTCTCATTAGCAATTCCAACGAGCGCGATGGAATAAAAACGAAAGATGACAATTCAGGTAAATCTGTTTCCATCGATGAAAGCAAAGAATCGATCGGGCCAAAACACTTCATCCGGTCCAAGGAATAAAGAAAGGGAAGCAATAAACTTTTATTTTCGATGGCAGCATCCAAGAAGGTTGTGATTGATTATGATTGTCCGCTTTAGCGAAATGAAATATTTGACTACAGCGCTTAAGAAAAAGGGAACGATAGAACAGATTTTTATTTAACAAGAAAAGGGATTTCAAAGTATCATTTTTCTTTTCGTACTTAATCGGAAAGTGCCATTTACTAAATAAATTACTCGCAAATTCCCCCCAAAAATGGGACGCTTGCAAATGAATCGATTTAAAGCTAAGCAATTACTGATAATTGCTTTGTTGTTTTCCATTAAAAATGGCAGAAAGCCATTTTATATTTAACCTATTTATAAAAAAATTAGTTTCTACTTTTATTAAACAGTTGGCTTCATTTTTAAATATCAATTTACCACAAAGCATTACAAGATAAAATGACGTTAATTTTTCTATTTAAGCATTTATTAATTGAATTATTTTTCACATTTTGCAAGTGAATGATGTTTATTAAAATCGCTTTAAATCACTGGGACAATTTGAGTTGACGATGGATAGAGAACAAAGGAAAAATAGAGGATAATTTTCCAAAGAAGCATTTATTTGAATTATTAAATGTTAGAACTAGTTTCAAATATCATTAATGCTCACGAAACAGCCGGCTCTTTTCAAATATCTTTCCAAAATAATTGTTTAATACTATCTAGTGATTCTTCCGCAAGAGCGTAAGTTTTATTTTCATTTTTGACTCTCCCTTTCAACAAAAATATCGTGCAGTTTCATAAAAAAAAAAAAAACTCAATCTTAGTTGCATTTTGCAGAGCTTACTCAAATTAAAATTCAAAAGAACTTTAAAAATTGAAATAATTGCATTTGGGAAAATAAATATCAACGAAATTGTTCGGACCGTTATTTGGCAACAAATCAACTAGACATTTTATTTTCATTGTTTTCTTAATTACATTAACGGTGGCAAAAATTCCTACATTTAACTCATTATAAAATATTGTACTTTTTCTCCCCACAAAGTAACTATTATGAGAAATGAAATGGCATGTGTTCACCCTGCGTAATTAAGCTGAAAATATTTCGAATTAGAATCAGAACGATATAAAGTATAGTTGACTAGACCGTTATGCTATTGAGAACTGATTTTAAAAAAGACATTTTATCTACCTATTTTCACAAAACATTAAGGAAAAAGTCTAATGTAGTATTTTTCTAAAATTAATTATGGCATTATAAGTAGTCTGTTGCACAGCCTGCAAAATTGCTTCAATTTAGCCTAGCAAACCTACACACATTTAGGTAGAATTTGCATTAATGACCCCGAAATGTTTGAAATGGTAGGTGGGTTCCGGATTGCCATAAGGAGTCCAGTTTTAGTGTGATATTGGATCAAGCTTCAAAACTTTAACTCGTGAATGACTGGAAATTACACGTAACAAATTCTTTCATGTCATAAAATTGGCACGTGTGTAATGCACCTGAATAAGATGTAGATGTAGCGAAGCATAAAAGATAGTCTACAACCTATGAAATAAATTTTATGATAGACAAACCACGGATATCATATGAAAGTGATTTACTAGTAATAAGGGGTAAAAATACTTGTTATTACTTTCTTCAACTAAACAGACGATCAATACTTAGAAAAATTATTTTTAGGCTTCAAAACAACTCGAGAAAATATTTTTTAGTTGTCCATTTCAATAAAAGCACAAGTTATTAATATGTCGAAAGAAAGGGGGGAAAAGGAGGGGGAGAGAAGAAGTAACAATGAGAGATGTCAGTGGGGGGCTTTAACTAAACTTTGAGAGATGTCCCCCAGTCCAGAGCGACCGGATATTGAACCTCGTCGTCTTTTCTTTCCACATCAGGGCGACAGACAAGAAAGCGACGAAATTTCTCTCGGGGATCATCTGATGTCGGACAATTCAGTGTTTACATTTTGTCATATGACCTGACATCCCTTGGGGGGCGGTGCACCGATTGCACCACTCCGATAGGATCGATCGGGGAGGGCGCAGGCGCACAACCATTTCCCTCTTTACACACCCGACCGAATAATAACTGTTTCCAGAGGAATGGGGGTTCAATGGTTCGTACAAAAGGGAGTTCTCCCCCTCTTCCACTTTTATTCGAATTAAGGTCAACTGCGTGTTTTACTTAAGAAATAAATCCAAATACTCCCAAGTAATGAAAGTAAACGGGTGTAAATCAGTATAATAAAATAGATACTGAATGAAACTGATTTAAAAGATGAAATTAATTCGAAAAAACTGAGATAGGGTTTATAATTTCTCGTAACTATTGTTTTTAAGTTACAATCTTACCAAATTAAGCTAGCTTACGATTTTGTCACTTTGCGAAGGTTTACATATATTTTATATAATTGGACAAAATGCAGTTGAAAGACTATTTGAGTATTAAAAGACTAGAAAGACTATTTGTTATTTTCGGAAGCCTGTTTTCAACAATCTTGTCGCCATCCTATTTAATTTGGCATTTATAAAGTAACTGGAAATCTGCATTCACAAAACTTGTTTCAAATACATTCACAACAAACCCTTTAATAAGAAGAAGTTGAATCATCACGATAATCGCCAATTAAGTTTCTCTAAATAATGTGTAACAATGGAAATCATATTCGCGTGACGACATATGCATTGCGTTTTTGCACCTAATTTTCAAGCTTCAAAATCATCTATAAAACGCATTACAAAGAAAATTATCTATAAAAAAGGTATACATAAACATAATGGATTTAAATTCAAGACAAAAACTTATGAATGGATTTTTTTTGAAGTTACGCAGAATTTATGAAGTAGTTTCCGACAAGGAAGATGAGACCTGGCACGATCTTGAATTATGTTAATCAACAACTTCACCATTTTGGCCTTGACCTTAGATCTACTTATATCTATTTGAGCTATTTTAAGTTACTCCCGCCCAATTAAGTCTTTAAATAATCATTTCACGCTGTCGACAAGTGTGACGAAAAAGGATTAACGAGTTTAATTTTGTTTTCAACAGCTGACGAATTGAAATTGCATGCTGCATATAATGAGCACATTATTAATAATGAAGATAATTGTCTCTAGATCCGCTAGTCTTATCATGGAATGTTTTATAGATGGATCAATTGGTTAAAGAACGTTATGCAAAGAAAGCGATGGAAGTTATTAAGCATATGATTTCCTGTTTAACAATATCAGTTAGTTGCCAAAACGTAAGAAGATTCATTAAAATTTACTTCTCAAACATTTTAACTATTCATTCGTGAAAATTCCACCAACGATTTTGTTGATAAAAAAAAAATGCCCTTTAATGGTAAGAATGAATGAAGTGAATTTCATTAGGAGGAAGACTAGCGAAATCAAACGCCTAAAAACAGTAACAGTATAAATAAGGCATGTACTTAGATCACTGTTACAAAAGACATATTCTAAACTTTGCTGTTGATCTCATTTCGAAATACGATGCTTCCTTTTTTAAACGAAAATATCTCAAACAGATCTTAAGTTAAAAAGCTGTTTCAAAGATAATCCAAGAGGTTGCATCCAAATCTGTTTTTAGGAAGACCTTGAGCAGAAGAGAGAAAAAAATATGCACGTGTTACATGAAACACAGAGCGTATGCAAGTATTTCAAGGAAATTACAGACTAAAGGAAAACATTCTTTGAATAAAGGAAGACAGAATGATTACAGCATTGAAGTTTTGAAAATTTTGAATCGGGAAGGATGACCTAACGTTAAATTTCTTCTTGTTTTTCCCTCTTGCAATTCTTTGTGAGCCAAAAAATGCTTAGATCCCTATTTCTGCCCCCACCCAAATTTTTTTTTTGCAATCCCTAAGACGCCAACAAACAAGAAAATAATGATATGTAAATAAAGGAACAATTAAGTGAAGTTCCATTTCATATAAATATTTAGTATGTCTTAATACTATGGCTTTAGTATGACTTCACTTATCGAAGCAAGAATGTTTTCTTGGTTTTTTTGCGCTTAATAGTATAGATGAATTGGATAGAATACATGTTGTACACATTTTAGACTAGAAACACTATTTAAAAAGGAGTGACTTAACATTAATTCAATTCTTCTCAGAAAAGCGGAAAAAAAATGAAAACACATTTTTTTTTTTTCCAAAAATTAATTTAACAGAAATTGTATTGGACTAGATCTTTACGAAAACAATTATTCTATCGTTCACTACATTTTTACTTTCCTTCATTTTTACGCTAAAGTAATAAATATTAATGAAAAAAGTAATAATACGTTATTTTGCTGTATAAACATTACTTACGAATGGAAAAGGGAAAGAATATTTTAGAATAAATCTTGTAATATTCCATATACTTATATTCAAGCTAAGTCAAAACTAATTAAACAGTTGGAAATCATATATAAAAAAAGTATAAACTTTAACGAAAGCGAAAAGAAGTAGGAAAAAAAGCAGAAAATTAATTTTGCGGAAAGAAAAACTCCTATCCAAATGATATTCAATTAGCATTTTATACAAATCTATCGAATATTTGCCGACCCTCTTAGGACAGAATTTCCTCTTCCAATCTTTTTATTTGTCGTAATTACATTTTTTTGCATGTGGAAAAAGACCGAAAAAAGGTGGAGGGAAAAAAAGCCATTCGACGATGAAGTCTGTCGGGAGTTCTCTTAATAAACAGCATCCAATTTTCTCCTAATCAAATTCCTTCACCACTCGACCCGATCCGAAGAAAATAAAATAAAGAGAAGGTGTCTTGTTCATCTCCGAGATGAAACGGGACCTGCAGTTTTAAAAACCTCCGCGGTGTGTCTGGGCGCGTGATTTACGGCTCGAATCGTTAGAAAGAGGGAATCTCGTTATGTGCCGAAGCCTCATTATCTCGTTAAGTACGATTTGGAGGAAAATTGTTTTCCACAGACATCTCGAAGAAGAATAGCGGTTTCCTTCTCACAAAAAAAAAAAGGAGCAGAATTGTTTTTGCCTGTTACTGCAGTATTTGTTTGTTTCGGTCAGAGAGAAATCTCTCTGGTGTTAGTAAATACCTCGTCGAAAAATGACAAGTTACGGTGCTTAGAATGGCACTTCCCAGACAACGAGATTGAGTGTAGCAGTTTGACGGAATTTTTCGAATAAATATTCATTTCGGTATTGAAGATAAAAGTACATGCACTCGCTTTTACTTATTATAACGAAGTAAACCTCCACGACACATGGTACATTACATTCAACTGGATGATTTATCAGTACTATCAATATATGTATATGTAAATGGAAGGAAAAACATAAGCCAGTTCTTTTCAATGTAATTGGAGCATGAGCCTGAATGATTTGGCAAAGATGCTCCAATAACCAAACACTTAAGAGCATATGCTGGTAACAACCTGCATCATATTCTTCTAGCAAGAAATAATACACCAGGCATTTTTTTCCAATAAAGAAATATTTCTACATCGAAAGTAAAGGAAAAACCAGTATGGCAGCCTAATAAGGGTTCAACTTCTGATACCTAAACCAAACCTAACATGAAAATTCAGCTTTCGCTTTGCCTCGGTCGAATTCGTCTATTTTATTAGTATCTTTAAAAAAAATACTAAGTGAGCAAAATGTGGATGTAATAATAATCTTTATTTTACATTACAAACCTAAAGAAAAATGTAATGTTTAGAAATTTATCATAGCCTAAAATAACTTTAACTAAGAAGTTGACCTTTTTTACAAATAGTTTTTAATTTATCTTTAAAAATGTAAGTTAATTTAAACAAAGTTTCTTTTGTAAGGTTTACTAAAACTTTTAAGATCAAGATGTTTTTTATTGGCTACTTTGGATTAAAAATTTGAAGAATCTGATATACGTGTGTGTTGTCAAAAGTTTAGCGATTAAGAAATTCTTTTACACGACACCGTCAAGGGTTACGACCCACAAAATAAAAAGTCTCGATTCGGCGAAATAGATTCCGCAGCCTTCTAGAGCACTAAAGGGCCTTCATTTCAAAGACAAAGGATGGGCGGAGTAGAAAGTTAGAACTTCTATAACAAGAAGCAAGAATAAAGGAGATTTATTTCGGCGGTCAATATTAACTTTTCGACATATTGCGATCGAAATTTGCTTGTTTTTCTCCCATCAGAAGAAAAAGGCAAGCACGATATAGTTTTCATGTGTGTCAACATCTTGATGGAGCAAATGCAATTTCCTCGATTTTCACGGAAAAAAAGAAGCCAGAAAGGCAATTTTTGTTTTCGCGACTGTCGCTCCAGCTCAAAGACGAAAAGCTCTTTTAAATAGTGGCTAGAAAATTCTGCAATAATACAGGTTGATTATTTTATTTTTTCTAAAGTAGAAAATAAGCTTCATGCATTTCTAATCCTATATACTACTCTCTTTGACGATGCCAAATAACGGCAGAATATCAACTGCGAACAGTGACGTAATTATTAAGAATATGTAAAATTTAAAAACACGTTTCTGAGCTTTAAAACCATTTCGCTATTGGGCGCTGGCAAATTAATTACGGATATTCTCATATTCATACACAAGCGAATTGATTGATTAATTACATAAACGCATGCTGTGAAGCTAGATGAGATCTAGAGGGGATTAATCTCGCAATTCTGAGATTATCAAAATGGCAGCTGAGCCGGCACCTCACATGAAATCTTCAAATAAACTAAAGATCACCGAACCCACCCATCCAAATGGACACGGGGATTTTGATATTGAGTTGCTCAGAGACTTATCTTTATTCCATCCATTCTCGAATTCTATTCATAGTTCATAAGAACTGATAATACAACACAATTAAACAACAAATTGCATTTATCTTGAGGGCTTATGATAAAAAACGACAGTATATTAATCTTTAAGTTCTTTCCACCATTCAAACCTGTAGCAATTGCAAAATAAATCTCAGTTAAAAAAATTAACTAGACCAGAATTTAACAATCAAAAATTATTCTGGTTCATGGTTAACCCGGTGGTCAAATTAACCCAATCCATTTAAGACCAAACATGACAAATTCTGGTCATGAGTTCTGTAAATACAAATTGCAATAGAAATTGGAAGGGGAAAAAACCCATCAAAACTGACATACGAGAGTTGAACTAAGAAAAGTATGCAATTTTAAGGAGGAAATATTATCTTCTCTTTCTATCATAGAATTTCGGATGAGAGTTCGAACCTACAGCTATTTGATAGCATGCTGTCACGTTAACTGATAACGTAAAACTAACCACGATATCAGTGAAAGATATCCATAATGCAGTTTTTTCGCTATCCATTAATATTTAACATGTACATGGGTACCACTGAAAAATACAACTAAAATATAATGTTTAAATAATTGCAACGGAATTCACTCCCATTCTAAAAGCCAAAAAAGTCTGTTTTATCGCAGCAAACTGTCCATCATTTTCCTGAAAGCTAAACCATCCAGTCACGGGAGGATCGTTTTGAAATTTTCCATTTCAAACGATGCTTAGCTCTTTTTCCTCTTTTAAGTTATAAAATAACGTTTATGCGCAATTTACCAATAATAGTCTCCAGGCATACAGTATGGATGAGTAGTGCAGCGGTATCGATTTCGTAGGCCTACAAAAAGGTTTGTAGCAGAGCAAAAAATAAATAAAAGAATCGATATCGGAAAATGAATGAAGGTGCTTATACGAATCCGATGCAGAAGAGAGTCATATCGATTACGAATATCCGTTTGTGGCGTCGTCCATCCAAATAGTATGCTGGGTAGGTTATGAGAGAAAAAGAAAAAAACCACTCCGTCTTTTGTAATCCAACGAGTTATGTTAGAAAAGACTTTAAGTCGGATATTAAAGAAAGTACACTCGAGGCATTCCGAATGTTAATGCGAAAGTGGATGGGAAACAATTACTTTTATTTGGGTTTTAGTGTTGTCGTAAAAATAAAGTCAACGATAAAAATGCGGCGCCTGGAAATGACTCGCATCAGATTAAATGATTTAAAAATAATTACATTACAGTAGAAGGTAATTAGTATTGCTGTAAAAGAAATACTAAACATCAATAGTGAGCTAAAAGGAGAAAGTTAAATAAAATGTGGGTACAGGAGGAGACAGAAAGAACAAACATATCCTTTCTTGCCGCTCCTCCCAGATATTTTTTGCAATAAGATAATAGATTACAGTTTCATACAATTACATTATACCATAAGGAAATTAGTAATATCAATATTGAGTTAACGAAAGTAAGATATAAAATAAGCGGAGGGGTGGTGGTGGCTGAAGGGAGGAACAAGAAGAGGAAACGAACTTCCTCCCCGCATATTGCAGCTATTATTTTTGTTTGTTTTGCGTGCAGTACAGATTCAAATTCTAATTAGATTTTATTCAAATTCTAATTAGATTTTATTCAAATTCTAATTTTATTTGAAATTCTAGTCCAATTTCTGGATAAGAGAAACTACAGGATTAAATAAGTCTTTTTTTTAAAGTTGTTCAATTTCTATTTATATAAAATATTCATCTTTAAGGTATCCGCATACGTTCGAAAACCCATTTTTGACCGAAAATCATAATTTTTTTTAATGTCTTATCTGAAAGCCTATTGGTTTTAGTTTTCAAAACAGTTTTTATTTTACATCTATGATGATCAGAAGTGAACTTAGAGACATTTTAGTAGAACTTGACAGTTGAAAATGGAGTGGTAAATAATACGATAAAGAAGCATTTTTCATTGTTTTTACTTAAGATATTTAAATTTTATTGTTTATTTTTGTTTTATACTATTTTCTGTATACCAGATATTATTTTGAAAGATTTTAAGTGTGAATTTCTTTGTTTTCTATGACATTGTTGCAAATTTAGGTAATTTTGAATCATTGCAGTATCTTGATTCTCCGTTAATGTTGTAATTTTTGATAATAAACGTAGGAAAAGTACATAAATTGTAATTATGATCAATATCAATCACTAAAAGTATCTCTAGATCAACTAATAGGCATTATAAAGTTATTTGACTGAAAAACAATATTCAAATCTATCGATGGCGGCTGAATGATAGAAAACGATAATGACACATAAAGCTCAAGAAAACGACTAAAAAAAAATTTCCAATCAGAAAATTTTAAAAAATGCGCTAAGCTGGCAAACACTAAGGACTTGCCTACATAACTTGGGAGTATTGAAGAAAAATTCTTTTTTCTTCTTATTGTAAATTAAAAACATAAACTTTAAACTCATTTTTCTCGAAATGTGATTTTTTGCAAAATTTTCATTTTTCAAACAGGATAACTAAAATTCAACTTAAGATATCCGTCTCAAATTTGGCATACATATTATTTATTATATTGTCTAGGTAATGAACCAAAATATAAGTGAAATAATGCTCCATTAAAAAGTTATGTATTTTTTAAGGTTTGAAAAAGGTCAAAATTCTTTAAAAATTAATGATTTCACACTAAAACTCTTATAATTTACATGTTTTTAGATACATTGCAAAACTTTTGCTTCAGGACCTAGCCAATAGTTGAAGGATTACGTATGCTAAAGGATTTATCATTCTGATCATTTCTTTTTGAACGAGGGTGTTTGAAAAAAGGTCAAATTTAGTGCAAAAAAATCTAAGTTTTTTCAAATTTTTAAAAATATATTTAATTCATTTAACTGTTTTCTATGATTTATTAAGTTTTAACATAAATGTCATATAAAAATACAAAAGTATTGCTTCAAATATCATTATTTAAAAAAAAAAAAAGATCTCCGAACGTAGTCGGATACCTTAAAAATATAATTTTTCATTTTTTTCCTTTCCGTGTACACAATAAAACGCTCTAATTAGCCTTATCTTCCTTTTTAAAGTGTCTTTACATCTGTTTTTTTTTTAATTTAAGCTGCTTTACGTTGTTTCAATTTTTTTAGAAACGTTTAAGACATGTTAGATAGCACAGAAGAAGCTGCTCCAACTTCCTACATTCTCATTTTTGCGTTAGATTTTAACTTTTAATACCTCACAAGACGTGTTTTTGCTCCTTATTTTATTTAAATAGAATATTTTCTCAACTTTATATAGCTACTTTCTAAGCACTATAGATGTTCCGGGAGAATTTTTATCAATTAAATTGAATAAAACGCATTTACGCAAAAGAAAACAAAGAAAGAGAGTTTTTATTGACAATACAAACACTTACGCGATAAGATTACACAGTATTACGTATATCTCATACACCTTGATACTCATAATGAAAAAAGAAAAACCTCGAGGTTGCATTAACAAAATAGAATGTTTTTCTTTTATAGAAAAGATGATAAATACAATTTTATCGGTCGATCAGATTAGGTTTCTTGAAACATACAGATATATCAAAGAGAAATTTCTGCACACCGATAAAAACGAAGGCAGAAAAAAATTATCAAGGAATAGTAATAAAAGACAAGGTCTAGAATTTCAATTTTGTGACAGCAATGCAATCATATATTTAACGGCTTTTTAATAAATAAAACACCTCTCGTCCTAAGTTAATAATACTTAACGTCCCTTTTGATATACAAAGGGTGTCTAATCGTCAACATAAAAAAGAAAATTTTTATCTTCGGAAGTCTGATTTCATCAACTTGTTTTCAACTTGTTGCAGTAACATCTAACATAATAACATTTAAAGACAGTAAATCTTTAACACGAGAACTGCCATTTCAGTTTTTCCTGAATGAATGTTTAAAATATTTATGAAGAATTTTTTTAACTATGTCAATTGCGTTTTGGCAACTACTGTAATCCGGAAGACATGAGCCTAAACATTAAACATTTCCTTTACAATTTTCACCACATAGTGTCTATGTGGATCAAGTTAAACATTTAAGCAAATGAACTCGTGGTCTTTTCCTTACTTAAGAGCTCTTCCACCTCCTTATTTCTTTTAAGTAAACTATTTTATATCAACTGTAAATAAATTCTAAAATATCAACTTAGCTTCCACCAGAAATAAACTAAATAGATAAAATGTATAGCAAAGTAAATTCAGCATAAAAATCCGTGACATCTTCGGTAATAAAAATCAAGGTAAAACAAGTTTTGGAATGGAATGTCTGTGGCTTTAGGTTCAATGCTCGATTAATAATGTAAGTAGGTCAAAAGCAGTTTCAATAAAACACAAAGGCAAAACCACAGAAGCTAAAACTGGAAAGAAAATTGAAATAAAAATAAAAGGGTGTGGTTAAGTCGGGGTTAATATTTAAAACTTCGAGACATGGATTTGTTCATGGTCAGCTGCAAAAGCTTCCATTATTCACCAGAAATTAGTTCTCGGGACGGCTGTATTGATTAATTTTGCAATCAATTTGAGTCGTTTATTAACACAGGGCTCTGGAAGCCTATTAATAACTTTTTGAATTAAATGGAATACAAATATTTTAAAATAAAAATTAAGTTTGGGAACGAAATTTTTAAATGCTAAAAATATTGTCCCCACACGCTTTCATTAACCTTCTTTTCTGATCAGTCATTTTTTTCTACAACAGCTTAGAAAACCACAGGTTATATACCACCACATCTTATATGCAAATGGTGTATCAAGTATTAAGATATCAGCAATAGATTGTAGTAATAAAGTGTGTAATTCAAACTGGATATTTTAACACAGGATATTTTTACAGACAGAAAAACTGGTTATAAATGTCATGTGAAGAGGGCAAAGGAAATTGCCAAAATTCTGGCCATAAGATTTCCATTTAAGCACTAGCGGTTAATTGCCATCTTGAAAATGGATTAATTAAAAAAATTCTTAAAATTATTTTAGCCAACTGAATTTTCCTGTATGAATGTAGCTTCACAATAAAACTTTTGTGAGAACCCTGATGAAACTTGAAAATAAAAAAAATAGCAGTTTTAACAAATAGTAAAACATACAATCCTATGATTACCGAGGAGTTCAGCCACAAGGGTAGCTTATAATGTTAAATTTAGAAATAAAACCTTGAAATTCCAACAGTATTATATTAAAGTTGGATAAATTCTGAAAAGAATAATACCACAGACGCAGGATTTAAAACCTGCGTTTATGCGTTTCATTAAAATGTGAAGTGAGTCGATTGCAAACCACATATTCCGTGCCTTGGCTAATGCAACGTATCTTAAATGATGCGTTGCAATTTTTTTCTCTCTCAGTGATCAGCAGAGTAAGTAGGCATTTCCATAGAGGAAAATCCACTGAAGGAAAAGACGATACTGCAGGGGCATACGCAAGGAGGATTCTTACGAGACGGGGGAAAAATTAGGAGCTATTCTCATTTTACCGACCTCTCTCAGTGATTAATTAACATTGAAAAAATATTCAGTAAAATAAAAAATGAGAAGAGTTCTATGAAACTTCTTTGATTAATATTCCTTTTTCATATCTCCTAATTATGAATAATTTACCAACAGCAGTACATATGTTTACGATGAAATGCATAATTTTTTTATTTCTGAAAATACACCTTAAATCTCAGCAGCAGATAGTGCTAATACTTCTTTTTAAAACAATATAATTCTTCAAAAAACAAATTTATTCAGTTTAATTCATTCTAAAAGAAAGTGGAGAGTTTGTATCAAACGAAAATATCGCATTTATTCACTGAAGAGGCCAAGTGAAACAAGCAGAGGCGGAAACCCCTAGCCGTTAGAAACCATTTTTTTAATGACCTTTACCATGAACACTGGAAACGGCAAATTCGCTCAATGCTTTTGAATGGCATTAGAAAAAGAGTGAGCTTTGAAATTGGGTGTGGTGTATAAATTTCTGCAACGAAATGAAATGGCACGATAATTACAGTTCTGAAAATGATTTGTGGCAGAATGATATTTAAAGTTCTCAGTGCAATGCTTTATTTCGTATTTAATCCAACAGTTCATGTTTTGTCGGCAGTCCGGACAAATAAAATATACTATGTTCCAACTTTTTAATTCAGTACCACAAGATGTCATGTACTTTCTCGCAATACAATAAGGGGAAGTTATGAAGGTATCAAAACACATTTATTAATGGAAAGCAAAAGAAAACAGTTAGTCCACGAATAGCATATTCACTCGGAAAAACTGGATATCCATAACAAATTTTCAGTATCAAATGAAAACTCTTCGTCCTGAAATAGGAACCTGCACGCACATGGAAAGTTAGCAACAACTTTCCAATACAAAGATATTTTCAGCTGTGTTCGAAAAACTATTTTTAAAAATGCATGCACATAAATATGACTCATTTCATGAGATCTTGTCATGATGCCATTCGGATGAAGTTTGCGGGAGGGATGGAAAGAGGGGTGGAGGGCAAAAGATCTGTCGATGACTGGCGATGAGCCATTTCCATACCTCTATCTCCAGAGAGGGCTCAGCTTTCTCATTGTTCATGTGGACGTCGGCGGACTGGAACAACGACTCAAATCGATCAGAATCCATCTTCCCCCAGAGAGACAGCGTCTCAAAAAGAGATGAACAAAGAAAAATATAATAATAGCCACTTTATTCGAGGCCAAAATAAACAAACCCTTTATGAAGAGTGAAGTTTCTCCTTGTCATACAGAACATCAAGAGTGAAAAGCACGAAAGTAAATACTGGAGGGAGGAATAAAACTTTTCCTGGTAGTTTTATTCCATTATCACACAAGGAAAAACGAAGAAAAAGACTTAAGTGTAAAACAAATAAACGGCAGCAAAGTTGTACAAGAAATTATTGCTCTAGCAAGAAGATTTCAAATTTATTCAGAGGGCCAAAAGTTGGAGTTGCGATTTTAACTAAAGTACACTGGGCACATGCAAGACGGCAAGGTATGTTGGCACATGTTAAATATTGCTGGCGCTCAGACATCTTCAGGCATGGAGGAGGGGGGAGCGTTGGAAATTGCCGTGCAATTCAAGGTGACGTCCTCATCAATTGCTTATAACTATTTCCAAAACAGGACGAAAGCAAGTTAGTAAAATACTGTGAAAGAAATTCAAAGGTATACAGGATGCGATTTCTAAAGGTGCTTTTACCTTTTTTTAAAGATAAACCACTGCAAGTAAATTTAAACTTAGAATAACAAGCAAATAGAAAATATTCTTTCTCACTTAATGAGAATAAAGCGAGCAGATATAGGAGATGTCATGAAAGCATTTTCAGATTTTAAGTTCAGTTAAGTAAATTTGTAAAGTTTAAAAATATTCCAATTGTAGATAATTTGAGGGTTTGTGTTCAGAAAGTCTTGAGTAATGCTTATGGCTCATCTGGCAACGTTAGTCTAACAAATCAGTCATGAGTATTCCGTTACTTGGAAACTTAAATCATTAAGCTAAAAACTGTACCCGAAAAGTAAGTTCTAGTAGCAATTAGTAAATTAAAATTCAGTTACCGGAATTTTTTTTAATTTCATTTTATTATTCAAAGCGTACAATTTTCATAACACACACGCTTCAGAGATAAGAGCACTAAAAGTATTTAAACACGGTTCTGATAAGAAGCTACTGTTAACGCTTTTATCGTTCTTATTAATTAGTGTTATTTATTACAAACTAGCCAGATAAACAGGATCATAAAAGTAGTTTGTTAAGAAGTTTAAATCGTAAACATCCAGCGCTTTTGATTTAAAACCTTATAATCAGGAAGGCTGAAGTAATACTAATGAAATCGATGTTTAGAGATTGTCTTTTTAATCCCCCCCCCCCCATTTTTTCCTCTTTTGCCGTTCAAAAGGGAATTGACAACAAAATATTATGTAACAGAGAGTGATAAAGACAGCTGAATCATAATGTTCTATCGAAAAGTGTAAAGAGCAAATCCATAGATCCTTTTGAATTTCATACTAATAAGCTTTTGGTTTATACATTTGAGAAAAGAAATTAAATCACAGAGAAAAAGTGTAATTTACGTTTCGCCCTTAAACTTTAACTATTCATTTATACAATGAACCCATTCATGCTCACGTGAAGAGGTCAAATGCAAGGTGCTAATTCAATTTTCATATCCACTGCGCATTTCGTTGGAAAAAAATGTGCAAAACAACGTGCAGCAGTAAGATGTTAAAAGACATGCGCTGTTACATTTGTCATGTGAATTGGATCTATTGAAAAATTTGCAATTATGGCTGAAGAAACTATAACACACATCCTTTTCCATTGTCCAAGGTACCGTGATACACGTCTTCAGCTCTTAAAAGAAATTAAAGATCTGAACGCTGTTTGCTTCGATACGTCCCTCCAGAGCCTGTTAAATTTGGACAAAAATGCCAAGATCAAGCTGAGAGCACTTGGAAAAATTATTTCTGTCTCGCAATCGCTTCTAGTTCGCTTTCTTCTTCCTGCTTTTATTCGTTTAAATATTTTTCGCCTTGCTTTTGCTGTTTCTTTAAAAGATTTTTTCCTTCATATTTTCGATGGCAAATCTGTTTAATTTGTTTATCTTGTTGTAGCACTAGTAACGATATCAAGCTTGTGCTTGTAGCAAAAGTTACAACTCTGTTCAATAAATAAAAACAAATCCTTAATAATATAATAAATGCGAAAGTGTGTCTGCCTGTCTGTCGGTTTGTTAAGCTTTCACGACCAAACTACCAAACCGATTTGGATGAAAATTGGCAGAGTTGTAGCTTCAAACCCAAGAAATTGTCCGATACAAATTATTTTTATACCATCTTAAAGATAAACATTTTACCTTTTCAATGATACCAATTTTATTTCTGTGACATTTTTCATTCAATTTTTATTAATTTTTTAAATTTTACATGCAGACGATTTTGAAACAACACAAATTTATAGCTACTCAGTTGCTAGGAAATGGTTAGACTTTGAACTAATTTACCTTTCTTTCTGAAAATTTTGCTTATATTTATAAGTATCCATAAAATAAGGCAGAATTTACATGTATCTGTCTGTCTGTCGGTCGATCGGTCGGTCACAAGAACTCCTCCTAAACGGTGAACGGTAGCGACGTGAAATTTACACACGTCATTCTAGAGCATATTTTTAGGTCAAAGGTATTATTTTCAACTTTCAGAGTTAATTAGTTCTTAAGATATTTAATTAAATAAAGAACATTAGCCGCTTTTAAGCCTAATGCTTAGACGTTTTTTGCCAATAAGTTCTGAAATTTTTATTAGACAACAATTATTTTTATGCCATTTTAAAGACCAGAAAATGATCTTTTTAATGCTATTAATTCCATTGCGATGAAATGTTTTCTCCGATTGCTATAAAGGTTTAAAAATATTTTTAACGTAATTTCTAACAATACTTTTTATTCTTATAGAAATAAATTCAAGCCAAATTACTGCTTTTGCCAGTGTTAAAATTAATATAAGAAAATATTGCTTACTTTGACCATAAACAACAAAGGAGACTTTACACTTCCGGTTTCCTGTT
>BGPR01000464.1:465155-537728 GCA_013235015.1 Araneus ventricosus
TATCAACCGTCAGAACTTTTCCTTTCCCCTTTCAAAATGCAACAAAACACTTACATTCGCGAATTAAAAAAAAGAATAATTCAAATTCTTCGCGCAAGAAGTCGCGGGTAACAGCTAGTAAATAAATAAAATTGCAATTATATAATAGAGCATTAATACTCAAATACAAGGACAAAATTTAAAAACTGATTCAAGAGAAGGTATTTCCAAATATAGAGACTTGTACGACCTAAGCTAAGAGAAAGCATAGAATACAATGATTTTCAAACGTTTTCTTTTCTAAATCATGGTTTCCTTTATTGATAGTTACATATTTTTATTGTTTTGTTCCTACAAATTAGCATTAAAACGAATTGGGTTGGCTTCGGACAAGTGTAATTAAGATAATATTCTAGGTTCAGGCGAACTGAATAATAAAAAAAGATTTGGGCTCATGCTATTTTTGTAAATCACAGCAGTGCAGGACTCTAGAAAAGACTTGAACTAAACACGATCCCAGTTCCTTTTGCATGCAAAATACGGCAATAATCACAATTAAGCAATAAAAGAAACCTCGTTAATGAACCACATGCGCGACCTCGCTTCCAAGAGGATCACAATCGAGACCATAATTTTTCTGACAATTGATGCCGTTCTCACGATAACCGACGAGCCATTGGGCAAAACGTAACAAATTGGAATAGCCGTTCGTTGTTAAATCGTAATTTGTTTTCCTGGTGTAAAGAACAATACGAAGAAAGCATAAATTAAGCATCTCGCTCCTTGTTTCCGGCTCATTAGTATTATCAGCGGAGGATTCTCTGAGAGAAGACGGTCCATTAATTTAATCCGCAAACATGAGGCCCAGATGAACTTTGGACTTTACCTCATTTCATGAATCCAAAGCATTTGGTCAAGAATTAACGTTGGCAGTTCGTGAGTTATAGTCAATTTAAATCTAATTAATTTTGAGTCGTTATGATAAAGAATAAAAATTATTTAACAGATTTCTATCTCCTACTTTTGGTTAACTAATGTTTAGATAACAAGTTTATAACACGAAATAATTAAATGGAGATTCTAATCGACTGCAGAAGTACTTCTAAACTTTTTCGTGGGCTTAGTGACTTTTTTCTGAACGACGACAATATGCTGGTTGCTTTGTTCTCCTTTTGTAATAAAATTACCAATTTGGCTAAGCAGCTCACGTATTTGGTTGTTGGTCTATGCAAAAAGTCGGAATCAAAATGAAATCAAATCGAATGGGCGTACCGTTTCTTCAGTGAAAGTGATAATACTCGATCATTTTTCTACATTCATCCCAATTACAATTCAATGTAAACTGTTAATATTCATTTTTACACATTTAAAAAAAGGCTTTTGTTGATTATTTTTAAACACGGACGATTAAGTAATACATATATCATTTTACTCACGTTATACGTAAACCTATTAACTTTTCTCTAACTCGTAATCTTTTTCGTGTTTTTATAGTGCTGTGCAATCCCAATGCAATTTCAACTGATCGCATATGTAATAGAAAATTCTCAGAGAATTAGTACTCAATGTTGCATTAACTTTTAATTGCATAAATAACTGCACTACACTGCTTTATCGATCACCTTTCATAATACTTTAAAGGAATCAACATAAAAATTACAAATAAGTGACTAAAAGATGCAAAATCTCTTGTATCGTCACATAACAAATGTAAGTACGCATGTCATCTGACATCTAACTGCACGTTGTCTTACGCTTTGCTGTGATGCAACGACATTTTTGACAGAGCAAAATGTGCAAAAGATTCCAAAATTAAGCTCGTATGGCGCACTTGAAATGTGTCATCAGCATTGATTGACTCCATTAACTTCAACCTTCTTGATTCTGTTAGATCAGCAAAGGCGTTTTCAAAGCGAATGTTTCAAAATATGTGCAATTATAGGAAATTAAGAATCGTAAACTACTTCGGAATGGCATTTCGGAGTACGGAAACATTAATTTCCATGCGAAAAGCCTTCTGTTCGCATTTAGGAACTCTGTATCGTAGGAAGGAATCACGATCAATTTATATCTATAACTTCAGAAATTTTGCTGTTATACTTTGTGAATTTTGCAGCTAAACTTATCCCGCACTTTAACTGATTATTGGAATTTAGTTAATGTGATGTCGAAACAAACACAAAAGTTCAGGAAAAAAAAAAGTCTTTATATGAAAATGTGCCGTTGTCGCAAATCGAGAGTCAAAGATTAATTTAGAATTGGAAGAGGGGGAAAAATTCGACTAGTTGTTCCAAAAACTATTAGGATAATTTTTTAAAGAACAATATGTTATTCTTCGACAATTAATTTTACGACAGAAAAATCAATACATTCTACTAGTTTTTTTTTTCTTCTCTTTCTAGTTGTTTTTTTAAAAAAAATTATTGAGTTATAATGTGAAGAAAAATAAACGAATACGTTACCATGTAAAAAAAAAAAATCCATTTTCCACTACATTAGGTACTGAATAGTTCTAAGGTTTTAAAACGAAATAGGAACCTTAACTTTAACTTAGAATTCCATGCACTTACAGAAGCATTAACTTTTTTATACAGTGAAAAGCCTTTCACTTTCTCAGCAAGATGTAATAAAGCGATGAAGTTATATATTTTTTAAACTTATTGCTGTTTCTTCTATGTGTTGTTTGACAACACAAATTATGCTCCATTTCAATCTATGTTATTTTTAGACTGTATATGTGAATGCGCATTAAAACTGTCAAAAATAAAGAAGTTTATAAATAAAAATTGACAGCCCATAATTAATGGGCTAAGAGTAAATATTCTAAAGAAAAACCATAAGAGTTCAGCACTAAATGAAATTATTTGTTAGACAACCGTATTAACGGATTGATATTAAAATTCATATTATTGCAAATTATGTTCATTTTATTTAAGGAAACATTTTGCGTAACAACTTTTATAGCCCTATTACTAAGACTTCACTGGATCGAATTCCCAATACATTAAATTTATGTCACAAAACTTTGTTTCACTGCCTATTTGGATTCATTTTTTAAATTCATGTGCCTTTCTAACGACCGGTTGAGTTGACAGATAAACCTTTTGATGCAACAAAAAGGGGAAGAAATAAACATCTGTAAAGCAATAACACACAGATGTCTCTTCTCTTGCCAATAAGCACAAATGACTCCCCCTCTCCCAGCCTGCCTTGGTGTCCAGGATACTGACTAATCAGGCCGCCGCGACAACACAAGGGGTACCTAATGGCAATCACAGGTCCCAGCACAAACACCTCTCCCTATAGGAAATATGTCACGTCATCAGAAATAAGTCCAACACAACCACAAGCGTATCAATATGCCACAAAGAGAAGCGAGAACCCGCTTACTTCTCGGGCGACTTCTCACCCACGTACTCGTGGTGGCCCGTCCCCAGGGGGTCTCTTCGCAATATAAGGGAGAATGCCCTTTCTAGATTAAAAAAAAAAAAAAACCACCACTTTTATGTTGAACGTACACGATCCCAATCACAACTTAACAATAGCTGCCAAATCTAAGATTCAATCCGTCAATTTCCGTAATGATGCAAATAAAAATTTAACATTTAGCAAAGAAGAATGTTCGAAACTATACACACTGATTCTGAAAATAAATGAAAATATATTAAAGATGGATAAGTAGAACAACAATTGAAAGACAATACACATTTAGGAATATTTCATATTTTGATTCTTTAAAAATGCTCAGGTACAGTCAACTTATATAAAAGCTTCACAATTCGGGGCGCACAATGCAACATCGTCGTTTCTTATTCTATAAAGATGCGAGAAATGCAAATCCACTTGAAAGAGGGTTAGGGAACACTGTCCTAACTGTCGCCACAAAGGCATTAAACGAAGATTCCTCTCTTAAAAGCTCAAGCTCTAACGAATAAAAGACACCCCACTACCATCCACCTTAATGGGTTCCAATGGAAAATTTCTTTTCTAAGGCATCTCTGAAAAACGCGAATAAAAATTTCGAAGCAGTCTTCACGTGATGTACAGTATTCAGATCAAATTCGCTCCTCATTGTCCTCTTATCCGAGGGCTGTCGTTTAAAGAGGTTATCTGAATAGAGACGAAGCTAGGGCGGAGAAATGGGGAGGGTGCACCAGAAGAAAGGATCGGCTCGCCACCGCCCCTGCATTTCAGCGAAATTAAAACGACATCGTTTTCAAGCCCACAGAAACTGAGATCCGATTGAGTTGACTGTTAGATAGGAATGCGCTAGAAACGACCTCATTAGAGACGCTTTGAACTGCTTGTTTAAAACGTCTGTTTACAAAAGAGAGTTAAATTTATGAGCGTGCCAATGATTGATAACGATCTGCAATTAGCGCGTTTACACCCAGTTTGATCGATGGTTTAGAGTTAGTACGGCACAAACACTGTAAAACGTATGTACATTAGATTTCACTAGTGCATCTGCTGTTTATAGAATAAAAAAATAACTGAGCATGCCGAAAGTTGCGATACCAAAAGCTTCTATTAATATTCTATGAATCGATAGTTTGCTTAACATATTGCTAAGGGGCATTTGTAAATATTTCATTTTATTTTACATTTAAACACTGATTTCTATTCAAAAGGAGTTTTAACGCCTTAAAACGGAATCATGCTGCTTTCATCGCATGAAGTGCAAAATAACTAAAGAGCAAATAGTATCTCGGGACACTTTCTCTTCCGGTTTTTCGTCTCTCTATTACTCTTTTTTTATTGTTTGTTTTCAATTCTGAGGAACTCGATTTTCTAGGTTTAAACCCATACCGTAGGTCATCTTGAAAAGAAGACCTACAATAGTAAAATTTAATAGTTTTCCAGTATTGAAAAGACAAGCGAGGATCTAAGCAGCGAAACACAGTTTTATTGCGCCAAGAGTGTCACTCTCTGTGAATACATTCGTATAACTCAGCCGGTTTAAAAAGAAAGCTGCAGACAGACAGCCATTGTTGCTGCGCTAAGTTATGAAGAGAGAAAGAGGAACTTCGCGCGGAGAGCCTAGTGAATATTTCTTTTTCGACATATTTTTTGACAACAGACGAGGCCTTTTCGAGGAAGAAAGATGTTGACGCTTCTTTCGAGCTACTGTAAAACACGAGGCTTTTTATGACACTTTGAATAAAAGCAGACTCTTTCATTTCAGTATAAAAGCGTACGGTAACAGAAGGAAAATCAAATCCGTCAACCACAGTAGATGATTCCCTTCATCAATGAGTTTCATCTTTTCTTTTGGTATACCGTCACAAGATCACGCAACCTTCAACAGAGTTGCAATTTATATTATGCTTAGGACAACTAAATAATACACCTTGACAATAAACATAAAATAAACAATTCATGGTATGAATGGTAATGCCTCGACTTGAAGCAGCACGGTGGATAATTGGGAATGAATATCATAACTTGAATTACAAACAACATTCAACACTCTAATGCGAGGATTTTCAAGCTTGATGACATCTTGGTATTAAAACTCTTATCGTCCAATTAGACACTAGATGAAGGTCTAATTAACTCCGTTTTCAATATTAAATGCACATAATGTATTCTATTTTAAAGGAAAGCATTACTGTTCCTGCACGAACCTTTAAGGAACCAGATCTTTCAAGATGAATAGAAACATGGATGCCTGATATCGAAAATGCAATTAACTCCCCGTTCCAAAATCTGCAGTTACGTCACTATTAAAATAACGCCTTCAATGTTTAATTATAAATTGAAAAATTCAAAATGCAAAGAATGCAAAGGTGGGCAAGATATTCTTCGAAATTAAGTGTATGTATGGATGAAAAATAAAAGTTAATTGGACAGGCGATGTTCCCTTTAGCCCGATGCTGACTCATTTTTAATCTTTCAATTCTAGGCACTTATTCAGCAGTAACATAAAAATAGGCTTTTCCAGAACACCGTTAATTCAAACAGGCATCAGCAGGTGCTTCATTGTGAGGCTTTTCTATTCTAGTGGAGCGCGAACTGTGATAGACTGCGGTGCCAAGACTCCCGAGGCCATCGAAAATCATTCAGAGAAGAGAAAGTGGCTCTGAAATATTAAAACTCATTTCCACACAGTCTACCCAATCAGGAAAGCGAACAAAAGAAACATTTAAAAAGGTAAATGAAAAAACCGGATTGGTTGAGAAAAAAAAAGTGATCGGTTGAGGTTGAGCGAGATCGACAGCGGTAATTGGAGAAAATCCAATTTCCATTGGGGTGGAAATTGCGGGGATTAGAAGCCAGGATGTTTTAAAATCGTTTTCCTGGGTAGAGGGGTGAAGAGGGCAGGGAAAAATCTTTTGAGGGGGAAGATTTCTCCACCGGGAGTTGCGATATTCGATAATTGAATCAAAAGATGCGGCTAAGTGGATTTCGGCGGTGAACTTGATGTTCTTTAAGGTGTACTCGTATTGAGAGAAGGAGTGTTCTCCTTCCTTAGAATTCATGAGCTAATGTCATTCATATTTCGAAGAGAAAAACAGAGCATTAGCATACATTTTATATTCAGTAGTTGACACGAGATGAATTTGTTTAGATTAAAATAGGATTTCCCAAAATCTGCTACAATATAACACTTTGCCCTTATGGTAATAAGGTGAGACATTGAACTATCGAGGGTAGCATGGTTTATAATACCCACAAAACATAACATGTTTTGTGGGTTCAGAGGCCTGCCGATTAAACAGAATATAGATATATACAAAGGAAAGCAATTTCAAGTTAATGCAATCATATTGTAAAGAAATTTAACAATTTCCATTTTATAAACCTTTATCCTCAGAGGAGCCTAGAAGCTGATTTTATACAAAGGTATATGTTTTTAGGACAAAGTAACCGAATTTAAAAGAAATGATTATTTATTAAAATGAAGAAGAAAAACAAATTAATTCTCTCTGGCTATTTTATTCGGAAGAACAAAATATATTTTATTATAGACACTGTTCTAATAAGTGATTTAGAATTATATAGATAACATTCAAAATGCTTTAAAATTATCACTTAGATTTCCAACTACGAAATAACTCATGATTGTTAAATTTTTTCAAAACAGGCTTGGCAGCCAGTGAATTTTGAATGAAGTAGATATAATTAATCTGGAAGTATTCCTGTCAAAGTAGAAACATAAAATGAAAACTGTTTAAGACATTTAACTTAAAAAGCTAATTAATTAGCTATCTGGAGTATACAAATTAAAAAACAACAACAACTGTTTTTGAAAGTCTAAGGAGGTAAATAATAAAAGAAAACCAGAAAGAAATTTAGTAAGAGTCGGAAAGGTTAATTTCCCGAGTCGCCAAGAGATGGAAGAAACACAAATATTCCTGCGCCATTCATCATCTGCTCTTGATCCTCCTCTTTTCTTTCCACAACAAGGAGCGAAGAGACGAAAGAAAAAACCAGGCAACTGGAAGGGTCAAAAACAGAAAGCCCAAGATTCGGGCTGAAATTCTTTTCGAAACAGTCCCATAGCCAGTGACAGCATTATTAAGGTTATTCATTTACAAACCTGAGGGGAGGGATCTAGTATATAATAATAAAAAAAGATACTCCCTTCAATTTTCACAATTATCTTCATTCATTTCTGTAGTATAAATAATTATTAAGTGGATTTTTAAAAATAGTATAAGCTAATTCGAGAAAAATTTTTAAAGAGAAGATGCTCATTTGCTGGTTTTGTTAGAATTATGTTCCGTTCTGAAGATATACGAAGACTATTAGAAACGAACTTAACTGTGACCAGGTGACTACGGAAGCACTGAGATGGGAGCTGATTCTCTCTTCTAAGTTACACACCGCAGAGTAGAGAGGAAGTTTGATTACCGATATCGAGTTTAACGTGCACCAGCTTCAAATATTTACAGTCGCGTCTCAAACCTAAAACTCAACCGTCAAACTACTGCGTCCTTCAGACAGTTACAAAATCAACATTTTGCATAACGCAATAACTCACGAAACTATGAGCTATTTAAAGTAAAACTAGATACGCCATACCTGCCAGATAATGGAGACTGAAATATGGATTCATTAAAATAATTCAATAACCTGTATTAAAAATTTTAAACTAAACGCAGGAATAACTGGAAGTATTTACTAACGCTCTACAGATCAGAATAGAAATATGGGAAAAATAGATTAATTAACTAATCAATCAAGTTTTAATACTTGAGATTTCAAGCTGGTCTGGCAAAACTTTATCGATTGTCACTTTCATTGTCGTTTATTTAGCTTCTGCATGGTAACAATTTGAAAAGCTATTTTTACAAGTTAGACGTTTTTTTACCAGCTGAAAAGGAATTCGATCGACCCTGAAAAATATTTGTCCGCAAATAAAGGACAGGAAACTTGATTCGCATTAACAGAAAGGCTTTTACACTCTTCCTGTTTAAGACAATCGATATTTAATGAATAAAGATATATTGGCCTTGAATTTAGAATCGATGCAAAATCACGAGACTCGAATTCAAATGTAAATTACAGGTCCAACTCTAATAACAGAAGCGAATAAAATATACATAAAGAAAGTTGTTTGAACATAAAGATAAAACGATTTAGCCTAAAAATTACAAGGTTTTAAAATCGATCTTAAATTTCGATGTTTCGAAAACCCGGTACAATTCTTTTTATTTTAAAAAGTAATGATTTCAATTTCAAGCTGAGGCATAAACCCATATATGTGATAAATAATGATATCAACCAACTTAAAACAAATTTGTTTTAAAAAAATCGCTCAGAATCTAAATACGTTGTGAAAATATGTCAAAAATAGATAAATGCCAAATCACACAGTTTCACGAAAAGGAATTCTCCGAAAATGTTGCGATTAAATAAAAGAGCAGAATTATTTGGAGACACGAAATTAAAATGTAACAGGAAAATTAGTTTAATTAGCTGTGAAAACACTAATTACTAGTCGTCAACAGTTCAAAGTCTTCATACTTGAGATGAAAACCTCCGCTATTTTTAAAACGTTTACGCCACTTCAAAAGTATGTTTTAATTCCTTAATCTAAAGAACAACAAAAAGTTTATATTTACTTACTTATTCTAGTTACAGTTTCAAATTAACTTTGTTTTTCACCCTTTTTATATAATTTTCAGGTTGATTTTTGCCCTCAGAAGTATAGTTTTATGTTATTCTCTATTTCATTATAGTAGAAATAAATAATTTTGGATAATCTCTACTAAGAAATCTCTTCTATATGGAATTGGTTTCTTTCTTAGGAGGCATTTCATCTAGCATTTGATTAAATACAAATTTCGGCAAGTAAATTTACTGTAAGTAAAGATAATGAATTAGATAGTAGTTTATCATTGCAGAAGAAAGGATTCACCGCTATGAAACAAAAACAGCATAAAAATCACTATGCAAAAAATATAAACAAACAAAACAATAGCAAGATTTTTTTCCGAGTAACAAATTAACACGTTGAAAGAAGAATAAAAAGACCAAAACTGCAGAGTAATCACTTCACTTCTATCTTTCACACGAGGTAATGTTAGAAACTCTGTTCGATGAGTACTTTAATTTAAAACCTCTTTTGTCTTCACTTTGTTGCCATCGCGGCCTGCTAAATAAATCTGTCGTTAAGCCGTCTTTCTGTGAGTGCAGGCCCCGCCCTCACAAAACCAGGAGCATGTCTTACACCGATTCTCACATTAAAGAAGAGAAATAAGAAGCAATGCAGCCAAGGCCGAGAAGGGGACCAGACCCATGCCAGAACGAGAAAGAAAGAAAGAAAAAAAAAGGTGGAGCATGGAGTCAGGAATTCTACTACAATGCATCCCCCAGAGAAGCAGATCGTCTGTCACTCTTCTTCCAGACGAAAATTTTATTTTTAAACCACTTTACCATGGATATTTCAGTATGCAGTGGAAATAAATAAACAAATAAAAGCTTTTATGCCTTCCTTACAAAATTACATGCCTTCATCGCACCTTCAAGAACTTCTCTGAGTAGCCAGAAAAAGTTCTGTCCAATTTTTTATTGTCAGAGATCTCCTGAAGAAAAATTTTAATGCAGCAGGAATAGAAAGTTTGTAGAAGTCGTCGCAGACTCTTTGTAGCAGAGCAGGACAAGCAGACAATTAATATTAAGTGACTTGTTTATCACACGAAGCCGTGGAACAATACTTGAGAAGACATAACGTGGGAGTAGATGAGTGAGAAAATGTAATATAAGACATCGCTGATAAGAACGCCAAATGGTGCGAGATCTAAACTGAGATAACAAGATCGGTGTTTAAAGTGAAAAACGCAATGAAGGATCGTTCCCTGGAGTTTAATTTTAAAGGGTGCACGGTCCGTCGTTTAGTTTAATTTGCACGGAATCGGTCCCAATGTTTAATTAAGAAGTATAAATTCAAGAATAAATTTTTGGAATGAAAATTTGAAACGAAGGAGATTTCTACAATCCGAGCATTTTTCAAGATTGCTCTGCTGTTCCCAGAGCGATCATTTCGACATGCATCATCATTTAAAACTCTTTTTAGCAAACACTGCTAACTCTCAAATCTTTTCACGTTCATGCTTTAAAGCGAAACCAAAATATCACGGTTGGGAGTAAGAGCTAGCTACGACTATGTTAATTAGTTATTAATGAAACTGTTGGTGAATACAACGAAGTTTTGAAAAACATCTTTTTTAAAGAAATTATTTATTGCACTTTGTAGCACTTCACAATAACTATGTCCAGTTGATTCGCACATTCATAATCCTTTCTGAATTCGAACATTCCAGTCATAAATAATAGGATAAAAGCACTAAAGTTTATTCAATGATACTGTGTTGTTGTTGTTGTTGATGATGATGATCCCCGAAGGTCAGCAGAGCTATATCAGGTCCATGAGCCTGTGTACCCTGAAGAAATCCAAAGTCAATAGAGGATTAGAAACAAGATCCTGTTGAGAAAGTCCCAGGCATGCAAGAATACGATCAGGTGTGGCTTTTTCTGCAGTACATTTTGGGCAGATCTCAAAACACTTAGAATTATCAGAGAAAGCTTCAGCAGCTCAGGGGCTCGATCCCGAGGTACCTGAGCTACCCAGTGCTAGGGGGTATATCCTGGCATCGGAGCTAAGTCAGTCTTCTACCTTTGGTGCTCCAATCTTTGACCACAGAAGCTGCCCTTTTTCCCCATCCATGAGTGAATGATACTGTAATAATCTTAACCAAAAAAACTCGAAACATCGAAAGAACGTTTTGTTCACACACACAAAAGACGACTTCTCAGAAAATAAGAAACATAAAATTGATGTAGTACCAACGGAATCAAATTCAAAATAACATTTTGAGATATTACAGCTGTTTTGCCAAAACAATATTTAAAAAAAAAATCTAATACTGAATTTTGGAAAAAATTAATTAAAGCTTTATAAGCAGTCTGCTATGCTATAAATTGCAGTTTGAAGGGCAAAATTATACGCATTTAGGTATAGTTTTCGACACTGAATCCGAAATCCATGTAATGCTAGTTAGTTCCTTATATTATAACTGTGTCTAAATAAATTGCTGATATAGGTTCATTAAAAAATTTGAATCATTCAGGCAATTAAATTCAATTTTGATTTGAACGATCATGAAAGACAGAACGCCGCCGCACGTCCCTGTGCCCACAACCAATACAGCTGCTGAATCAGTTGGATGGACATGTATTATGAAAGAGAACTGACTTTCTGACCACCAATGGCTTCGATATTCCTTTTGAGAATTTTTTAAAAATTACAACTTATATTTAATCAGCCTTTAAATAACGAAATCAAGCCAAAGAATGTCTAAACGAATTAAAGTAGTCTCCCCGAAGTCCATCAGCTTCTAAATGATAAATAGATAATTTAATATCTGAATGATTTATTCCACTAGAAAGTACACGCAAAAGAAATACTAATTTTTTTTAAAAATATGTTATCTTAACATAGAGACCCCACCACACCACACACGTTAAATGTATTTTGTAAAGCATACCATTTATGGGCTGCTTTATCATTCAAAACCAGCGGGAGTGGTCTCCCCTAAACTTTCTCGTATACTTCTCGAAAAAGGTGCTGTTCCCTCTCCCCCGCGTGGATAAAAATATTCGAACCTATTGTAACTCAGGATCCAATGACTATCAGAAAATATATAGGTAAAGAATCAAATTCAAACAGATGGCGTTCCGATTAAATGCGCACCGATTTCTACTCTTGCTGGCTCAAGGACAAAGTCACATAATCCTTCCGCGTGCACAGATTGCTACCAGTACGCATGCGCATGGAGAATCGGATGAAAAAAACGCCAAGCAGGAATCAATAAATATCGTGCACAGAAGATTGCGTCCAGTACGCATGTGCATGGAGATAGCGGACTCGTTGGAGATGCGATTATACAGACCGACAGACAGTCAACCTTATGACGGATTTGGCCCAAAATTTTATACGGACCTACATTCATGACGATAAAACTGAGTATGAAATTTTATCCACCTAGCTATTAAAGTTTTTGAGTTATAGCGTTCGCATGACCGCGGACATACAGACAGACAGACTTCCCGTTGACGGATTTTATCCAAAATATGATAGAAACCTACAAATTATGTTTAAAGACCACATACCAAATTTCACCCCAGTAGCTCTAATAGTTTTCGAGTTATCGTGTTCACAGACACAATTCCAAAATTGTGTTTTTCGGGCTCAGGGAGGTCTAAAACGTGGAGATTCGTCAAAATCTCGAGTTTGAATTTTTTGACGATTACAATACTTTCTCTTTGTATACATCGTATACGAGAAAGTAATAACAGCGAACGAGACACAAGCGAAGAAAAATAAATCAAGAGTGCGAAGGCCATCCTTGGATGGGAGGGAGAAAAAAACGGAGTTGCTCCAAGGGACTGCATCGAATGCAGCTCAAGTCACCTCCAAACTCATTGGGAAGAAATATTGGTTTCGTCTTCCGAAGCATCGCTTAGATGTTGCGCAGTGAGCGAATTTTGACGCTAGCAAGGGCTGTTTCCTGAACAGCTCCGACTGCGTATTTTATGCTTATTGACGTATTTTCTATCTTCTTTCTTCTGTTTTCTTTTTCTCTATTTCACCGAGAAAAAAGAACCTAATAGGACTTTTTAATAAATTGAAAAACAAACTTTTAAAATAATTTCAGGGTGGGTGGGTGCTGCAGCCCTCATGGATGAGCCGCCGCTGCTTGTGATACACGTCAAATTCACGGCTCCAATTAATTTTAGAAATCTACTGTGCATCTTACAAGAGAAAATAAAGGACTTGAAATCACACCACAACGTAGGTTGGACGTATGACAATTTCACACATGATTTGCTATGTGGATAAGCTGAATTTTTGGTTATAATTTTTAGTCGATAATTTAAAAACAAATTTATTGCCATTTCTTGCAAGATTCCTCAGAATAAATCATAAAAAAACTGCTAGTTCATATGATTATAGCATCTCTCCTTTTTAAGAGTCTCAGCAACATAATTATTCATTTAAATGTCTTAATTTTATGCCCCTGCTTTAACTATGAAAGAATTTAGAATTTTTCCCAAATTAAAATCTCTCTGTATAAAAGGGCTTATTTTCTATCTATGTATGTATATTTTTCTCTATGCGCGCCCAGACCGTTTGACTTACCGGGATCAAATTTGGCACAATGATGGATTAAAACGAGTAGGAGCTAACGCCGTAAATATATTTTAAAATTCGAATTTCATTTTTATTTATTTTATGTTAAGTGGTTGCCTATTTTCTCGAATCTTTTGCATATATTCTCATCGGAGAACCGTGATTTTTATATCATTGTAAAGTCAAGAATATCCCTGTTCTAATAAGAGTAATTTCAATTGCCGTGTTGCTACAATAAACAATTATACTAAATAGAATTTTCTAATTTTTAACGATTTTTTAAAAGTTTTCGGAAAATTCTTTCTCTTGCAAGCGATTCGAGCAGCGCGTGGCGATATAAGCTTCCGTGTTTTAATTGATAAACATCGGAGGGAAAGTCATTTTCTTGCATTTTTCTCTCTCTTTTTTTGATTTTGTCTTTTGATGTTTCAGTTTGTAACGTATATTTTTATTATCAGTTTGTTCATTCTAAAGATTTTTTAAAGTTAATATTTTTAATCGGCAATGCCGGGAAAATTCTGTATTGTTTCAAAGGTCTTTCTGTGGGTGTATGGTGTAAATAGTACAACACACAGGATAATGGAGAATGAAGGTTTATTTACAAATATTCAGGAAAACACGTAGCACAGGTGCAGGAAACAAAAGTTCTTGCACAGATTACCAATGTAAACAGACAACAATTCACAGGTAATAACAGTTCAGCACTTTGATATTTAACAACACAAACAGTCAGCAAATAACTAGCAACGACAATAACTGCACTTTCAATAGCGCTCAGCTCACCAGCTTACTACCTCGCACAGCGGATAGGACTCCAAAGACGTTCGCACTCCAAGGCGATCCTAGTCGATCAACAACAACCTCCGTCGTCTAAGCGCTCTCCTTATATAGTTTTCCCCAACAGGCCGTGACGTCACATGGAATGATCTAGCACATTCGTGGCGTATCTTCTCTCCTAATAGAAATATCGAGAAGATTCCAGCACCTTTGAGATCTCATATTTCGTCGCCAAAGTCGCCAAGTTTGTCACCAAGGTCGGGGAACCAGACTTGGCTGCTGCTAGCCATCCCACACTTATCCCTGTAAGACTCTCTTCCCAACCATAAGACTCACATTGCTGGGAAGCGACTTCCCATGTTTGTAACAGTATAGCATAACTGTTCATTGTAAAGCTATATTAGTTATTATACGGTATATTATTTAATAGTTTAAAATAAATTTTATTTTTCAAACTTCTCGCTTTTTTATTCAAACCATACTATTATAAGGCAATAAATGCTAGAACTGAAAGTTTTAATTCAACAAGAAATGATTTAAAGGATATTTACGTTTGTTGGGGAAAGTTATTGACAATATTTGTAGGGGGGAAAACGGAGACGGGGATATGAAAAAAATATGGAACCCGAGCAAGTCCGGACTATCAGATAATTGTTTTATAAAATGAACCATATTTGTTATTAGTTAATTATTTAAGTTTTAATTTTTTTCACGGTACCTTTTGAAAGCTTAAATAACCAAATGACTTTGGTAAAATATATAAATCGTTTGCAATGAATCTATTAATATCGCTGATATTCACATGCAATTAAATCTTTTGCAGTAACTAGTATAATGTAAGAATAGATGCAAAAATTTGTATCGACTTATTAGCTTATATAGATTAAATAAATAAATGAAAACACGAAATCATTTCAAGTTTTTTCACTTCTTTAGCGAGAATAAAAAATGACATCATAAACTTGTAGGATATTGCTCCCTTCCTTAAACATCAATGGTTCAACTATCGATAGTGCAAGTCAATAGTTTTCCCAAACTTTCGTCTGAACTTTCGATAGTATCGATAGTTTCTAAACTATCGACTGGAAGAACATATATCGATAGTATCGCCGGAGATAAAACTATCGATAGTTCCAGTCGATAGTTTTGAAACTATCGATAGTTTCAGTCGATAATTTTAAAACTATTGACTGAAAATGCGCTTATCGATAGCATTGCCGGGAGAAACTATCGATAGTTTTGAATAAGTCGATACTTTGTTTCAGTCGATAGTTCCTAAAATCGATGGTCTATCGATGTTTAATGAACACTACTCCTTGGTAGCAAAACTGCCGAACTCAGTATTACTATAATATTAAAATAAGTTTTCATAATTAACACAATCTTAACGCAAACAATCCGTAAGAGATTTAATTGAAATTTTCACAACCAATAATCCAGAGAACTAGCTGGTCGCCAGAGGCGACTAGTAGTTTATATGAATACATATAATAAATACGGATCACTAAGGACCTCCAAAATACATGACAAGACGTGCAAATAGAGTAAATTTTCGTGACAACGTGATCACATAGTGAACATCCCCACTCTTACTATCTGACATTCAACTGTGGTTTCACTTGATGTGTTATAGCATGAGTATAGAATAATAGTAGTAATAATAATAGTTATGAAAACGGAAGTAAAAATACTTTAACAGTATGGTTTATTATACGCATTAATAAGCCTTATTATCCTTTCTGGCCCTTTTTTGCCAGTTTGATGCGATTTCGAAATATTCAAGTTGTCCTAGAATTGTGGGACACATTTCAAAAATTAATTTTTAAAAAAATGACGGGAGGCTGTCTTTTTCAAACAGCCGCTGATGCTAAAGGCGTAGGACTACTTTACTCGCGTGACTCTTTTCCGATTTTCAAATTTTGTTTGTAACTTCTGTTGTTACCTTTTATATCTAAAATAAGACATTATTTATGTATTTAACATATATAGTTACCGAGATAGAGGATCGCGTCACCAATTCATGCGTATTTTTGCTCAACTTTGAGACTCAGTAGTCGCTGAACAAATATTCCGATTTTCATTTTTTTTTTGTAACTTCTGTTGTTACCCTTTATCTCTAAAATATGACATTAGTTATGTCTTTAACGTATGTAGTTACCAAGATATAGAGGATTGCGTCACCAATTCATCCGTATTTTTGCCCAACTTTGCGACTCAGTAGTCTCTGAACTACAATTCCGATTTTCAATTTTTTTTTAAACTTCTGTTGTTACCCTTTATCTCTAAAATAAAACATTAGTTACGTATCTAACATATGTAGTTACCGAGATATAGAGGATCTCCCATACAACATTTGTTGTGGCGTTTTGGCGTGTGAATGAATTTCCTTCCTGAGACCTCAATGGGAGGAACGTAGACCCACGTTAAAACCTAATAATGTTACAACTATGTTTTTTTTTTTTTTTTGAATGAGAGCTTATTTCAAAAAGTTTCTTTTCAGATAGCAAATGCACCGTTGCGGTTGAAAAATTGCGTAAATTATTGAAAATCTCGTATTTTTGAAAGCCATTATCTGCGCAAATATTAAAGTTACAAGAAAAATAAAAGCATGTATTTGTAGGGAATTTTACGCTCTTTAATTTGTTAATTCACATGCAGTGTGAAAATTGAATATTTTGTGAGATATTCAAGAAAAACTAAAAAAGGAAACTAGAAAACGAGAACCATTGCGCACGGAATTCTCTCGCTGTAGCAAATTTAGAACACCGTAACGCCGCGTTACCTATCTGAAAAAAACATTTTTACTTGATTTCTTCTTAAAAGAAAACCCGTAGTTGTAACATTATTAGGGTTTTTTAAAAAATTAATTTTTGAAATGTGTCCCACAATTCTCGGTCACCATGTGTTTTGAATTTTATTTTTCCACAGCAATACAACGCAAAAATTTTCATTAGCACGTGGCAAGGGTATTCAAGAAAAACTAAAAAAAGGAAACTAGAAAATGCGCATCGGCTTCTGCAGATCGGTAGCCACTGTGTACGGAATTCTCTCGCTGTAGCAAATTTAGAACACCGTAACGCCACGTTACCTATCTGGAAAAAAAAAAAACATTTTTACTTGATTTCTTCTTAAAAGAAAACCCGTAGTTGTAACATTATTAGGGTTTTTTTAAAAATTAATTTTTGAAATGTGTCCCACAATTCTCGGTCACCATGTGTTTTGAATTTTAATTTTCCACAGCAATACAACGTAATAATTTTCATTAGCACGTGGCAAGAAATACAAATATAATAGAACACAGATTGGTTGATTGAAAAGGGTATTTTTAGATGCATGCTCATAAAAAAAATTTCTTTATCGCAATTTTTCTGAATCATGATTTCTAGACTTCAGAAGATAGATATGAAGACAAACACGTGCCAACTTAAAGAATTCTTAAGAAATTCTAAATCGGATTGATGTTGCCAGTTACAAAACATAACAATTCTAAACTTCGCGAACATTTCCAGTTGCGAAAGATAACAATTCTAAAAAACTGGTAAATGTTTGTCACTGAAACTAATTTCTACCGATAGGGTCTTGACCGAATCCGATTTGCAATAGTTCTATACCAACTTCCGGTGGCAAATTTTCTTTCTTTCTTGATTACGGATTGAAAAGAACTTTGGAATGAATACGGGATAATAGCCTTTGTAGCTGAAAATCCCAAAAACCGCCTTTTGAAATCAAATTAATCAAATCATAACAATTCTGAAATTCATCCGAGTTTCTAGATGCAAATGACAAATTGAAATAGATAATGCAAACGGTTTTCCGAATTAATTTTATTTCCAATAAGAAATGATTATTTATCTATCCATACTTATAAAAGGCAATGCTTGTGTGTGTGTGTGTGTGTGTGTGCATGTCTGCGATATCCAGACGAATTTATCGCACTTACAGCCTTGAAATTTGACACACAGGTAGTCTTAATGGTGACTCAATGCACCTCGAAGGCGGAATTTTAAAATTTAATCTAGAAATTTTTTTTTATTTAATGTTTTGCGTTATTTCGGTTGATTTTTCGCACTAATTTCTCAATAGAATGGTTTTGAATAATTGTACGAAAAAAATAGATACACCATCGGAAAGAGTACACGATTTCCGTTCTAATGAAGTTAGTTTTGAATTTAAAATGTAATTTACTGAGTTTTGAGAAATTTTTAAAAAATAGTCAGTTTTGCCATAGAAATTTTATTTTTGTTCTTAAATTTGCTGCATCCGACGTTCTAATAACACTATTATTTTCAATTTTTTTCATCTTATAACTGGAACGGTTCTGTCGGATTTAAAACGAGAACGGTTAAAATAGCTTTTCCTTTTTAAAAAAATTATTTATTTCCTGGTCAGTTGAAAGATATTTTCTCTAGCAAGCATACTCCCGCGGAAGTTTCTCAGGAGCCTTCCCAACATGCATTGTTGCAATTTCATTGGCTGACGGTGCAGAGCGCAGGATACGTCATAACCTTCAACTGAATGACTTCGATCATTATTTTCGGCAGTGTCTTAACGTGCTTATGTCTCGCATATTTTACTTGCTGTGTAATAATCATTTTCACGTTGTAATTTTTTATTATTGTTTCGGATTAACGCACTCTTGTTCCTCTACAGTTGAAATGTCATTATCGCGAAGAAAAATAAGCTGGAAAATCAATAATGTGTATCATTTGTTTTGTTTTCAGAACTTTTTCATGTCATTGTGGGCGATTTTTTTTTTTTTTCATTTTTTTGAAGTCCTGATTCCACGCCGTGAGCTTACTGCTAGTATTAAATATAATCATCAGCAATAATTTATTTTCACATTCTAAACTTTTACATGTTCGATGAAAAAGAAATTTGCAAATATGTCACATCTTTATGGAGAAGTTTGAAGCTATTTGCGATAATATAGAACTTCCTCTATACCGATTGTAATGTGTCATCAATGGAATCTTCAAAATTTCAACTTTGAAGATGTTGACTAAAATTTAAAGTAGAGTTTTTAATCTAATGTATTAAGTATACTTTTTAAAAAAATGACGGGAGGCTGTCTTTTCAAACAGCCGTTGATATTAAAGGCATAGGACTACTTTACTCGCGTGACTCTTTTGTTTCTCATAAGTTTTTAAGTTTAAGAAAGTTTTTTTTTGTAACTTCTGTTATTACCCTTTATCTCTAAAATAAGACATTAGTTTTGTTTTTAACATATGTAGTTACCGAGATATAGAGGATCTCCCATACCAAGTTTTGCGGCGTTTTGGCTTGTGAATCAATTTCCTTCCTGAGACCCCAATGGAAGGAACGTAGTCCTACGTTAAAATATTAACTTTGATATTCCTATTGCTGTAGCTCTCAATGTTTACTTACAATAAGAGCCTCATCTTGTGTAAAGGCTGCCATTTCGTTTTTAGACTTGTTTCACGGGTAAAGTTTTGACCAAACGATTTTCATAATAACTGGCGGTTATATTTTTAGTCAAACGATTTAGCTAATTACAATCGTTCCATTTAGAAGTCAGCCGTTTTAAGAGCCATTTATTTATCCGTTTTAAATAAAAAGAATTAAACTAATTCAAAGAACACAGAATTCAATGTTTGTGCTCTAAAGAAACCAGAGGGAGTGGTCTCCCCTAAACTTTCTCGTATACTTTCCCAAAAAGGTGCTGTTTCCCTTCCCCCCGCGTGGATAAAAAAAAATTCGAACCTACTGTAACCTAGAATCCAATGACTATCAGAAGGTTCCCATTGTAGATTATAGCGATTGTAAAATATTTACGTAAAGAATCAAATTCAAAGAGATGCGTAGCGATTAGATGCGAACCGATTTTCCACTCTTACCGTCTCAAGGACAAAGTGGCGTAATCCTTCCTTTATAATCAATACATTGAACAATGATGTATACGCTGCAAAATATTTAAATACAGTTCAAATTCTTTAAGAGGGTAATTCCTTCATAACATGTTTGATAAAGATCAATTATGAAAGCACAATCAAAATTAAATAGGATGTATAGAACCATCATCGCATACTTATAGGAAAATGTAGTTCATACAAGCTATAATAATAATAAAAGACGCCAAATAAACTTCCCTCGCAAGTTAACCAAAGTTAGAACCACGCGTGGTTTGAAGAATCAAAACAAATAAAATCCACTGCGCATTTTTTTGCGCAACAGGACCTGGCGAGGCGCCCTATATGTTTGCTTCCTTACAAAATCTCGCCGCCAGAAATGGTTTTTGGAAAACTGCCAAGTTTTCGGAGTGTCCCTTCTTTGCACAGGCATTACCAGAACGCATGCGCATGGAGTTGAACAAGTATGCGATTATACAGGCCGACGGACAGTCAACCCTTTCACGGATTTGGCCCAAAATTTTATACGGACCTACATTCATGACGATAAAACTGTGTGCCAAATTTTATCCATCTAGCTATTCAAGTTTTTGAGTTATAGTGTTCACATGACTTCGGACATACAGACTTCCCGTTGACGGATTTAGTCCAAAATTTGATAGAAACCTACAAATTATGTTTAAAGACCACATACCAAATTCCATCCCATAGCTCTAATAGTTTTCTAGTTATCGTGTTCACAGACACACATAATTCCAAAATTGTGTTTTTCGGACTCAGGGAGGTCTAAAACGTGGAGATTCGACAAAATCTCGAGTTCGAATTTTTTGACGATTACAATACTTTCTCTTTGTATACTTCGTATACGAGAAAGTAAAAAAGTGAAGCTGAAACGGAATGTAACAGGCAAAAAGAAACAAATACTATTTTTTTTTTCTACATCTCCCGAATGATTTATCAAATGCATTTTTGAACCCTTCACGGAGGCGGTAATCACAGTGAATATGAGTGTAAACAGCTCCAAAGGGCAATTGAGATGAGACGAAATTATCTCTCTTGTTGAAGAGATAACTTTCTCCCCGAAGAAGGAGACAAGGCGAGAGATCAAGGCCTCTTCATTTCGCGCCGATAGGACTGAAAAGAAAGAGAAATGAATCTGGGTCGAACTGTTTTAGAGTATAATAAAGTCAATAACCTCGCCATTAATAGAAGTCATCCAGCTCGAGAAAAACTCCTGTACAGTTGGCAAGACAAATACTACGTTTATTAGACAACAAATCTGACTTCGGGTACTGAATTTTAAATTAAAAATGTGCGAGTGTTTCGACATTCTTTCAAACAAACGAAGGCTGAAAACACAAGATAACATTTTGCGATATACAGTTACGAGTCAAAAAAAGTTATGTTGGTAATATTTCCACTCAAGTTATCTTTGCCGGTAGGAGTTGAAATCAAAATCCTCCAAAACAAATGTTGAAACCACATATACGTCAATATATTTTGTAATGCTTTGAGTTAAGTATTTAAAAAAAAAATCCAGATATGACCATGGGAGAAAAAGACAACAGACGCTTAAGAAGCCAGTTACCAATTGGAAGTTTTGTTGATTGCATATCATTCAATTATCTTCGATGGTAGCTATTCAAATCCCAATCTTCAAATGGTCAAATTCAATGTTGAAAACATATTATTTCAAAGTATTTCAGAATGAGCGAAAGTACGTACTTGGATGTCCAAAAGTCGCGTTTCATTAATAGCCAATAGCAAAACACATAATTCTCTTTTTTGCCAGGTGTGTAGAATTAAATAATAAGAATTTAGGCTTTGGAAATTCATCTTAGAAAACAAGTGCTTCATCGTTCGCACACAACACACCTGATTGAACGACTACCGAGACGTTAAAAAATATCCTATTTATGCCATTAAGCCCCTTAACATTCAACAACTCGAGGCGACAATCACGAAAGTTCGGGTTATTGAGGGCAAGTATATGGCTAGTGTGATGCAAAACGTTGTCAAGAGGCCCTGAGTTTTAGAAGAAAACGGATGAAAAATGAGAGACATAATTTCAGAATTGTAGAGAATATAGTTTCGATAAGATTGTTAATTAAGGACGAAGATATAGCCCACCTAGCATAAACATTTTTATGCAAATAAGTATACGGAAGAAATTACACAGCAGAATCAAAGGGAGGCTTGTTCTCTTAAGTTTCTATGAAGATGATAAATGAGCGCAACAATGATCTGAGAAGGGCGGCATGCATGTAACAAAGGAAAAAACGGTTCTATTGTAGCAGGTTGTTGCGACATTATACGCACTGTCGAAGCTTGATGCATCTCAGCAGATGCGTGGTTTGGCGCGCTAGTTGTCTTGTGATGGAAAGTGTGATTAAAAATATCTAAAGCTACTGCAGAATCTGCTGATTCAAAGTAGTGTGTTGTATCAAGAAATAGAGACGATTTTTAACGGGAAAGAAGGCACAAATATCTTGTTTAACAGCATTTCTCTTATCAAAAAATTAGACAAGAAAATCTTTAATGATCGTCTAATAAAAAAGGCATAGATTAGATAGTCTCATCTTTTTCTTTCAAGCTTTTAAGAGGAATCCCTGGTTGCCTGATACGGCCGCCGAGTGCCGAGCCGAGCACCGGGACAAAGCACTGGCATGCGCCCCCCAGAACACTTCCCAAATATCCCCATCTCCAGGGGGTTCCGATAAGACTCATGCTCCGGGGATTCTACCCCCTTCTTTCGGCGGACCTGTCTGATAGAAGAATTAGACCAATGATTTGAAGATCTTGAATTCTAAGATCCTATCGAACATTCGATTGTGTACCTGAGAAAATTAAAACAAATTGACGGTAATTTATATGCTCCGTGATACTGCAATGGCATGCAATTTTTCGAAACAAGTGCTCTTGGCTGAGTTGTGGTCAGATGATGAGATATCATCCTCAGAATCGGAACACAACTCAGAATTACACTATTAGTTCCTGATTTTTAAAACAAGAACTTTACCTCAAACATTTTAAAAAATTAAATTTGCTAATAAAATTATCGAAATCAGTGACTGACAACTAGATGAAAATTAGCTTGAACAATATTACTGATATAAGTAGTTAAGAGACATTTCACTTGTTATCAATGCATAAAATTTGAGCCTAAAATGTCAATCTAACTTTTACAAATCGTTGTAAAAAAGTATTCGTATTAAAAAAAAATTGTTTTGTAAAAATTAACATTTTTGCTCATCACAAAAAATTATTAAATAAAAAATGGGGCAATATATACGTAAAATACTGTGTTATCAATTTTTTTAATGAAGCTGAAATTGTCATTATAAACTTTCTCATTATGCCTTTTTCAAGTAACTAAGATTTGCATCAAAAAGTCATTTTCAAAATAAGATAAATTTTCATTTCATAACTCGGTGAGTCTGCCTGCATATAAGGACCTAGGCTGAAAATATTTATCTCTTACAATTCCAGCCTTTACCTAGAAAGAAAAGTTCGATCCACGGTGAATCTAATTTGTCTGCCCCCCCCCCTCCCCATAAAGCAACTCGAACCTCCACTCCTATGCAGAAAGCATTCGAGGGAAAGGCCGCACTGAAAAATGCGGGTTACACTTATCGCGTGGGCGGCCCCCGCAGGCAGCCCCATAAAAAGGCGATTTCATTAAGCGATACATTCTTCCGGTTCTCGGCCCGCTTTTATTTAGCAGAAGGAAAAATAAACGCATTTCTTCCTTCTTATCTCCGGAGAAGAATTTTATAGTTTGCAGTAGACTCGAATTTAACTCCACAAAAGTGGAAGAAAGAAACAGCAGCAGTGGAATGGGAGCATTTTCTTCCATTCCACTGTTGCTACTTCTTTCTTCCGAAACTTGTAAAACGAATTTTTTTTCAGATGTAAAGTTAGTGCCGAGATTTTTAAAATTCTATTTATAGAGATTCGACATTTTCTAGCATTGTTAAAAAGCTACTAATAAATTCCACACTATTTTCCTTAGTTATAATTGCTTGAGACTGCTTCATATGAAGAAAATGAACTTGAAGAAAGTTTTAATACAGTAAAACCTGTACTAAACGGAATCTAAAAGGACTAGAAAAATGTTCCGTTTTACACAGGACTTATTAGTATATAAGGATTTCCTCGGGACCAAATATTTTTCCGCTTAAGACAGGATTCCGTTTCTTACAGTGTCCGTTTTAAACAGGTTTTATTGTAATAATATATGTTGAATGAAACTGAAGAACGTATTTTAAATTCATATAAAATAAGAGGTGCAATTCATATAAAATAAGAGCTGTAGAACATGTTAATAATGAAAATATATACTTATCTTCAAAACAAATATGCATTAAACATATTTGCAGACTTGAAAAGAATTGTTTACCGATGTTAAATAAATAAAAACTGAAAAATCTTAATTTATATATTTTCTTTCAGAAATCACATTTAAATTAATTTTGGCACAACAAACAAAAAAACCTTAAAAAGATTAAATCAGTTTCAAATTTAAAGTACTTAGCATCCGATAAAAGCTACATTATGAAATCACATAATTTTTGCACCTTTTTCCCACCTGCACACCAATACTTCCTCCCTTAAAAAAATGCATCATTTAATTTTTGTTTCTCTTGCGATTTTTGATATTTATCACAGCTTATTCTGAGCATGTTCTGGGTTTACTCCAAGTGAAAGATAACTGAGCATCTTTTCATCACACAAAGTTGATGAGGGGAAAAAAAAACTCCTGAAAATTAATGTGACTTTTTCTTTCCCAGCATTCATATTTTCTTTAGAAAGATCAAAAGTGTTCAACAACAGTAGTTGGTAGATTTGGCTTAACCTAATTTTAAAAAGAAATTTATTCGATTTCTATTAAAATGCACCTATTTGAATAAAACTTCAAATCAATTTTTAAAAAAATATTCAACAGGCTAAAAGATGTTTCTATTCATGGGAATCTAAAAAGAATAATTCCAACAGCTTTTAAAATAGCAGATAGTTTAAAGAATATTGTAGATATTTTTAATGCTATTTTTACCAATCATGTAGAAGAGGCATTCTCTTTTATACCTGCTTCCCCACAACCAAAAGAAGTGACAGATACTTGGCAAACTCAGCAACTTTTTTCCCCTTCAGTGATTTCAACAACAATGCATCAACAATGCCATCTTTAAGATCTCTTAATGATGACAAAATGAAATGTATGTTTAAGAAACCATTTCAAGTCAATGTTTTAAATTCCACAAGAAGTGCAATTAAGAATTACATTCTCTGCAGGGATAACTTCTCCCTTTCAGTAGAAATGTATATATTTATTTTTACAAATAAATTTATTGAATTCTATCAAATATATAACACTTTAAAATCGAAATATTTATCAGAGATTGTCTTGGATCATTAATTGAAGAAATACAAAATAAGGCAAAATATTTTGCAGCTTTATTTTATTCCGCTGTTAGATATATGGACGTATCTACAATTGGAAAAAAATGTGCAATTGTTAACACCAGAAATTTTCTTATATTTTTTATTAAAAATATAACAGACATTAAAGTTTTCTTTTTCCTCGCAATTATTCTACTAAAGTTTTTATGTCTGTCTAACAATAAAAAAAAAAAAAGAAAGAAAGCTCAATATTCCAAAGACAAGGATAGTGCTGCCATCTATTAGCAATGAATTATAGAATCAACAGTCCCGATTTTTATTACTGTAGCGCCATCTACATCCAGTAAGCACAACTATAAAGTATTTGCAAGTATCATCAAGAAAAGGGAAATATATTGCAAACTTTCATAAGCAAATTTTCAATTCTTTTCCTTGTGTTTAATAAGAATGCAAAATATTAATTTTCCTTTCAATAATATAAATTAGTCAGGACTTTGACAAGCAAATTTTTCATTACATAGATGAAATTCTCAAAAAGGATAACATATTAGTAATTTGTATTTAAAAATTACTCTGAATGGTTGGCAATAAACATTGCAAACTAAAAATCTTTAACATATAGTTTTAAGACTTTTTAAACTGAAATATCCTAGCAATGTTTTGCTTTATGGGTTTCTCATGTTGAGGTATAAGAGTGAAAACTTATAAAAGTTGAGTAATACTTTTCAAAATAGAGATGCGATAATTCTGTAATTTTACAGGCAACATATCAGAAAATTCTCATATTACTACTCTTTTAAAAATATGAAGTAATTTTTAATATGTTTTGGAGAAGTTGAAGAGATTTTTCCTCATTTAAAATTTAAGTCATTTAAAATATACATGGTATTCACTCTACTTGTAGCCCAATAGCCAATTTCTAAATTGTTAGAGATGGGCATATACTTCCAATTGGAAATATGCTTTAAATGAAGTAAAGAATTATTTTCTATGTTGTTTGAAGTTAGTAAATATATGCTGAAATCTAAATTTTAAACAGTCCCCTGGCCCTAAAAGTCGTATTTATTAGTGAAATATTCTTGATATACTAACAGTTTAAGCAAGAATGATTCCACTCTTTTGCAACCAAAACTGACCAAGTAGTGAAGCTTTAAATTTCATAATTTTAGGCTAATCAACGGCTGCCTCAAGGAAGTGGCATCTGTTGATTGGCAGATCTTTTTGGAGGCAGCAGTTGAAATGGTCTAAAGTGGCCTAAGATAATGAAATGAAAATCTTCATATTTTATCAGTCTTGGTGACAGAAGAGTAGAACTTTTTTGTTTAAAATGTAAGTGAGCCAAGATTATTCTACTAAATATGACTAATAAGACTGGGTGTCAGCATAAAAATTCAATTTCATAAATTTTCCCAGCAGTGCATTTATTGACTCAAGCTACATAAAAATAAAGCATTTTCCAAATGGAAGTGGTTGCATTTCTCTAATGGTTTATAAATTAGCTTTCGGGCCACAGTCAGAGAGGACACCTTGTATATGAACCATAACAGTATGTTTTAATCAAAACAACTCTAGACATTATATTAGAATGTCTAGAGTAATATTAACTACCTAGAATACTACTATCTAGTTTATAAATATAAACTAGAAATATTTCATAGTTTTAAAAATTCAAAATAGTACTATCACACTATTATCATAGAAACATCTGCCAAATTAAATAATCGAATATTGTTTAATGTTTTATTTATTATTATAATAAAATTATTAAATAGTTTAACCAAATTACAGTATTATGGCTTTTATTTGTGCTCAGAATTTGGGGTCACATTCAAATCAGACTGAGCAGAGAATTTTCAATGATTTAAAATAGAGATATATACATAATTGAAATTGAATTTTTCTATTCAGTACTACGTATGCTGCATTTTTGCAGTATAGCAGATAGCAAAAATGCTACAGTTAGCTGACACAGGCAAGAATATTTGAATATGATCTAATGATTCATTTATAACATTTTCAGACACAATATAACCTCAGTTTTAGAAAACAGGGTCTTCAAGAAAAATTTTATTTTGTGGTACGAGGCTGTTTTCAGGCTCAGTCCATCATCTCAGCAATTGACAATCAAGATCCAATCAGTAACAAATATATTTACAAAAAAAATATTAATTTCATTCATGTATTTACGGTAAGTTAAAAAAGGGTAAGTACACAGTAGGTTAAAAAACTGTGAAATGCAAGAACTTAAGTGAAGTATAATTTAGCATACACTATTATGAAGCAGTTTCATTATGCTTGCATAAACTGCAATATTTTAAATCGACTTTCGATGCACTTGTAAATGATCAATGACTTAAAATGTACACACAATTTAAGAAATCTATAAGTAATAAACATAGCAATAGTGGTGATTTCCTTTTAACAGAGTAAGAATACTGTATGGCTATTAAAGAAAATGGCTTGGCAGTAGTATTCAAACCCATTTAGAGAGTTAAATATATATAAAAAAAAACTCTTCTAGATGCTTCCTTATATGTCAATATGCTTCACCTAAATGATGATCTAATTAATAAAATTATTTTTGTTACATTAATTAGAAGTAAAAACCCAAGTTTCACTGAATTTTTTTTCAAATCAGTTAACTTAAACTAATAATCAGGGTCTTTAAATTCACCAATATAATTCCTTGACATATACATATATATGGGATAACTAAATGACATTAAATCCTACTTTAAAGTTAACCAATATGAACTCTAATCAAGTTATGGATAAAAAATACTCACAATAGAAAAAATAAATAAATAATGTCTTTTGATGTATATTATATATCTTACTAAAAAAAAAACAGCAGTTCCTTTTAATTATTTATATCAGAACTTTCACGAAAAATAAAGTGAATTTATTTTTAACAAAAAATTGCAACATAAGGAAGTAATTGGATAAAATATTTTAATAATACTTACATGTCTTGAATGATGAGAGTAGGGATTTTATGTCTAAGGCATGATAAAAGGAATATGCTGATTTTCCCATAAGCTCAGAACTTTTGTATCCCAGAAAGTTAGTTACACTAAAAAAATATTAAAAAATGAAATTAAAGAAAAAAAGAATTATGACATTCACATAGATATTTATCATTATGAATAATTACATTTCTTCTAATTTCTCATCCTCACACAATTGTATTTCTAAAAAATATAAGTTCAACTATTAAAACAGATTATTTTCACAATTAGTTAAATTTTTCACAAAAAAAAAAAAAATATTCGAGGAAATAGATTTGTTTATAACTTAGGCATCCCTTACGGCAGATAATTATAAATGTGGGTTGAACACATGAATGGCGATACTGCAGAATTTCAAAAGCAAATGCTTTTATGAGACTTAAGTTTAATAAGAAAATAAAATTAAATATATTCCACTAAAATTTCCAAAATAAATAAAACATTTCATAAATATTATCATTTATATTTAATTTCGTTTTAACCATTTCTACATTCAGATTTTAGATTATGAAGGAAAAAATAATCTGGAAGAAAATTAGGTAGCAGAAATGGTCTTAGATTAAAATAGATTTGTGAATGAAACATGTTTATGAGTCCTTTTATAGAATTAGATTCTGTAACAGTAATGGCTGCAGACACAGGAGTAGCATGCCCTCTTAGAATCAAACTACAGTTTCAATATCAGCCACATACTAGGATAAAGAAAAAGGCACTTACTTTTCATCAATGTATGTAAACTTCATGTCTGGACTGTGTCTGCTGATGAAGATGTCTTTGTCTAAAGGAGCATCAATATGAGCTGGATGTGGAATGGGTTGACCAATGATCAGCACTACAAAGGCTGGGCATTTATCTGCATCTAACCAATCTGGCTTACCCAGTTTGTGACCAATATAATGAATTACCTAAAATATCAATGAATTTTAATAAATCTTTCCACAGAAGAATTCTTTTTATAATAAAAGCATAACTGAGAAACAAAAAGCTAATATATAAGAAAATGTATATCATCAGCCAAAAGATTTCTGAGATGTATCAACCATATCAAAATATTTTATTTGGTTTACCACTAAAGAATTTAAATAAAGTAATGCACCTAACATTTTAGAAAGTTCTTTTACAGTTTAGATAGAAAATAATTTTAAGCAACATTTCAAGTTATTATTACCAAATTCTTTAAGAAGGAAAAGTAAGAAAGGAAAGTAATTTAAGTAATTTCAAGTTATTAATACTAAATTCTTTAAGAAGGAAAATGAAAAATCTTATTAAAATTGTCATATGAAATGTAGAGGGAAAATGAAAACATTGTGCAACTATAAAAGCTTATTCTTAAATAAATAAATAAAGAATTTCTAGCAATCTAATAATTACAGAAAAACAGGGAAATTCCTCCATCCCCCCCCCCCCAAAGAAAATAAAAGTACATTTGATAAACCCCTTGACATAGGATTTTATTTAACATCCTAATTAGATGCCACCACCCCATTTGGAATATTTTTTATTATTTCAATCTATTTAAGATAGTAAAGGATACTTGAGACATTTAAGCGTGTCCAGATCATTTTTGTATCTAAAACTAACTGTTACGTTAACTTAAATACGAATTTAAATAACAAAAATTCTGTAATTCGATGTGCGAGTCGGAGACATCATTGTATGTTAACGGGTTGATAAAAAAATAAGTTGATTTCATTAAATATGTATATAAATATCTATGCAAATAAATAAAATTGTATTGAAATATGCAAAAGCCAAATTTAGATACATTGATATTAACCTACAAAATGTCTAACTGTTTTGTAACTATAATAATATCATTTTTTGAAAACTATTACAAACATTTCCCTCATTACACTTAGGAATAAATGCATGACTGATTTTAAAAAGCTAGATATTCTCAAAATGCTTTAAAGGTACCCAAAAACAAAAGCAATATATAAAACTACAAATGTTTCACACACTGAAGTAAACTTCATTATTTAATATGATTAAATTGATTTATAAGAAATCCATACAGTTGTTTATATGCTTTATTAATGTTTTAAAATATACTCTGTTGTGAAATGTATTGAGCAACAGTCTAGAGTTCTGCAACACTTGTAATTTTTTAATTAAAAATTTTTCTTTTATATATTATGTTCACAAGGAAAATAAAAGCGAATTTGAGTTTATTTCTAAAAATAAATCAATAAAAGAAATATAAATAACCAGCTATGTACTATAACACAATTTAAGGACGAAACAAACTACTGTGTATAACTTGGCCTATTTATTAAATTATAAGAAAAATGCCAAAATATTTACACATTTTCAAAGCTAAAGAGCTTACAAATGTAGTTTAAACATGATTGGTTGCATGATAATTTTTACAAAATGCAATCAAGCATAACATGATTCTTTTCTTATGCAGTTTACGAAAAGTTCAATAAGTATTTGTTAACTTTTTTTCAGTTCAGATACTATTAAATCTCCATTAAAGGAAACCCAAATTAAGAGATAAATAAAATAATTTAATTGAATGTCATAAAAGATTCCATTAACTACACATAGCACAAACATCTAATTAAGGAATAGGTGGGAGATGTAAAAGATGATTTGTCTTTATTGAGATGTTTGTATTCTTATAATAGCTTTATGCTTTAATATTTAATAGCACTAAAAATAATACATTTTTTTGAGAGAATACATAATTTCAGAAGTTACAATCTGTTTAAATTTTGTTTGTAACAGTATTTTATTTGACAGTAATTAAATATTATAAAAAGAAAGTTCTGTTTATTATACAATTGCAAAATTCTACAAAAACGTCTCAAGTTTTAAGCATTACTATCAATAATAATTATTTAATGCTAGTTATTTATAGAGTATGGAATAAAACCTAATATTTTAATTAGTTAAAAGCACAAAAATGATAACGTTATCATTCTTAAATTAAGTGACGTCAAATATTTTATTCTGGAAACAGATGAAATCTTATGTATTATCATCAGTAAAGGAAAAAAAAAGTAGAAACTTTATATCAACTTTATTTCATAACATCAGAGTTACACGATGTAAGAATGGCTTCATTATAAAAAATATAATTTTGATGGATAAAATAAAAATAACTTTACATGCCAAATCAACTTTGAAATAATTTTATTTCATAACTAGCAAATGTCAAAATGAAGGAAATCGATCTATGCTGATCTAATTACTTGATATGTGGCTGATTTCAAATTGACAGCTCTTCCTCTTGTTTTGATGGTAGACTTCATGCGAACAAAAATGGAGAAGTACTCTCCTTCTGGAGAGGAGCCGTCTTCTTTCAAAGGCACTTTAGTAGTAAGGATGGTCTTGATTTCATCATGATCACAAGGATGAGAAAATTCATACACACTTTGTCCCAACATTTCAACCTGTAACAAGAAAATCAATCTAATGACTTTGTATTTAATGATACTTTACTCCATTTTTAATGTTATTCATGAATTCTAGATAAAAAGAGAATAGAAAAACATAACTAAAAAACAAATAACAATCATAATAATTCTATTCAACAAATAATGTTAATTATGAATATATGCTCAGGGAACAACAGATTTTCAATATTACTGTAATTATATCAATTAAGATTTCAAATGCTGCTGTAACTATGAAATTCAAATCAAGAAATGAAAATTGTAAACAAAAATAAGAAATAAAAACAACAATTCAGGAATTCAAATTCTCCCGGTTCTCTCATCAACTAATTATTGTTTTATTACAAATCTAAAGTTTATTTTAAAAAATTAATTTTTGACACATTTAAGACCTATCCCTCAGGTCCCTTATGATATAAAACCAAACATTCTTTAGAATTTATTAAAACATCTGACATATCCAGCAGCAGCTTTTATACATTCAATTCACACTAAAGTGCCTAATTATAAACACTGTGCTTTGCAATAAGAATTCTCTAATAAAATTCCACGCTGTTTACTTTGCTTAGATAATTGAAAATAAAATATAAGAAATTAAATTATCTATAATTATAAACAACTGTCAACCAAAAAATAACAATAAACAAAAAAAAAAAAAAAAAAAAAGGGAAAGAAAACCAACATTTTTCAGCCATATAAAAATGTATCTAAAATGCTGAAGGATATTTTGGAATTTACGTAAGTGCTGTTTGATAAGTATAACAAAGATGCGGATATTAAGGCATTTGTAATCATGAATAGAGCTTTTATAAAAGGTATACTTATAACAAACACTAAACAATTGTTGCCTATGACATTTACCTGTGAAATGCCAATAAACTGTTCAACATTTTCTGACAAATAAATAACATCCCCTTCTTCAGACAAAACCAAGATAAATCCATCAAGGTGAGCGGGTGAAAAAGAATCTACTACAGAGGTTTCTTCATTTTTGGAAGCTAGAATAAAAACATTTTTTTTAATACACAAAAAAAGTAAACATTTTTCATAAAAAAAGTAATCTCAAAGTACCAGTATGAAAGGGAAATTTAAATTTTAAACTGCTGATAAATGGAATTATTCTGAAACAATTGGGTTTATCTAAGTCAATTTCAAAGGTTATAATTTCTTGTTCTAGTTCATGCATATTTCTTAATTCATACAATTAAATAAAAATTCAGACATAATAATTGTTTCCTTTATAAGAAACTTAATTAATGCAATTAAAAATTCTCAGTTTTTCGAACATTTTTCTTTTTAATTTCATAACTTATATAATAATCTGACATTTTGATCTGATGAGATTCTATTCTTACTGCTTTCTTCATAAAATGAAATTTCTCTCTTTTTACTTACTTTTCGACTTAGATGACCATACATTTGATTATTTTAATTTCTTAGATTTTTCCCCTTATGGAAGAAAACGCAAAGCAAAAATATGGTTTCTACATTTCTAAATGTAAATCGATTAAAGGGCATTTAATTTTTTAAAACTATCAATATTCTTTGCATCCATGTTCTAATAAAGACATTGAAAATATCTGAAGTAAGCAAATAATAAATAATATATAAGCACATTAACTAATCAAATATTAAATTACCAGCCATATGTCAATACCAATTTTGCACATTACATTAATACATTTTTCATATACATCAATACAATTCATTGTCAAGATTATCACAGTCAAAGACAACTCAAGTTTACAGCATATAGAAAACTATGAGCTATCAACTGCTTCACCAGTTGAATGATGTAATAAGTGCAGTAATATTCTTATGATTCTCAGACTACAGAAAAGACTCCAAGAAATCAAGCAAATTTCATTTTAATACTTTGCACTAGAAAAGATATTAGATGCATACTTTCTCATGTGTGAATGTAAAGTTTCATTTTAGTGCTTAGGGAGTAATATATATATATATATATATATATATATATATATAATTGTTGGCTGCATAATTCCTAAAAATTCATCTGTTACTTGTTGCAATTTTGTTATTTTCTGTAACTTTCCAACTCTATCTAGATGTCGCATCAGTAAAAAAAAGCATTAGGCATGACACAGGAAAGCAAAGGATTAAATATAGAATTTGATTCCAAAGTATCGATTATCTATACATTTAAAATAATTTGGTAAAAAACTTCACAGAGTTCGCGAGCCTCAACTACCCAACCGATTTTGATAATTTTTATTTCAAATGACAGCTTATGACGTCTATATGTCATCAAGGGTGGCCTTCCCCACACCACCCCCCACTTTCGAACGAAATCGATAGTATACTTCTCCACTGTACATTGTCTATGGGGGAAAACCTTGTGATGGTTTAAAACCAAATTCTTTTCAAATGCACAAATGATTATTCAATACATCAGAATTTTATTCTGCACTATTTAACTGACTGTAACTATATATTAAGTAGCTTACTGTTCAACTTGAGTTGCCTTTTGACTACAGAATGACAAGAAAAAATACATACAAAGAATGACAAGTACAGCAAATTTGAGTATAACTTTAAAGATGTATATAAAACCACAGTTCAATAATGTAATTATCATTAAAGAAGCAATATGGTCAGAGGCATAATGGGGGGGGGGGAATTCCGAAATATTCAGAGGAGTGAAGGTGAGAAATAAAAGAATTCCACTCACGAATCAAGAGCTGTATCATCTCTCTAATTTTGAGGTATCCGACGGTGAGCCTCATGACGGACGTCTTGTCGAGGGTGGCGGCAACCCCTTGGGCGAGGGGCAGCTCGCCTGACAGATCGGAAAAAATTTCCGACTCCTTGCTGCGGCGGCATCGAGCGGCATCTCGGGATTTCTCCTTGCGTTTTTCAGAATTTCTGAAAGGAAAAACAAACAATTTGAAATACCAATTCACTTTAAATACCAATTAACGGTTCTTTACAAATTTTCCCAGCTAAAATCTGCCTGTTAATAAAATTAGTGAAAGTTGAGACCTACAGCTGGATATGGAGAAAACAACTAATCTTTTAAGCATATATTTTTACCATAAAATGTGTGATATTTTATTTAAAAAACAAATATGATTTTCATGAAATACAGTTTTAGCATGTTTAAAAGATTTCTGGTTCATATATTTGTCAGTCTGAGCAACAAATTTTTAAAAGCGAAACAAACGCATAATTACAAACATAGATTTGCTTTTTTCAGGATTTTAGACAGTATATTTGTCAATGTTGTCATTCCTCTCTGTTTTTAAGATAACGATTTTTTGGAAACAAAGCGAAGATTCACTTAGAAAACAGCCCTAATCGAATTCATGCCAGACAAGTAATTTATTTTTTCTTCCGTCAGTTTCCCTCTCTACTCATTGCGTTTACAGGGCAGTAGGAATACACAAAAGTTACAACACGAATTTTCAGAAATTTATGAATATGATAAATCTTTTTCTACGCCCCCCAAAATATAATTAAGATATCATTAGATATATCACATAATACAAATACGGTATGATGAGAAGTAATGCGAGATACCAAGAATATACATTTAATTTAGATGTTTAGTTAGCTTACTTTTCCATTTGAGATGCTACACTGGGCTATACTGGGACGGGTCACATAATTTTGAAACATTGTACAGATGAAAAGTGCGACACCTCACTACTTTCTATACATCCACACCACACCACACCAGCATGTTAAACCTTTACGTATCTAAAATGGCACTAGGCCCACGTTCATAATTTTCATAATGGATATTCGACGGAATCGGGTCTCAAACACGCTACTTTCCATCAAGACTGCCGTTAGGTCACTGTGGTTCCAGGACCGTAAGAACTAAAATAAATTAAACCTTGGACGGAAATTGACAATAAATATGATAGTTTGAATTAATAGTTAGAAAAAGAAAGTTTATTGAATCCATAGAATATAATAATATCACATTTGTTTCATTTAACATAGAGCAACAATAAAAATGGTAAATAAATTGTAACAAACAATTCAAAACATTAAATAAATTTAGTAAGCAAAAATGGAGCTTTTTAATGTTAAATAATAGTGAAAAAATAGTCAGCATCTTAAATATTATAGTTAAAATTTTAACCTTTAACCAAGTATTTAGATCAGTTTCCAATAGCTTAGCTCTTTCGCCATTAAAACTCAGCAATCGATCAAATTCTTTACCAAAAGCAGAATTCTTTTAATAAATATATAGAATTTTCTTCCACGGTTCAAATAAGTTCCTGCATACATTTCTCACATCTTAAAATTTTGCGGATTTAATATTATAAGATCCCGTGCCGAATTCAAAAATGCCAAGAAAGAATTTCATCGGATCTCTGACAGTATTTTAATTATAAAAAAGTGAACCATTTCTAAGGCGGAACAAGGTAATAGTTTTTGCTTTATCATATCATTTATTCAATTTAGAATTGCATATCGAAATTATATGGCAACACGCAAACTGAATGAAAAAAAAAATAAAAATAATAATAAAAAAAAAACTGAAAATAGTAAATTACTAAGTTTCTATTAGAAATTATTATCATGTAGCAAGAGTCTATTATATATGTATTTTTTAAGAGTATCAATAGGAATGCCTACTCGAATTAACAGTGCTTGAGAAAGTTACATTATATTATATTATGTCGAATTTAAATATTCCTGAATATGTGACCTACCGTATCGAAATGTAGTTGATATTATTTGAACAGAAATTAGTTTTAAACAGCAATCATCGATATCTTGTGTTCTATTCTATGTTTAAACAAATATTGTTTATGTCATGGAGTTTTTACTATAAACCCTTCACTCACCGGTGACGCGGCATTTCGTAGTTTCTACTGTCCCTTTGAGCTCTCATTAACTACAGATATCTTTTTAATTATTTGACAACGTTTTTATCCTTCCATTCTTCATCTTTTTATTAATTAAAGCATTAAATGATATTAGAAACTTTAAAAGATTAAAATCTGTTTCCATCAAAGCATAATTAGAATATTCAGCATCTAGTCTCGGCTGAGGAAATAATTATATGCACAACAGATGCGCAAACAAAGTTCAAGGTCTATACGAGAATGGGTTGCTCAAACCATCTCTGACGCAAGAGATGAAATTCACCAAGTATGCGACAAAAACAATTTTTCGCTGCTGCATGAAATGAAATTTGAGACACGTTCCATTCAAGGTTCGATACTTCATTTAAGATTAACTTTCAATAATGCAAGGGCTGCGAAATCTGCATTATCTCATGAATAGGAAGGCTATAAAATGCCCAAGGAACTATTTTACAGAACACCGTCCCAGCCTTCAACACAGCGCACATTTTAATATGAATAAGTTTTACTAATGGACAGATTTTCAGAATCTCAACAGGGAGTGTAGGACAGGAGAGGTTGTAAAGCTGGATGCTGAATGCTGTTATTCACTAAAATAGTGGTATTACTTTTACTCAACACAAATTATATGTATAGTATACAAGTTGAGACAGTAAATTCTTCTGAGGCAAGTTTCTATTTGAATTACAACTAGTTAATATTTTAAAAAATTTCAGAATGAAATAATTACTTCCGATCAAAAATCGGCACAATACGACACATTTTATTCAACAATGGGACATATCCGGGACAATTAGCCTCTGCTCACGTAAGTTTAACTAAGTAATGATTATTAGATTAAGATTTGTCACGAAAATTGTGTTGAGTCTCGATGTAATGCTAAGAAAAAGTGATATGCATTTGTTTGTTGACGAAAATTTCAGCTCCGAAATAGCTAATATTTACTAAATCAATCTAGAATTTTAATTGATAGCTTATATTTTGAAACTATTTAAGAAAAACACCTATAATTTAAATAAATAGAAAAATTGTTTCTTGATTTCCAGAACCAGAATGTCGCGTTTTGAGATTTTACTGAAAACAAAGAAGTATTCGTGAAAACCAAAACAAAACTAAATTACATAGGAGTTACTTAGAAAAACCACACTAACGACTAACACAACTGAAAATTTTCCATTACAGAGACAAGCACATTTTATGTTCAAATTTCCTTTAGGCTACAGCAACAAGCCAAACAATTCAAAAGCAGAAATATCAGAAATGTGTCGTCTATTCTGACACAATATTGTGTTATTTACATTAAATTTCAACCCATGATATAGTTTAATTATTTTAACACTCAAAGCTGCACGATTGAAAAAAATTAACCGTTTTGTATTCAAATAAGACTTTCACAAAACAAAACTGAAACTTGAATAATGTTTAATCTTTCACAATATGTAAAACAATAGAAGGAGCTGATATTTTTGAAACATCCTTCTTTCAAATGGGAGTGTGTGTGGGGGGGGGGTTCGTTTGTAGTTCTACGCAATCAGCTGTAATATTACTCAGAGAGCTATTAACCACAAAGAAATTTTACGCTCGGTTGTAAGAAGGATTTAACAAAAACAACATTTGCAAAGTTGAAAAGCTCGTCGTTGATTGGCAAGCGTTATGGAGGTGTGTACCCGTCTGCAGCAGCCAGGTGAATATTAAGTAGCCACTCAACAAACCACAAAGTGTGGTTTCGCAATCGGCTACAACAATTCGGAGAAGCCTTTTCGAAGAAAACCCGATGGGAAAAGGGTTCTCTAATGAAAGGGTTCGACTGCAATTTCGCATCGATTCATAATTCATGTCACGTAAGGGATTATGTTTCAGTGAGGTAGTATTCGAGTAATTAAATATTCTCCAATTCTGAGAAAAAATCCGATCCCATATTTGGCTAAAAAAAGTAGCAATAGATATCACTGAGATCACTAAAGCACGCGATATTTCGCGTGATACTAAATGCACCTGCATTTAGGCAATTTTTTAAAATTACAATTTGCAAGAAGTACAACAAGGAAAAAACTAGATATGATCTCCGCCACCGCCCCTCGAATTACATATTATAGTTAGAAAGAATCACAAATGTAGCGATGATTAAATTTATGAGCATCTTTTATACTTTGCCATGTCGCAGGTTTTTAAATTTTGTTTTAAGCAATAAAGAGCATTAAAGTGTGATTCAAAGTGAATTTAATACTTATAGTAACAGCAACGACGGAATTAAAATGTTTACTCGGACACAACGACTTCTCATATTTCTGGACCCAGAATTGATGTATTAATGTTCCGTTTTGGTGCTACAAGAGAGCGATTTTAGGACAGACCACAAAATTCTAAACTATGATCAACTAACTAAGACCAAATGACTAAAACGACCCCACACCCTTCTCTTCCAACAACACACCACCAGTAGAAAGACGTTGACTCCGACATGAAATTAACGGGCAGCAATCGAATACACGACTACAGGCTTTTAGCCGACTGGACTATTCTTCTATATGCTCCAGAAATCACTATGAGGTTCATTTTAGTTTTCATTTTACAAAACCAAGTGGAAACAAAAAAAAATACAGAGTGAGAAGATTGCATAAAGTTTTGCGTGCAGGTAAGAATTTATAAGTCTATATTGACATAAATTTCAAGAGAAATGAAGCAATTCCAGTGACTGTAGCATTTGGAGAAAAGTCCAGCAATTTTTTCCAAACTGAAATTGATAAAACTTAGTTGAGGTAACATAACAAGACATGAACATTTTGGAAGTTATGTCTATTTAATTTGAAATTAGTTGAGTTTAGGATTTCGACAAAATTCTAAAAAAAAAATTTCAAGAGGAAAAAAGCAAGAAAATTATTTTCTCATAATAAAGAGAATAATAATATGGCTCATGGTGATATAATACTTAACGAGATAAATATAAAAAATATAATTTATTTCTGATGTTATTCCCAAATTTATGATTTATTTTTTCTGATAAAATAATTTTTTTTCAAACAAGCATTTCAAAATCAGTAGTAGTGGTGTCTTGACTATATACTTTTCAAGATGTATACACAAATTTGTTTATACCAGCAAGCTTCATGCATGTCAATTCATATCAAAAGTAATATATCTGCTTAGTCGATGAATTCGCTTTATTCGCATATTAGTCTATAACAGAAGACTTTTTTTTGAAAAATATTTTTGATTCTCACATACTTAGTGGTGCAAGTTGGCTCAGAAACCGAGGCTGACATTAAGGTTGACGACGGCCTGCAGATCTAGGCTCGACCCTACGCACATAGGATCTTTGGTGGAATCAGGTATCTAAACCATGATCCTCCAGTCTGGCAGTAGACTGCCCAATGGCTCCCGCCTATAATCTTTGTGATTCCCATTTATACATTGGATATGGGGAGAAAATCAAGTAAGAGGAGACGATTCTCCCATTTCAGATGCTCAGTACATTGCAGACAAAGAGTAAATAATTTAATAAATAAGTATTTATATATGACAGTTTTTGGGTATAATATTTAGTTCATACAGATTTATAACCCCATACAGATTTAAAACGAAAAACGTATGGGCGATGCAATAGATAAATTGATGCATAAATAATTTAGTCACAACAATTTACAATGGAAATGATAGAACTGTTATGCTAGTTTCTCAACGACAGCTACTCACTTTAAATATTACGGAGCCCCTATCGTTTGTCTTTAAATCTGTATGGGGTTATAAATCTGTATGAGTTGGAAGAAAATTTTATACTTTTATCCGTTTTAAAAACGTGGTATTATTAATATTTAAATAATTATTTTCTGCTTTTTAGTCTTGTGTGTATGAAATTTTGCAATCGATTTTAAACATCCTGATGAGATTATGACAAAGACATGTGGCAAAATTCAGGTTTATTTCACTTTCTCTTCACCTGATCATAAATAGAAAATTGTTATTTTCCTGAAAAATCAAGTTACGAGACGCAGACCTTCGTGAAAACAACTAGCAACTGCGCAGCATTTTACTTTCCCCCCCCCCTCCAGAATTTCACGGCACACAAATTATTGTCACTCTGGTATAGCAAACTTTCCCCTCCGAACTTCAATCCACTTTTCGAAGTTCCCCCACTATTTGCCGCGAAATTTCGTGGAATTCACTTCTACAAATAATTCAAGATTCCCCCTTCTCGTTATTCACGAGTGACGCCTGGACAGCGCCATCTATCGAAACTCTGGGTCGGTAAAACACAAAATATGAAATAAAAAATTAACAGACAAACAGACAGACAAGAAAGCGAATTAATATTGCATTGTCATCTAGTTCCGAGCTATGTTTAAAGTTTCAAGTCTCCAGCTCATCGGGAAGTTAGTTCAAAATTGATTGTAAAATTTGTACCGAACAGACAGACAGACAGACAAGTAACCGAGTTAATAAAAACGTGGTAAAAAATAGCATGAAGATATATCGAGACTTGTAACAATAATCCACAAAGTAGCTTTCATTATTATTTTTGAAAGCAACAACACTTTAATATGTTATTCAGCAAGCAAGTATTTTCTCTGAATTAAAGAATCTGGAAAAGGTTTGTAACTGAACATAAATTCTACAGTTCATTTCAAATTCATATCTAATGCCTCAGTTATTTATTCATTTTTTGCTTTGAAACAACAATGTTATTATGAAGACATCATAAACGAAAGCATACAGTTTTTTCACATCTTAATTCCTTTTGCATACAAATGCAAAAAATCGTTATTAAATTCTATAAGATGAACTAAAACGTGTTAAGACCCATCAGCCACGTCACAAAACCTTTTGAGTTAATTTTTAAATTTTGATGGGAAACAGACTTTTTTTAAAAAAAAAAAAGATAATGACTACTCTGGAAGTATAAGAAAAGCAATTTTAATCAAACATTCTCTTCATTTTCAAACTGTGTTGAATTTATGAGAAAAGATAAGAAGTTGTAACGAATAACAAAACTAAAAATCTGGCCGAAATCTATTAGGGATAAAAGTCTGAATTTTCTGCAAAAATATGTGTAAATATAAGAGATGTATTACGTCTGTGAATTTCTCTTCAAATGAAAGGACAACTAAAAGGAAGAAAATATAAAAACATTATAATAACTTAAACAAATCCGCAAGCAAATACATTAGTTAAGCAGAAATATGTTAGGGGAAAATTTCCGAAACTCCATCAAAAAAGATATATATATATATATATATATATATATATATAGGAATATTTTATTAAAAGTAATAACACCTCAGAACAGTCAGAAGTTTTCGACCTAGCTTTTAAGCAGAATACTGTTCATAAATAAAACAAAGTACAGCAATCTAATCTTCTAAATTTGTGAAATTCAAAAACTGGTGGAAAAGAAACGACAGAAGAAAACATCTTTATAAGTCATATTTGATTTTTTTTAAAAAAATAAAAGAGCATGGATATTTACAGTGCATTGCTACTATAACAAATAAATAATAAGATGACTGCTGCAATATACCTTGCAATTTAAACAGACTAGTTTAAAAAGTTTGCGTTATTTTAGAAATTTAAGTGCATTAAAGAATCTTACTTTTTGGGCCTCATGTTGCCTATTAGTTCCCTTTTGATCCAGTAGTGGGCAAAACCTGCTATTTTCCTTTTCTTAAAGCGTTCTCATGCTATATAAGAAGTGCGGGAATAGGCAGAGCCTCATTCCGGCTGTTTGTTTTAGTCAGAGTTAAAAGGGCAGCCCTAAGATTAGATTGTGTTGACTCATTGTCGGAGTACCAGTTAGAACCATCACTCTATTAGTTAGCAGTCGTTAAAACGGCTAAAGCATTTCATGAATTTCGTTCCATATTCTTAATACAGCTACAATTACTAGCGTAGATGAAAACAATTTTCAGTTACATGAAATAATATGGAGAAACTGACGAATCGAGAAAACAAATATACAGTTCAAAAGGAAATTTTCACAGTTAACACAACAATTTTAAAAGTAAATGTTAAGCAACGGCATGATTCGAAAACCGAAGCACAATAAATCGAGAAAAAATGCTGTATGGTACATTGCTTGGAATTCATACTTTTCTTCCTTTAGCTTAGCTTTCTTCCATTCCTACAATTGATAACATAACTGACAAGCCATCCTCACCCAGTCTTATTTCACCTGTGTTTAAGATATTTTGAACAAAAATTATCTCCAAAGCAATTCTAAAGAAGATTAAGGGCTATAATGGAACCACATTTGTCTGCAGAGCTGTTGCAGGTCAGGTTAATCATGCTTTCATTTATCCAAATCGGGGAGTTAACAAACACACGTACACATTTTCACATTTTCTGCCATCTCTTGAATATTTTGTTCTCTTCTTAAAACTTAGTAAAATTATCTGACATTTTATCAAATCTCAGGTTTCACCGAATGCTTCTGCTAGCAGTTTTTAAATATTATTTAACAAGGTAAAACTAAAAAAACTCGTGACAGCAATGAAAGAACACATCTGAGAGGAAAATTCTTAATATATAAGAAAAAAATGTGGAATTAGTTTTGAGTCTGGTAATTAGATTTAGAGACTTTTTTTTAAGCATAATTACATCATGCATACTTAGTTAAGTGTGTGAACATCCTTCGTTAACAGCGACCAGATGAGAAGGAAAAAGAAATTCTTGAAAGGAAGTCTACTTATCTTTCTGCATTCAAATAAATTTTACAGCAACTTACAACCTGTTCGAGAGTCACAAGCTATGGAGGAGAACGAGTAGATAAAAATGCTAATTAAATATAATATTTTTCTATCTTGTAACGAAAAAGTGGTATAAGATCTTAAATTTTTTATAATTTAAGAATGTTTATTCTACTGAAATTTAAAATTTTTTGCAAAGCTCATGTTACCGGAAATTCATATGAATCTGAAAGAAATTTAGATTGAAAAAGTCCGCCAGATAAAGCAGTTTTAAGCAGAATAACTAGATGTCAAGGGAAATCAACACTGCTCCAGTGCAAGGTCAACGATATTATTATCTGAAAAGGGCTTTTAAAAGCCTTATTAAATTGTCAAGCGAAATTGCGACTGATTCTTATTTTATATGAATTCCATATTTATAACTAGATATTTTTTTGAAGTCAGTTACTTTAGAAATACATAAGATGCTCGACTCTGTGGCCGTGGAAAGAAAAGAAGTACACCAAGAAAATAACGAAATACAGTAAACTCTCGCTACAAAGATCTACGATACAACGATAAATCCCTCTACAACAATAAAATTTTGTGGTTCCGGTGAATTTGCATAGAACATAATGCTAATCTCCCCTCAATATAACGATATTCTGTACAGCAATAAATCCCTGTACAACAATGTTTTTTTTTTTTAAATGCCAATGCCATTTTTTTCCTCTGTAATGATATTTCATTGAGGATAAGCAAACTGATAATGACGAAAATTCCAAAAATGGCGATGTTTCAGATGGCTGAAGAATGTGTTTTGCGACTTCAAAAGTCTTTAACTCAGCTTGAAGAAAGTGGCAAAATGTCTGGAATTAACGTGGAGGGATATTTAACAGCGAATGATTATCTTATGTTTTTTGAAGGAGTTAGTTTAGTTTAGTTTAGTTATATTAACGTCCCGTTTTGAAGCAACACGAGGGCTATTTTGGGACGGACCTCGTAATTTTGAACCACGGTCAGATGACGAGGACAACACCTGAGCTGGCACCGCCTCTCCAAACTTCCACGCCACACCAACGGGAGGACGTTTGGCCCCTACGTATAATTTAGCGTGCAACAGGCCCCATACACGGCGGATTTTCAGTGGAATCGGGTCTTGAACCTGGAACCCTCTGGCTCCAAAGCCGAGACCTTACCACTAGGCCATCGCGGCCTCTTTTGAAGGAGTTACTGAAGAAGATAACCCACTTCGTCTGAATGATGATGATGATACAGATATATCGCAATCTTTATCGACTTCAATCGGGGTGGCACCAGTGGGGCTCTGGGGGGGTGCAGGGCCCGCTATCGGGGAAAAGTTTTGTACCCCTTTCACGTAACGCGGTATTCAACTAATAGATAAATAAAGATCTGGCGAAAATTTAATACCAATTTCATCACACTTTCCCCCCGCACAACAAGTCGTGCCCGTCGGGCAGACACTAGCGCCACTCCTGTCGTCAATCAATTCAGTCCCTACGGACAATTTTTTGAAGCCTTTCATCAACAAATGATGACCATTTTCGTGCATTAGACTCTATGCAAACCTTGTTAATTGGCTCAACAGTTTAAAAAATGAACAAGCAAGAGAAAATATTGGATTTTTTTCTATAAATAAGTTTCTCAGGTATATGAACGATTTTATTGTATAGCTGAATTTTCAAATTTTTGTATGCTTTAACAAACATCACTCTGGTGATGTTGTTTTTTTTTTTTTGCAAAACTTATATTGTTGTATTGTGTCCACATTAAAACAACCAAAATTTACCTTTTTTATATCGTAATTATATCGCCCCTCGATATAACAATATCTTTATTTGGTCCCCAAAGTATTGTTGTAACGAGATATTACTGTAGAATAAATAGCACGCCATGTTCTCAGTTCAGAAAATGTATGTATTCAGTTTGTTTTTCATTAATATAAAAAATATTCCATAAAGGTATATAGCAGTTAAAAATATATTATTTCTAAAGAAATTGGTATCTATATACCCAATATCTAAAACAACATTTAAAAAATATTTTCCATACACCAAATATGTAGAAATATTTATTTACCCTTTCAGTTTCCATTTATACCATCTTTGTATTTTTTTCAACGAAAAATTATCAAATTTATTAGATATTTCTTTCTTTAGAACTACACCATATAGGTTGCGCAGGAATAAGTACCAAAACCGTCCCATGGAGGATCAAGAAATCTCCGTAACTGATAAAAGTCTACAATTCATCTTATTCTCGAAAGCACCACTAGATCAGTTCTATTTTGTATAATCTTTCTTGCAGAAACTCTGGTAAGAGAAGTAATAATTTTTTTTTCCACGCCAACCCAGCTTACCCAAACGGTGTAAAGCTCGACATGGGTCGGCGGTGAGAAGTAATAATTTACAATATTAAAACCAAAAATACTAGCTAGGTATCAGCTAAAATATGATCACTACCGACCAACTACAAATCTGTTACCGGCTAAAAAAACGCCCCCTTTTTATGGTTCGATAATATATAATATCTCATGGAAAAAGCAGTCAAACGAACAGTTACTCCACCTTCTACTATTTACAGATAAATGAACAAAATGCTTCTCCACAATGTTACGCTTTACTGATTAAGAAAATAATTTTTAATACCAGTTCTCTGTAAAATGCAATGAACGTAAATATATTCTTAAAATACTGATAAGAAAAATAATAATGAATGGGTTGAATAATGACAGTTCAACTTCGCCCTTGAAGAAGAAATCTTTTTTCTCTTACAATCAAGAGTTCCAGATGCTTGCTTATAGTATAGCACCTAACACTGAAAAAGTAGCCAAATTTTTCCCATTTAAAGCATTTGCTGTGAACATTTTTTTTCTGAACAGAATTTTCATGAGCATATGGTTGTTGGTACAGTGAAAAATCTTCTCCAGTTTTGAAAAATTGAAATTTGCGAAGAATTCGATTATATTTATTTCACGAATAAGGTTAAGTATCTTTCAAGATTATGCAATTAAACTAACTTTAGATTAAAACAAATTTAAAAAAAGAAATCAAAGCAAGATCTAAAACTTATCACAAGTTTCATTGTTCGCTATTTAAATAACAACGGAAAAAACTACAACATAACTATCGAAAGAAAAACATCAGCAAAATCTTTCTATAAATAAAATTGTAAAAAAAAATCATGTACAGGTCAAATTTCAAGAGAGCCAACGTATGTAGAACGCGTGCATCGATCGAAAGTTCTCATTCTAAGATAATGAATGGATCTAGTCTCCATGACTAAACGACGATAACCCTTTGCACTCCAGTATGTATGCAAATTGTAAGAAGGGACGGGGAAGGGGTATATCCTCTACCTCTTCGCCCCTAATTACTTGTCAACGTTCGAAAGAGATAACATTCTAAGTATAACTGAGTGGTCTCTCGGAAGCGAGAGATAGTGAAAATCTGTTCCGTATTTATCTAATCTTCAAGGGGTTACCCAGATAAAGCCGTTCACGATAAGAGATTTGTTATATTTAAAAAAATCAATAAAAAAAACTAAGCCTGCTTCAGTGTATTTTTCCAGAATCAACTTTTAAACAATTTATTAGAAACATAATGTCGAACAATTAAAAGAATGCAGTAAGAAGATATGACATATTGTGAGTTTATGCAAAATATTTAGTTCATATTTTTTAACACCTCTTTCTAACTGGTTGTCTAGAGTTCTCAAATACATATAATCCCCTGATTTTTCCAGAATTTCAAAGGAGAATATACATTAAATTTCACCTCAGATTCACCAAAGTCCAGCTTTTTTTTTGTACAACTTTCCAAGCGGCTATATTAGAATCATTATATCAAAAATATAATACAGGTTATACTTCCAAAAAAAATTACATTAAATTTTAATACAGATCCACTATGTTATTTTAAGATTTTGAACGAATATTGTTGAAAACAGCGCATTCAGAAAAAAATTATCCGATTTTAATAAAACTTCATATGCAAATGAAGTTCATATCAACACGAACACCGACGAAATGTAGATCAATGGAACTGTGCATCGTGGAAATACCAACAAAGAATGAATTAAAGCAAGTTTTAGGAAATAAGTTTCCCACTTGATTTGAACTGACGAGAGAAATTCAATATTTTGTGATTATTCGACACATGAAAAGTTAAAAAAGTACTCGCAATATTTTATATTCTTTAAAAAAAAAACAAAAAAAAAACCCAGAATATTAGCTATTATTATAATTTTTAAAAAATGAAATAGAAAGCAAGAGCTCCAGACGACAAGTTGTTGAATCGACAAAGATAAGTAAGCGCAAGCAACAGTGTATATTTTCAATTATTTTAAAACAACAACTCCCTTGTGTAAAACTACATGATGCACAAAACTGGCAATTTTTTTAAGTAACGGACGCATTCGTGAATCTTTCAGTGAACATTTGAAAATGTTGAAGGGCTCGTTTTTCAATGCACTTTAATTAATAAGTGCCTAAAATATAGCAAGTGCATCATGTATCATATTTATACAGACGGAGAATAATGAGAGATAATTATGCAAAATTGCACATTAGAATAATTTAGATGTGTATTCATAAAGGGTATCTTTTATATAATGAAAAATTATGATTTTTCGCCACATAATGGCAACGAGAAGATATCAAACTTTCGTATTACAAAAAATATTGTTGCACATAATAAATAGAGTAACTTTCTGAAAGATTTTTCATTATTTTAGAAATTATCAAAGCATTAAAAAAAGATTCCTAATATATATGAGTGACAATTTCCTGTGACTTTTCCTCATTTCTAAGAATTCTAGGTTTTCCCTGACTCTAGAAAAGCTTGTTCGAAGTACAATGACATGACATGATAGAAAAGATGAAATTGCACAATAGGGATTTTCTAAAAAATAATAAGAATAAACCGCTGAAATAACGTATTTTCTTGGGAATGAATGCAGAGAGGGGTGGATCCTTTCGCAGCAAGGGTGATGAAGGCTGCGTTTCGAAAAGTTTTTAAACGTTTAACTATCAAAAAGCTCAAAATCAATCACCCTTACTCTTCCCCTCCCATCCAAAAACGACTATTCTAACTAGCAAGAAAGATAAATTAAGAAATTACAAATGAAGAGATGAGTTTTACAAAGCATATGAGACAAGGAAACCAATTTATGAAAATAAAATTATCTTTCTCCTCTTGACAAAAGGAAGCTTTCACTTCAAACGGAAACTGCTAATATAATATATATAATAACATAGCTATTGGGAGTGTGTTAAACAAGTTACCAATAGATTTGCTATCTTTAATTATGAATTAATTCGTTGATAGTTTATTCCTAATAAATGAGAAGTAAAAAACCAAATAATTTTATGAAATTTATTTATAATAATTAAATAATGAAGTAATTGTATCTTTTTTGCTATTTGCATGCTCGACAAATAGAAACAGCTGTATAACTGGACATCAATGTTAAAATCATTCTTAATAATGTGAAGATAACGCAAATATTCAAAATAAATTTTATTTCATACAGCTCAAAGTTTTGAAAACGAGAAAATTTGCCAGAGTTTAATTCTTCATTTATGATAAAAGTTTTTTTCAAGAAAAAAAATATTCAATGCATTAATTCATGCCAGTTATTATGACTCAGGAAAAATCGTTATGATAATCTATGAAAACGTAAACAACTTCAGCTCTTTTTGATAGTAAAAGATCTCGAGGACGTTTTCTAATATCAATCTAGGCGGAAGTTATCTTGAATTAAGATAGACAAGAAGGGCAGAAATTTCATCATACAGAATTGCACGGGGCAAGCCTAACTACTACGCGCTACTTTAGCCTTTAACTTTCGTTACCCATGTTCCATCAAAACATATTGCAAACAAAATTAGTAAAACGGTTTTAGATTGTGCAGAAATCTCCAGAAAATGAGATTTTTCAGTTTTGTTCTTTCTTTAATTTAGAATCATTCAAACCTTTATGCGCTTCCTCATTTTTGTGGACAATCCAACTCCTATAAATGAACCTAAAGTACAGTGGAATCTCCCTATAACGAAATCGCTTGGTTCCAGTTGAAAAATTCGTTATAGAGAAAATTTCGTTATACGGAGATGAGAGATTTTTGCAGTTATTTAAGTAAATGTTATAAACCTTTTAGTATGTGCGATAAGTTCAAAAATATTTAATTAAGACTTTCAATTAAAAATGAAGAAATATTTATTATAAATTTATTAAAATTATACTAATTTTTATTGTATAAATAAAATGCTTAAAAGTGAAGACAATTCACCAATTTAGAGAATAATATGTACTAGTACGGATAAACATAAAATGCGTATTGTCACATCCATTTGCTGTTTCCATCCCCACTCCACTCCGATTCTTGAAATCTTGACCCGTAGAAATGTTGCTCCCACTTTAGAAACCCCGGTCCCCACAACTGCGTTACCCTTCACACAGCATTCTATTGCTATGTGTTACCGCTGGAATGAACAATGCGAGTGGTTTCAGAAACAGGCACTTGTGAGCGATTTGTTTGACCAGAAAAATCGAAAAGATAAAAGGTCTGAAAAAATTCGTTATAGGGAGACAACCACTTCGTTATATGGAGAATATTTTGAATGTTATTTAACATTCCGATTAAAAATTTCGTTATAGGGAGAAATTCGCTGTAGGGAGACTCTACTGTATATGGAATAAAATTATTGAACTTTCCTAGTAATAATATCCAAGCGTGATGAAGTTTTATGCTGTTATGTCTTTTACTTTTAGCATTATAAGGTGCAGGAGTTAAGAGCTATAACTGAATCCTAAAGTAACGGATTCGGCTTCATTTTCATTTTTCAACATACATTTGTAAAGCAATAAATTTATAGGATTAAATAGGAAAAAATAACAATTTAATAGGGGAAAAAAAAAAGGATTCGGGACAGGCTTCAATAATCCAGCTCGCGTGACGGTGCTCTTATCTATCGCGATTTTCGCACACTGTTTCTTATCTATTACGCGGAATCGAAAATCATCCAAATATATATATATATATGGATAATCTGCTTCAAATTCGAAATAACCGCAGTCATGCGATTGTCTCGTAAAGCAAACTGCCACCTTTGCAAATCTTTATTTTCATCAAAAAAATCTTACCAATGAAATTTGTTTAAATTTTAAACCCTTTTTCCATTTCAATAAGTAAAGGTATGATCGGTCAAACTTGAATCTTTTTTTATTTGTGGTATTGCCAACTAACAAAATGGAATAATATTAAATAATAAACTGAGTCCTAACAAGGTACGCAATGTTTTCCTTTCGAAGTAGTCTCAAATAAGGTAGAACTACCATATAAAATCGCTACAGACGGCAAAAGCTGCAATAGTAATCATTTCTGGTAACCACGCAATAGTACAGCTGGCAGTAATAGTCAAGAGAGAATAGTAAATAAATAATCACTGCGTCGCATGATTTCCTTCGGTCCGTAAAATAACTGCGAACTAGGTACACGACTACATAAAACTTGTAGTTAAATGTCTCCTTTGGAAGTTCACGATGGTCATAAAGAACTGGAAACCGAATGTTTCTAAGACAATCGACTGGACTGGGCAACCGATGGTTGCCAGCAGCTACAGGCTTACCAAAAGGAACTAGAGACTGCATCCACGCAAGAGTTCAATGACATTTCTAAGAATACGGCACAAACAGAAGCGAAAACATACGAATACTCGATTTGATTAGGAGGTGTAGCGAAAACCGGAAAAGAAGCACTCGTTCCAAGTAATTTAAAAATTTGATTTGAAAGAAGTGAATAGTATTTTTTCTAGTACGAGTTAACGAGATATTTTTGAAATTTTATTGAAAACTTTTTTAAATAATGAAAGTATATAACATCAAGCGTTCTTCGTTTTCTTTAATGCTGCTTAGAATGCGATAGAAAAAACTAATAATTATTTTGGGATGAATATCGTTTTCGTTGAAATACTTTCTATAAATAAGAGTATGAGTAAAGTTTTAATGAAATGAAATTTTTCACGAAACCTAAATATATATTTTTCCACCGTTAATTTCAATTAAACGCCGAAGAGTGGAAGCTGCGCATAAACTGAGGTTTCCTTTCCATATGCTCTTCAGAAATTCGCGTTTACAGGTCCAACTGCTCCCTCTTTCAGGTCAATGAGGAACGCGTACTACTGCGATAAAAAAAAAAAAATCAGGAGTGCCTCATTTAAACCTGCTGACGGTTAATACACAATAAACCGTCAGCAAACTCTTATCAAATATACAAACATCTGGCAAGACTCAGCATTTGATTCCATGTTATCTTCTGGAAATAAATTTGTTTTTAATGATATAAGAATTAGAACTTTGTCGATTTTCTCAACAGGCGAATGATATTGAGTAAAGAACATGCATTACACTTTGTTTCTGCAAAACAATTTGTGATACAAAAACATGAAATGTTTCAAAAAGCCTTTACATATGATTATCAGAAACAAGAGCATTTGAGAGGTATAAAATGTTTAAAGAAGGTAGAGAATCACGCTCTGGTAGATCAGCATGTCGATCATATCAGAAAATTGGTGCTCAGTGATCATCGTTTAACAATTAAGGACATTATTGAACAAGTTTCTATATAGGTCAAGTAAATCGTATTAATAAGGTAAAGCGTCGGTAAAATTAACGGGTCTAACGATTTACATGCTCTTTCGAAACAGTCTTGTCAATATACTCTCTTAAATATATATTTTTTGTAATAACACTAGATTGAACGTTCAAATGTTACTTACTTATAGAATTCTATAAATAAGCAGCAGAATCATGTCAGACATGAATATCAGAACTGTCATTTTAAAATATAATTAACGGCACTATTTTGACAGGAGGATGCATTTTAGAGCTTCGGAAATATCTTTTGCGGCAACTGGATTTTCAGTTGACAGCTGTCACTGGTTTTCGTTGGAATTGTGGAATATTAAGAGGGATCTATTTAACGATTATCTGGTAACCCCAAACTATACAAGGTGGAGTCTCTACTTGAGGAGGGCCATGATGGGATCAATTTCACTGGTCTTATGATGCTGTTAAACCGGAAGTCACAGAAGAATAATTATTTAAATAAAATAAAAATTTTAATATACCACGTTTTTAAAACGGACTAAAAAGTAAAAAATAATTTCTTCTAGCCCCATACAGATTTATAACCCCACACAGATTTAAAACAAAAAACGTGGGGCGCATGCAATAGATAATTGATGCATAAGTATTTTATTTCAGTCACTAACAATTTTTTTGCAATGGAAATTATATGAACTGTTGTGTGAGTTTTCTCAACGACAGCTACTCCCTACACTCCTTACTATTAAATATTGCATGCGCCCACGTTTTTCGCTTTAAATCTGTATGGGGCTAGAAGAAATTATTTTTTACTTTTTAATCCGTTTTAAAAACGTGGTACATTAAAATTTTTATTTTATTTAAATAATTATTTTCTGCTTTTTAGTCTTCTGTGTGTGAAATTTTGCAATCGATTTTAACCATTTTGATGAGATTATGATGGAGACATGTGGCAAATTTCAGGTTTATTTCAGTTTCTCTTCACCTGATTATAAATAGAAAATTGTTATTTTCCTGAAAAATCCCTGAATTCCTTCCTATTTTCCTGAAAGTTACTTGACGTAGAAACCTTCGTGAAAACAACTAGCACCCGAACCGCATTTTACCCCCCCCCCCCCCCATCTGGAATTTCACGGCAAACAAATTATTCTCACTCTGGTATAGCAAACCCTTCCCTCCGAACTTCAATCCACTCTTCGATGTTCCCCCAATATTCGCGGCGGAATTTCTTGGAATCCTACAAACTCGAGATTCCCCTTCCTCGCTATTCACGAGTGACTCCTGGACAGCGCCATCTATCGAAGCTCTGGGTCGGTAAAACACAAAATATGAAATAAAAAATTAACAGACAAACAGACAGACAAGAAAGCGAATTAATATTGCATTGTCATCTAGTTCTGAGCTATGTTTAAAGTTTCAAGTTTCCAGTTCATCGGGAAGTTAGTTTAAAATTCATTGCAAAATTTGTACCGAACAGACAGACAAGAAAGCGAGTTAATAAAAACGTGGTAAAATAGACTCTTGTCAGGCGTAAGCGTATTTTTAACAAGATAGTCCTTGTGTAAAATATATATTGTGTATTAAAATGTCAATCCTTGGTCCAAATCCAAATGTCATTTTAATATGACTACTGCTAGAAAGGTTTTCGAGGAAAAATTAATCAGTATTTTAAATCCGCCATTTTGTCACTTCTAATATGAAAGAAGTATAAACGTGAGACAATTTTCTTACGTCGCTGTAAGCGTAACGTTTTTATCTAAATGACCTATCCCTGAAAAAACATCAATGCTGAAAAAAAATCCCAAATACGTTAAAAAGTGTAGCAACAGGGAGCTATCTAGAAAGAGAAGAAAAAAAAAAGCTTATTTTACGGTTTGAAGTATGTTCACTCACTTTTTTTCTTAAAAATTTATGTCAAAATTTATATTTGATGCGGCTCCAACAAAAAACACCGAGAAAGAAATTTGCAACAACTATACGAAAACAAATTAAAATAAACTGTGCGCTGAGAGATAACAGCAAAAACATTTTTTTTTTTCGTTTGCAGAGAAAGATAATAAGTATTATTATTTAATAAGCATTTGCTGCCAGTAAACAAACAACAGCTGCGACATGTTCACTGGGTTTGACAAGGCAGATAAGACAGTTATAAGAGAAGTAATAACATAACCCCAGAGGTTACGAAAATATCCCCTTCGATTAGAAGCGATGAATTGCTGTCTATTTCTTCTTTCTCCGACGACAGCAATCTGTATTCCGAAAAAGCATTATTCACGCGTTTTTATCTCGAAACCTCATTTTTTATCGCTTTCCTTACTTCCCAGCAGTACCTCACTTTTTTCTTCTGGTGCTTCTTAAAAGTGCCAGCATTCATCTTAAAAAGCCCCCTAGAGACTTAAGAAACGCCAACGAATGTGACACAAGAGAGCTGGTATAAACGAGATGACGACATGAAGTGCGTCAATTTCGGAACGTTTTGACAAACGAAACGTTTAACGTTAAGCGACCGCTATTTCATCACACGATCCTACAATACATTATTTTCTTGTTTTACAAAAATGCATTCAGGATAAAGACGTCAGGGTCATGTTACAAAAAATCTTCTTATTCGACAGTTAAAAGGATAGTGCCGTACCAAAGTTCTCAGAAGCTAAACAGTTGAATTAGTATTTCAATTGAATTCTACAGGTTCAGTGTCAGTTAGAAAGTTGTACTATTTCACAATCACAATAAATAAAAAAAAAAGAAAGAAAAGAGAATTCTTTATGTTAACATATACAACTGAAAATAAATTAAAAATATTTCCAATTTCAAAATGCTGTTTAGTATTTGATCTCTTGCTATTGTTTGTTTCGACTTTGACACAATTTAATAGCCTTGGCAGACACAGCAGGTTTAAAAATTTATTTATTCATGCCTTTAAATGTGATGTAGATCTTCAGATGAAACAATACATAAGTTGAAAACTATCAGTAGAAGAACTGTACATCTACTTTACAGAATCAAAGCATTTTATAAAATATATTTTCTCATCATGAACTTTTTCCCAGCATAATAAAATTCACAGTTGAACCCAATTGAAAATACCTCGTATCAAACTATCATTCGATACTTTGATAAAAGGTATTTTCTCACAGAAGCCAGAGACCTGTTTCCTACAGAAAACTAGTTTAGATAAGAAAAATTTTAGGGTATTCCAGAAAGGTTCTACTCAGTTGGGTGTTACAATGATTAGGATTATTTTGAAAGTTTAAAATGGTTATTTCCAATGACTATTATCAAGTTCATAAAAAAATATTTGATTTACAGAAAGTATTAACAAAACAAATGCAGTGCGATTATAAAATCTAACAGTCAGATTGATACCAAAAATTGTACACAATTTTTATCCAGTACGCGCTCAACCAGTCTGCAATAAAAAAAAGTCCCTGAACCGTCCTAAAGAAGGCGGATTTTACTAAAATAATTTACATAGTTTATTAAAAACAAATTCTAAATGATTTACTTTTTAAATTTGTTTTCTTTTCCTAAAGTAGCCCCATATAAACAAAATAGCTTATTTTTAATTTTTATGCAAAACTAAAACACTCCAATTCGCACGGACATATAAGGTTATTAAAAATCGGTGAGAACTGAAAGCGTGGTATTAGCAACAGTCCAATAAAGATGGCTTTCGAAGAATGTATATTGACGGCCAAGTTTTTTTTAAAAGTGATGGTAATGCTGCTCTACTCGAATTTCACCGGTTTAAAATATTATGGTGTGCACCGATGTGACCAAAGGCAGCGAGAAAAAGGATGAAAGAATTTGAAGAAATTGGATCTTTAAATGTTCAATCTGGCAAAAATAGAGTCGGTGATCAAGTTATTGAAGAAGCAGCCACATCAGCCGTTGGGGGATGCTTCAGGTTTTAGTAGCTACAGCTCAACTCACAGCGCGACAAGAAGTTGTAACCTTAACCACAGTGAAGAAGATCTTGAAAAAAAAATAATATTTTTTTTAAAAATATGAAATCTGTTACAGACACGAACTGTTGACAAGGGACAGGGAGAAAAGACACACTTTTGCCTTGATCTTTCTAGCGAGGATAGAACTTGGTGCGTTGAGACCATGAGACATCACTTTCATAAAATACATTTTAAAGAAAGTTTAGTTTAGTTTTAGTTATATTAACATCGTTTTGAAGCAACACGAAGGCTATTTTGGGACGGACCTCGTAATTTTGAACCTCGGTCAGATGACGAGGTTGACACCTGAGCTGGCACCCTCTCTCCAAACTTCCGCTCCACACCACCTGGAGGCTTTTTGACTTCCTAAGTAGGTTTTAGCGCAACAGGTCCAATACACGATGGATCTTCAGTGGAATCGGGTTTCGAACGTGGAACTCTCCGACCCCAAAGCCGAGACCTTACCACTAGGCCACCACGGCCTCATTTTAAAGAAGGCGTCAAAAAACAAGACTTTAGAATATGGCTAAACGTTCTCTCTATCAGCTATTTTTTTCTCTCTGTTTTAACTAATTAAAGTAAAATAACAAAGAATGGTAAGTAAAATAACTAGCGATTTCAAAATTTCTAACATCCAATCTCTACGCAGTTTCCTTAAACCTTGAGCACCCGTGGTATCTAAACTCTAGAGGGATGGAAACTGTGAGAGTGGGGTGTCGAATCAAATTTCGTCCTAGCCGTCTGACTTCAGTTTAAGACCATGAGATCCGCTCCCAAAATACTTTGTTTGGGTCGGGGGAGGGATGAGGTCATAAAAATTTTGTATCGTCGTGACGAATGTCCAACCTCATGACTTATGTAACCCAAAACATTAATTTTGCAGGCTTTACCCACCTGACAATAAGAATCATAAAGAACAATACAATACTTTCGATAATTTCATAAAAATTACAATGAAATAACTAGCCAAAAAATGTCTTCAACCGCGTCAACGCTACAAGTACAAGTGGAATGACTAGAAAAGTAGGAAAATTTTCCAGCCGGTCAAGCCAGAAACCAATGTTGACACGTTTTTATTATTTTCTTAAAAGGGAAATTAAGAACAAACAGTTGTAATGATTTTAAATAAAATCAAGAATTCTGGCTTAGCTGTGGGGGGAGGGATGCAGCCCCCCTGGATTCGTCACTGGTCCCTTCACGTGCAACGACGTGCCTGACTCGTGCATTGAATAACTGAATTTTTGATATTTAAATCTAAAATTAAGTCAAAGTAATAATTCATTTAAAGATAAAAATCACTTGGACACGTTTAACTATTTCAGGTGCCGTTCTTATATGGATTGAAAAAACAATAAATGTCCCAATTAGGTTATGTCAACTAATTAAATAGTTAAATAAATTTGCAGTACAAGGAAGGTAGGGATAGAATCAAATCACCGGTCGTTTCGTAAGAGAAAGCTGACGAATTGCATAAACATTAGCACTGTCATATTAAATGAGCGATTAAATATCAGTTCACTTTTTTTCTAAAAATATTTTCTCCTTATTATTTCCCAATATTTCAAATTCTGAATTGAATTATTCATATTTTCGGATTACCGATGTTCCAATTTCGGTTCAGTTATTTACATTAACCTGATCTACTTCAGCATACAGTGTTGGCCACCTCTCAAGCACACCGATTCAATTCTTATCAGATATTCATATGTTTGTTTATTTTAATTCGCTCTCGAGGCTCTACTCGTCGGCGACGCCGTCTCTCGAGTCCACCCTTTCAGTGAACCCTTTTAGCACGCGGCACAAGCGGGACCGTTGTTGTCTGTTGTCCGATAGCGCATCGCTGTCAACGAAACGGTCTCGCGCTTCCCGGGAGTTGATTCTTTTCAACGCGCCTCTCAGCCCGAGTGCTTTATGAGGTTAAGGCCGAGGAATGTTGAGAGATTGGCAGAAATGATTTCGACGTCCACACACAAAGATGGTTTCAGTGATAGGGCATTTCTTTTTTGGACGTTTCCAAGAGGGCCCTGTAAGCGGAGAAGGGAGACAAGGTTGACTTCTGGGAAGGGAGAATCATTTGGATTGGATTTACGACTGCGAGATGCTGACCAGACTGCGATTTTAATGGCCGAGACTTCATTACGGGTAAGAGATCGTTAAACGCTACCAAATGGAAAAGACTAGACTACACCGTACTCTTTCACAGCTCGAGAAGTAGTCGCACGGAGTGTGTGTGTACTCTGAAAAATTACTTATTTTCTCCCACAGCACTTTTACTAACAACATTTTTACTTTTGGTTATTCGAAATCTGATATTCAAAGACAAAAATATATATATATTTTTTTTTACTCAGTTGGGAAGTTTGGAAACATAGCACTCACATTCAGTCAATGGGCGACTGAGCCATACAGCAACAACTGCCGAAAGACGTAATAAAAGTATTCATTTTCTTCAACAACCACGCTTCAACTTAATTTTACTGAACTACAACAAATCTCTTGGGAAAAGTGAAGTGAAGATGAATATAGCTAATACGGTTTTCCCAAGTAAATTATTAATCAAGACATCAAACTTTATTCAAAACAAATTTGTGTCAGTATGGTTTGTCAACAAATACCAAGTCAAGAAATGCTTTATTTCCTCCATTTGTTTTGTACGTTTTTAAGCATTATCATAGTAACCATGTGATTGTTTCCGCGCATTGGTTTATACATTCATTATTATTACCAGTATTTCAATTCCGATCTTTTTTATGCATCTATAAAACATTCAAAGCCAGAAAATGCTTCAAAGATTTAATTTCATGCATTTTATTAAATCCCAAAACTCGTTAATACGCATTCGCGAAAAAACTGAAATATGCTAAAAGCGTCAATCAAATGAATAAACGACGGGATGTTTCATTTCGTCAAAGGTGATATAAAATATTTCATGCTTAATTTTTATCACCAGTAATACAACTCTAAAATGCCATGTAATAAATAAATAAATACATCTAGACCTATTTTAGTGCATTTTTAATAATTACGGAAGAGGAGGAAAAGAATATCATCCAAACAGTTCACTTTGACTGCAGGCTTGTAACTGCTTTCATAAAAATACAATTATAATGTTGCAGCTATAGTGTTGAGTGTGAATTTTCTATGCGTATCGTATGGCGTACGGTCAATAATAATTATAATAATAATAAACGTTTCTGAATCAAGATTCCGAAGTCGAGATCTTAAAATATAAAAGAAATAGTTCATTGGCTTGTCTTTTTCAATTCGTTTCTCAAAAGTAGAAAATATGAATTAATATAATGAATAAAAAGAAAATAATGCATCAATTAAAATCAAATCAAAAACAATTTCAAACAGGTATTCAGTAATTCAACATGGATTAAATAAAATCAACATGGTTTTTTAATGGATTTCTATTTCTAAATGCCGAAGAATCTGAAATAAGTCCCTATACAAATTTCCACGATCCAATTATTGATCTATATGATCTCATTTTGTATGGTTCACGATTTAAGAAATTCTAGCCTATTGTTAAGAGCAGAGCCAATCGAGAAATTTTACAAAAGGAAAACGTTTATATCTTATGTACAGAAAAAATGTCAGCTCTAAGTTACGCAGCACAGTAAATGGATTTAGAACATTATGTAGAAAATTGTAAAACTGAAATTTAATACACTACTCAGTTATATCAAAATTTAATTTTTTCCAATTATTTAAGTAAGTTTTGAGGCAAAAGGTGAAAACAATAAAAAGTCTTTTCGTAGGAGATTTGCCCAGTGAACCAAAATAAGGACAGGTACATTTTATTCACAAAAAAATCAATATTTCAAAGTACCAAAAATTCACTGAAAGGAGTCCAAGTTCAACGAAAATCATCAGAGGAGAGGGAGGTTTAAAATTGCTACGGGAAGATTTCCTCAAATTTTCCTTTAGTGAGAAACGCATCATTATTCTTGCATCCGCAGTACAATTACACGGTGAGGGTACAGTACTACTGACTCGCAGTAAGTAGCTAATTCAGACACACAAATCATTTATTATTTATTGATTACCGACATATAACGATCCCTGTATGAGGGTGGCGTTCAACGGAACATACGGCTTCAAGGTATCACAATCTCCAAAACTTAAAAATTAATTTTTAGTAAAATATAACGAAGATTGATTTAACATATAGTAAGTAACAAAAATTTTGTAGAAAGTTAATTCTAATACGTATTCTGATACATCTTTCTCTTCTATTTGCAATAGCTAAGTAAGTTCTTTCGGCTGAAAAATCGTCCTGGTCTCTGGAACTCAACAAACTATGGTAATTATCCCGATGGGAAGTCCGATCATTATTTCAATTCGAGCCAATCGCAAAAATCTCAGCTGCGAGCGGTGTTATCAAAAGGTTGCGTCACAGCACGCGGAACCGTCACGTGAGTGCAGGTAGGAGCTTCAGCGAGGCACTCTTCCTCGTGGAAGGAAGTTCAACAAACTGTTCCGTTAGCCGGACGAGACGTAGGGAAAGTGACGCAAGGGGAAAGAAAAGATGACGCTTTTGTTCGTCTGTATGGCATGATGACCTACTGAGGAAACTAACAATTGCAACCGCGGGGTGCAAAAGGGGATCTCGGAAATGACTGCAGTAAACAGGTTCATTATCACCCGCAAGAAAAATATGACACAAACAAATAACTATCTCCATGGTTTTGTGTTTCATACAGTAGAAATTGCGCTAATCTGTTTTGCAGCATGTTTTCCCCAGCACATCACTGACCGACCGTTCAGCACTAGGCAGATTAATCTAAGTTGACAGCTGTGCATCCCATCTTATTATAACCTTCTAAATAAAATTAAGAAACTTTGCAGGAAAGAATCCCGACTCAACATCGAATAATTTACACGATATAACTTAGTAAAATAATAAGTGGCTATATAAACTTGAAGAAAAACTCACATCGTTTCATTCACAATGTCTACGAAAATGCGCGTTTGCAATGTATATTGTAAAAAGGAATTAAGATTTAAAGTGTAATAGAAAAAAAAAAACAGTGCATTGGATATTTTCTCGAAAATAATCGACAAAACATTAACAGTAAATCGGAGAAAATAATCAAAAATTAATGCAATATTGGAATGACTTTTCCTTAATTCACTTTGAATCTAAATACGACTATTACGTTGTTTGCGAGTGAAAGTACTTGTTACTATAAAGTTCCAATGGAGGATGATGGATCCTTCATCAGAGCTTTCATATCAGCACCATTCACTGAAGTACTTGATTACACGAAAGCCAAGGGACTTTTGAGGAAAGCTAGCAACGCGAATGGGACTGCTAGAAAATTTCTTAATGGAAATGTTAAAAGATTCTTCATATAAGCAGTATCTACTGATGTAAATCACCTGATCCTAGCGAAAGAAATTTTTCATCACTGTATATCCTAGTAAAATACAGGAAATATTTAATATAACAAAAATTTGCACTAACATTACATAATTTTAAAAGTTTTTCTTATGGCGTAGCAGCCAAACAACTTTTTGCAACCGTTCACAGATCAAAACAAATTCAGTGCATTGACAATTGTTTCCAAAACAAACGGAAAGGAATCTTTTTTCTTTTGGCTTGATCTGAATATCTTTCACGTTTAAATTGAGAAACGCAAGGGAATTGTTAAGTCTGAAAGCCACAGAATAGAAATAAGCGAAAAAGTGTGAAAGAGATTTGATAATGCAAACATTGAAATGTTTTTTCTTTTAAAACAAACAGTGATAAGAGGCATGGCAAATACTCTGGTATCCTTAAAAGTAAAACTATAATGCAGAACAAAAGAAAGCCACAACAAGGTGGGAGTTAAAAAAAAAAAAAGAATGAGCGGAAAATTGCAAAGAAAAAAAAATTAAGGGAAAATAACTCTTAGTACAAAGTTACGTCAGTTATTTTATTATGCTACCAAAAGTAAAAAATGTTTACGCTTAAACTATACACAGAATACTAGGTAAAGTGTTAAAAACCTAAGCGAAGAGTTAAATAGAGGCTGTTACCTCCAATAATATATATTTTCATTCCCAGAGTTAAGAAACTCAAACATATATTCTGAATTTGTATAAATAATCTAATTATGTGAAACGGATTGAATTAAATCTTCTCAAAACACACATTGATGAAAAAGGTAATTAAATTTCTCGGATGTTTTCATTTTATTTAACGAAGCTATGCTTTTGAAACATTCACTTTGAAAACTAATTCGACTTTTAAAAAATTAAGAACTGTCGATAATTTAATTAATTTATAATCCTTTATATATTTCGTAACATCTTTAGCGAAAGGTTATTTGGTTTAAATTCTTGACATTATTCAGGTAATTTTTTCTCCAAATTTATACTTCCTACAAACCATATTCTTTACAAATTAAAGATTAGAAAACATTACAAATTCTAACATATTTTCAAATGCAAGGGAATTAATAAAACACCAAAAGCAAATAATATCAAAAACAATTTTGTAAAATTTTTATCAAATTTTCATTAAAAAAATTCAGTATACATTTCTGGAAATTTCAGTGAATATAGCTTTAGATGGTAATGTTTCTCGTAAGGATAAAATATCATATCAAAGATCAATACTAAACGATCAAACCTACAAACGACAAATATTTGTCAGTTTTTTTTTTTTTTTTTTTTGACCAACGTATAGTCGGGCGAATATAAGTTATTTTCAAGAAAAAAATTTTGGAATGAGAAATTTTAAATATCTCAACCTATTTTGCTGCTGTTCATTTTAAAAATCTGGATTCTACAGTATATGTTTTGCTACATGAAAATGAATAAAATGGATTGGGAATGACTGTAAATATTTTCTATACATTTTTTTCCCTTATATAACTATAAGTGAAGAATCAATTGACCCGAATTTTGAAGCGTCTATTTCAAACATAAATCGTGAATACATTAACCACCCAACTATTCTCATGACATTTAACTCGCGATCAAGATAATAAATTAGAAAAGAAACGAACTTAGAGCTTTAAAGTTTAATTGACAACGATTAAGTCCTTTCGTTCACTGTGACTCGTGGCAACCAATGGGGTTGTTTCAAAATAAAATAGGCCCGCCGAAAATGTAATCTAAGAAAATCATCTTTAGATAAAAAGTTTTCATAAAACTTGTTTGATAACTATTCTTCCTTGAAATTGTTTTTATGACATTAATTAATGCTTAAATTTCGTGTTCATTTCCCAATTCTTAGTTTTCTCGGACGTAAAAGGGTCCATGGCATTTTTTTATTTTTACATATTTACTTGAAAGGGGTCGCAATGTGAAAAAGTTCCCGCTTTATTTAATGCTGAATCCTAAATCTAAATACTAAAGATAGTTATTTCTTTATGAGTGAATATGAAGGTTAAAACAGAACAACGAATAAATTTTAACGATCGATTTTGCTGCACCTGAACAATTGGTGATCTTTCCTCTCTTTTAAAAAGTTCCTAATATAATACGAATAAAGAAATGATGCAAACAACATTTAAATCGAGCTAGACTTCATGTCGGAGAGAAATGGGTCTAAATAAAATATTAAAACATACATACATCCCTCGTTTAATTTTTGAACTCAAACGGGATAATGAACCCAGTTAAATTTCAATTCCAAGAAGTAACTCTTTTTTTTTTTCAAGAAGTTCTCTTTCTAAGAAGAGAACCATCCCAGCAGACGGTTTAAGCGGATGCAAAAAAGAAAGGAAAATTACGAGGAACGACAAGAGGAAAGACGTCGAATAACGCTGAAAATACCTTATCGCGAAATAATAGAAAAGTAAATAATTGAGGTCACACATGGGGCACAGTTTTGAGAGGCTGCTGGCAACACAAACAGATGATAACGAAGACGCTCGCTCTTACTGGACGCGTTGTAAACAGCTTTGACCCAGACTTGCGCGTTTCAAAGCTACCCAATGACATATGTCAATAATCAACACATATTTTACAGCCCTCTTCTCTCTTCGGAAGGAGAGATTTATTGAACTTGAATAAACTAAGTAGCAAATAAAAACAACACGGATACTTGAAAGTTTATTGACATTACCCAAGTGTAGTTGGGAGACAAGAAAGCAAAATGCACCCACATAGTTTACTATCTTAAATATTGAAATGAAGAATTAGGTTGCAACAACGAGGAAAGGGGCATAATATAAATTAAAATGCTCAACATAATAGCTAAAACTCTAAAATGCATGAACGAATAGAACATGCTGTTTTATTTAGTTTTATTTATTTGTTACATTTGGCTGAGTTTAATTGATAATATATTTCCTAGCTCGCTCATCGTGTACCATGTTTCTAACAATTATGCAAAAAATAAGCATATCCAAACTTTCAAATTCAGATTTTGGAAATTGATTTGATTCATTTAACAGATATTACGCACATAGAAATTAAGTTCTAAGGAGATATTAATATATAATAAATAATTTTCCCTGCTAGCACACCATGCTTTTAAGTCGAATGATCGATATCAAATATTATCAACGATCAAGAGGAAAGCACAAATAGTTTTACTGAATTTATCTTGCAAATCGTAGAAAGACAAATATTTTGTAATACTAAAATTAAACAGGAAAATCAAATCACATGTATTTGAGTTTGGGATGTTTCTGAATACATCTTCAGAATCCGTTTACCAACTGTTAATTTCTTAAAAACATATAGAGAATACTAGAGTTCCCGCAATATAGTGCTTGGTACATCATTGCCAAGCGTACATCCAGCAGACTTTCATTTTTAATAACAGTAAAAGCACGAATTTGATCAGGACACTGTTTCGATAGTCACTACAAAGAATGCTTTCTACTGTAGTAAAAGTTAGATATAAAGTTAAAGGGATTTAAAGAAATTACTTTTTCATGCTGGCAAAATTATTGATAAGTTCAGTTGAGATAACTTTAAAAAAATATATTAAAAAAGCTTATAATTATTTTAAACAGTGTAAAATTTAGGAATTCCTTTTTCAAGTTGATCGTTTAATAGGTAGATAGTTAAAAGATGCCTAACAAAATCCTTAAAAAAACACATATTAGTTTTGAGAAATAATGTCAAACGCAATCTTAAAAAGATCAGTTTTCGTAAGTTGTGCCGAGGCTACTTCGCTTCCGCCCCCCCCAAAGAAAGAGGTGTTGTTCTCGGAAAGTAATAATACGTATTACATTAATTCATTAAGAGTTACTAGGATTGCCAGTGTATTGGTTGATTTAATAATAAATAATTCAGCATCCAAAAGTTTTTTCCTACTTTGCTCGAGTGACAGAGCGCTCGAAGATTACTATAGAATAAATATTATTACAAACAATGAGATCATTAATTAAATATCAGCAACAATGGCTGCAATATTCGTTTACTGAAAGCGGAAAGAGGGGAAAAAAAGAGAGAAAAAAAGTACTTTTAAGTAGAGTTAAAAAGAGTACTTTTGTTAATGATAAAATCTACCCAACACAAAGAGAAAAAAAAGTTAATTCCATCAAAAATCTTCGCGAGATCCCCACCTCCTTATAACAAAACGAAAACGAGATCAGAAAAAAAAATTCTTCTACCAACACCATATTTAATAGCTTTCACACCAAGGCAGCTTCGTCGGAAGCTGATCAAAACAAACGCACCGCACCACGTGATAAAGGCATTTAAATCACCGCACATCACCTGTTGATTTTTCTCCCTCCACTATCTCTACCCCTTCATTTCAACACCTCGCAGTCTGGAAAGTTTTCGACCATGAGCAGCAGTTCCAAATTCATTCAAAAGATGGCGCTGCGAGATTTTAAAGATGTCTTTTTGTTTTGTTATTATTCTACGCAAATTGCGTCATCCAATCGGGAATGTTCGACAGCGCGCGAGTGTCGAATTACTCCGAAAAGAAGAGTAGAGGAAGGCGGGGAGAAGGAAAAAAAATCATTCTTTATGAGTCGAATCGTTCTTTATATCCAAATAGGGTGCGCCCCCGATGAAAGAAAATAATCGAAAAAAAAATTCTTTCTCCCCCCCCCCCCCGTCTGTTGATGGGACTGTACATGTACAGAGAAGAGGGGAGAAAGCCAGCTACCAGAGAAATACTTGAGGACAGGTCAACTGCGTTGCAGTTTGTTTATTCTTCACAAAATGCTACACTGGAGTGTTCCGAGTTTCCAAAAAAACTCCATCAACACCTCTTCAGTTGCAGAAAAATCAATGTTTAAACTAAAGTGACAAGGGTTTTTGAACTTAAATGCGGGATGCTAGCTGAAGAGTGGGAGGCAAATATAGGATGTGCAGTTGGATAAAACATCCTCTCCATCACAAAAAGAAAGAAAAATTTCAATAAACGAAATAATAAATTATTTGAAAACATGCAAAATGAAAACAAAAACAGGAACATAAGCAAAATATTTTACTATTACCTTTTCTTCAAATTGATCCATTCACAATGCTTATATTACGGAGACTATAACCTAAATGTAGTTAACAGTTGGGAAGGAGAATTCTTTAGTGGTTAAAAATTTTAAAATGAAAAATAGCGAATATTTTCATAGTTTATATATATATATATATATATATATATTACTTATAAGTAAAAAATGGAACATTTTTTTCAAGTCAGGACAGAGAATCGAAAAATAGTAGCAAATTTGAAACCTGAACACGAAATAAGAGATGAGAAAGAAGATTCTTCAGAAAGTAATTTTTTATAAACTTAAATTTATTAAGTTTTTAAAAATATTATAATATGAATTATAAAGCAAATATCAGAATAATCCAGGACATTTAATCTAAATTTGGGACATATTTCCAACTCAGGACAAGGAATAAAAAGTGGTACTGTTTCATGTATTCTGGTATGTTGGTCACTTTAGTCTAATCCTAAAACATCTTGCAATAATTTTTTACGCCATTCCAACATTTTTTTTTTTTTTTTTTTTGTCAAAATTTAGCACTGACTAAAAATGAGCTGCAAGATACATGAAAAAATAACCAAACCTACATTTTTTAAAAGCGTCGTAAGTTAAGGGTTACACTTAGGGTTCCCATAGGTCCGGATTGCAAGCTCACGTCCGGATTTATGCCAGTCAATGCGGCGAGAGAGAAATTTGGTTATGATCAAGAAAATCTAATGTATTCGAAAAAGCTGACGTCATTCCGCCAATGAAAGAAAATTCATTGTTTTACACTGTTACATCCACTGTTGATCAGAAAGTGGATGAGCCTCCTTATCCAGGCCCCAGTTCAAATTGTTAATAATTAGTTTTTTTAATTCTGCTTTTCATTAATACAATTTTGAATTACCAAACATTAATAAAAATTGAATCCTCTTTGCATTCTGACGTTTTAATTTTTTTTTTTTTTTTACTTCCTCAAACTCTGTGCTAGTGTTATGAAAGAGGGTCGTTGGCTCGCAGCTCTAAGAATTTGATACCATACTTGGCTGTCCAAAGACCCTCCACCCATTCAGGCGTTTTCAACCAAAAAAGTTTGGTAACCCTAGTTAGACTGTAAAAAAAGGGGAGTATGAAAAAAAAATGAAGAATGGCGATTCCTCCATCCATGGCTCCATGCTACTAATAACAAACACACGAAATTCAAAAACATTTATTCGACAAAGAATAGCACTTTTTTTAAGAAACTATAACGCTACATGCTATTGGCTCAAAATCGAAAAATGTTTTCGGTGTTTGCTCAAAATGAATGTTTACAATAATTATGTATAAATACCCTCTAACTATTTCAAAATAAATTATTTAATGAACGCAAAAGCACTTTTTTCTTTCCCTTTTCACATCCGAATGCTTTTTACTTAAACTAAAACATTCGCTTCGATGCACGAAATGCGAACCAGAAAATTAAACTTTTTTTTTTCTTTTCTTGCGTGATGCTTTTTAAATATACCTGTTCTTTATGAAGAATATGCCTAGATATTTAATTAATTAAAAAACATCACGAAAAATTGCGACATAAACTTGCTGTCAAGATCGTGCATTTATTTACATTTTAAACAAAACTAGCGGTTATATTTTCAATGGCATCTTCTCTCGATGGCATATTTCAGTAAATTAGCAGATTTGGAGATCAAATAAAAAGATTTCATTATGCTTTAGGACAACTTGTGTTAATCATAAAACGATCAGGCTTGCTTTGTTTTAAAAATAAAATGTTCCTTGATTGCTCCAATTCTCATTTACAAGTAATTATTTCGCATAATTTTAAAAAATATCTGAAAATAATTGAAAAAAAAGTAGCTTATGAAGAATTCCTCGTTTCAGCTTTTACTATACATAGCACAGGTTCCATACAGTCTCGTTATCTGATTTTCCATTTCAACCAATATTGATTCTGAATTAATTAATTATACATCGACAAAGGTACTTAATAGTTTTCATCATCTTTTTACCCTGAATTACAGATCATCATGAAAAATATTAAGTTCAATACATGGTACAGAGTATTTTGCATTGAAAAAAGTTCTCCGTCCTTTTTTTCTCTATTATCCGACATCATGAATTCCCGTTTATGTCGCATACATGAAACTTTTATAGTATATTAAAACTCGCAGAGTCTCTATTATAGTGAATAACAGAGTAGTTGAATATTGCAATAACTATAAATATTATAAATTTCCGTTATGTGTAGACTCGTGTTATTTAATGTTAGTGGGAACAGTAAAGTAACAAGACATATCTTTTGATCTGGGACAGTTAAGGTTTTTAACTCCTTGTCCCGGCTTGACGCCCGTCCCGCAAGCATCCTCTAATACACGAATATATTTCACGTTGAAATTTAAAAAATTTGGTCACTTGAACTAAACGAGGAGGAAAAAAATTACGGGAAATTACCAAATGAATCAAACAGCACAAGAAAGAAGACCGTAAATATAAGCGCAAGACCACGGAAAAGTGTTAAATGTTGATAATAATGAATTCTGATCAGCTATCCCCAACATCACAACTTCCTACAAATTTTAGCGAACCTCAGCAAAGAAGGGACGCTTGCGTTCTTCTTAAATAACTTTATTAGCGATCAATTAACTTTTTTTTTAACTTTCCGAACGTTGATCGATGGCAGTGATTAACAAGTCAAACTCGAGGAAACTTCAGATTCCCAGACGAGATTTATTCCCGTCTACTTCCCTTCCCGCAAATTAACAGCAGGTGTTCACCCAGTTTGCTGAAAGATGATTACGGTGTCCGAGCCTGCGAGCATCCCGAGCACTTCTCGTTCAGGCCTCTTTTTGATTTCGGAAGCTCGAAAATTAGGAGTCCTTTTTTTTGGTGGGGAGTGGGATGGTTAAAATAACAGAGCCTGCTAAAAAGTTTGAAAATATATACAAAATACATTTTTCGTTGAATTGATAAAAAGATAATAAACAAATGCACAACGAAAAATAAATTCTCAATTCCACGATCGCAAATAATATTCATATATGATTACAACTTCATTTTAAAAACCCGACATTATTTCGAATAATTCTGTCGTGTAGTGTCTGAAATGTGGCCATCTCCATTTTTGAAAAATACATTTTTTTGAAAGATTATAAATCCATTTGACCCTTTTAATATCTCACCATCATAAATTGCATACTAGAAAACATTGCCTAAATGTTTAGAATGCCATACAGTTCATTTTTTTAAATTTCATTTTGACTAGATACGACAGAAAATCCGCGTTTCTCAAAGCATTTCTTATTTGGAGATGGCCACTTTTGCAGCTACACGTCACAATTGTAGGTTGTCAATGTTATCTGCAAACACACATATTTTAACAAAACGGCAGGATTTACACTAGCTTACTCCGACAAGAAGTTGGACTATTCCACTGATTTTGATATAATCTAAAATTATTACGCTATTTTGATTACATATTTGTTCTACATCAAAATTTGAGACAGAGAGTGAATTTAAAAATATCCTGAAATTCCGGATTTGAGAAGGCAAAAAAAAATCTTAAATTCAGGATAAATTATGAACAAAATCACCCCTGAATATTATATTAAAGACGATTCATTAGAATTTAATAAATGAATTGATGCTAATAGTATCCTGTAATGTTTAAAAATTTCCAATTGATACAAACGCGTTAGATCTCCCTATTAGATAGAGACATCCCCGAAAATGCTTTTTCTAGTTAAACATATTAATTATCAAATTAATTAATTAGTAAAAATACATTTCGAAAGGAGTATGGCAAGTCAAAGAATATGGTATTTTTGTGGCAATTACATAATTAAATATTTAACGGGTTATTAATACCATTACAAAAATTCTTGCTTCCATTAACCTCACAGACAATTGATTTAATTTGATTTCACAATAAATTAATTATTATGAATTCGAATTATTACAAAATATTTGAAAATTTGGTTACAAATGCAATGAAAGAATTAACGACTTTTTCCATTAATTTTCATTTGTTCAAATTCTGGCAATGAAAACAAAATCTATAGCTTATTGAGAACGTTTCCGAGTTCATAGTCTACCAACTGCAGTTTCTAAAAAGAAAAAGCTGAAATTCATTACTTTTTTATGAGACGCATTACGCCACGCTTATTTTAAACCCTACATATATGTGTTTGGTATCATTCTTTTCAGAATTAATGCAATACTTTTAGAATTTCAAAATTTGTTGCGTTTAAAAATTATAAATTAAAATCTAAAATTATATTATTTTGCAAGTCTTCGACGTTTTGATGCAAGGTAAGATGCTGCTTATATTTATTGGTCTTAGTTGAATGATTAATTCAATCATCGTTTTGTTTTCAAACGGATTTATTCATGCGTTTCGACTTCGTATTGAGATGGCCTTTTTTAAACAATGGCCAGATATTTATGCGGATTTAAGTACATCTTTAAATAGAATGGAAGTCGTAGGTACTAATTTCATATCTTTCTCTTTATTCCATAGCTTTTTTATTTCAGCCGGTGGCTGTCGAGGTGGCGAGGCCGCAGGTTCAAACTGACGCGAAGAGGCTGTTTCCAGGTTGGGAGGCGCCGTAAGTGGACAGGAGAGTTTTGCCTTTTCCAGTAAAATATATTTCTTATCATCAATTCTGAAATTGCTATAAGTGAATTAGAAGAATGTAGGATATGTAAACTGTATTAAGTAAGCAACTTCAATTCAATAAAACTCCCAATTAACCTGACATATGATCTCGGTATAAAGATTTCTCTTATGCATTATTCCTGTCATCATTAGATCACTCGTATGTAAGTTTTAAATATAGAAAATGAAACGGAGAATAAAAGCAAACAAAGTTTTCAATCGGTTTACATTACATTTTTGCACCTTGAACTGGAAAAACAAGAGGAATGGATTTTTTCTGAACCTGCCCCCTTCCTCCCCAGTTTTTAATTTTTTTTTTATACTTAAACTAATTAAGCCATAGCGTGAATGCATTCTACTGTGTTTACAATGAAACTTCAGGTATCAATATATTTTAGGTAGATTCCTTATAGAAAGTTACCTATTGCAATGGTTCTCATGACACGACTTTAGGAAAATGTCTTCAGATCTTCACCTATCATGACCCCTAGAACCCAAACCAACCCTTGGTTAAAAAGTTGTGTGTGTGTGTGTACGTGCGTGTGTGTGTAACGCCTTTTCCCATGTCCATGTTTCCCATCTTATCTTCTGCACACGATAACTGGAGTAATTTTGATTCAATTTTAACCAGCTTGGGATATGTTGTAAGGATAGTGAAAATCTCGGTCGAGTTCGTAGATGGGCTATCCAGCTCAAAGGGGATGGAAAAAGTGGGGGGTTGAAATTTGCATTTCTCCATAAACCCTTTACAATTGAAAACAAAAAGAAAATTCAAATTAGGCGAATTATCCCCTTACCATAAAGAACAATTTTTGAATTTAAACTTTTTCGATAGCTGCAATTGCTTATTAGTTATGGGTTGAAAAGGGATTTTCCTTCCCTTTTCCCCCTAACTTAAAGTTTCTTTCAACCTATGCATGTTACCCCTTTGTTGGAAAGCTCTCATCATTTGCAATTTCTTCCACCCGCTTTCATTCTTGCAACTCTAATCCTTCTGAAAGTAGGAGGCGAAATGTTCTTTTCCTCATTATTATTAGTAGAGATGTATAAAACGCTTTGCCTATGTTATCTTGTGAACATGATAGGTAGAGTAATTTTGATTAGATTTTAACCGGCAAGAGATATGTGTTAAGGACGGTGAAAATCTCGGCCGAGATCGTAGATGGGCTATCCAGCTCAAAGGGGGTGGAAATGGTGCGGGGTTGAAAATTTCATTTCCCAATAATTCACTTACGATTGAAGATAGAAAGAAAATTCAAATCAGACGAATTATTGTCTCATCATAACAAACAACTTTTGTACTGAAACTTTTTTGATAGCTACAATTGCTTAGAAGTTATGAGCTAAAAAGCCATTTTCAACCTTATCATAACGAACAACTTTTATATT
>BGPR01000464.1:544707-597650 GCA_013235015.1 Araneus ventricosus
ATTTGATTGTTTCTTGTATATATAAACAACAAAACGTAAAAAAGCAAGTATATTTAAGGTTTGTTGCAAAACTCAATTCGCGACCTTACACAGAAATCAATGACATTGGGAATCGGCATTTGGCATTTTGAGGTTGTATATTTTAATACATATAATACATTTAGCCAAAAGCATCTCAACGACCAAAACTCTATGACACTAAGAAAAAAAGAAAAAAGAAAAAAAAACAGCAAGTCACAAGCAATTATCCCTCCTCGGTATTGGGTGATATTCAAGATTCCCATGGAAAAAGAGAAAAGAGCTATGTCGTTTTAATTTGCTGTGAATTAATATCTTATTTACATAACTGTTTGTTAATATTTATTCCCTCGTTGTTCACTTCCATGTAAAAACATGCTTATCTTTACGACAATTGTAAATGAATTTCGTTTCTTATTTTTATGATAATCGCTGAGTTAGGTGCAGTTCAAGCAAATTTGCCCATGCGTCAAAAATACCACAAGAAGGGTGAAAAACATCTAAAAAGAATTATCATACAAAAAAAAGCACTAAAACATCTTAGAAGCATTACTATGAAAAAAAAGAAAAGAAAAAGATTATCCCATTATATTTAAAACATTTTGAAAGTATGCCCAATAACTTCAAGTTCATTAAAGTCGTTTTAGAGTTTCAAGGCAAATTAAATGTTATTAATGAATAAGTCAGACGAAATATATTTATCACATTCGTGAATATTCATTTTTTTCCCTACTGTATTCTGCTGTTCTTATCTAGGAGATATAAACAAAGAATAGTTGTTGAAATAAAAATTATCGTTATCTATCTATTCTTTTTAAAATATATTTTTTACGAAAAAAAGATTAAACTAACAAAAAATTTTGTAAAGCATATCTATTTTTGTAACAGTTTGGAAAATATAAAATTTAATTATTTTCAAATCAATTTTCCGCGACAAATATTTTTATCCCCATCAAACAACGACTGAAGCAATTCACTAATTTAAATGAGGGCTTTTTAAACAGTGGTTGTGATCCCAAATGGGATCATGCAGAAAAATAGTAGCGTGGCGAAAATTTCACAGCGTTATTATTTTTAAAATTTTTTAATATTTGGGAGCACGAATTGTTAAGTAAATCAATTTGACAGGCAGAATTTCAATAAAATTTATTTTAAATTTAATTTCTTTTTATTTATTATAAACTAAGCTTTTTCAACCTAAGTATCGAATTTTGGGCTCATGAAACATTTTTTTGGATAAAAGTGGGCTGGTGATTTTTCCCCCATCTAAAAAGGGGCAGTAAGTGAAAAAAGTTTTAAAGCTCTGATGAAAATAAAGACCACATCTCTGAACAAAAGAAAAGGAAAAAAGTACATAGAGAGAAGACGTCAATCAAGACAAATGTTCTTGTCTATTATTAATAATAAAAAAAAATGGACAAAAATGTAATTATTTCGTTTTTAAAAATTAATTGCTCTCTACAGAAATTATATACAAGTAACGCTGAATCCAACCACTTAGAAGCATGAGGCAACACTATAAGTTAGTTGAGACTCAAAAGATTTTTTGTTGATAAGATATTGTCCAACATAACACATTAAAATTTAAAAACAAACAGGTTGTTAAAACGCTCCATACCCTATGGGTAAGTGGGTCGGCGTGGGTAATATATAAAAGAAAAAATAAGTTGCACAGATGTAAGCTATGTTAGTTTAGTTAGATGGATTTACTGAAAACTTTTCAGCTCGTCTAGTGAAATTTATTGAAAAGTTGGATAGGATAAATTCTTAATAACGTTCAGAATTTATCCTATCCTATCTATGTTTTTCTCGACAGATTTAAGTCGACGACCAACTCTGACAATGAAGGCAATTCAAAATCTGTAGAGAAATTAGAAACTGAATAGCTTAGCCAAGAAAATGTTTTGAATACTCATGTAAAATTTTCCATAGAAAGAGTATTAACTGTACCATGTGCATGAACGTTGGTGTCAGATCAACGTCATCACAACGACGTTCATTAAGTCTCAAACAAAACATAATCTCCGCCGAAAACATCACTGGAGCAACAAATAGAAGGCATGATAACTCTATATATAAGTCTCAGTATTTCTTATTGAACAAACATATATACCAATGGAGCTTCAAATTATATGTTAAAATATTTGTTTTATAAATATATTCAAATATAATAAAGTGAATAGAATAAATGAATTAACCTTAGCTTATTTATAATAAAAAGATGTGCGACAGAATAGCAGTTTTTGAATCTTTATGGAATCTGTTACTAATATTTAAAATTGTTAAGTTAATGTATTTATTTTATTTATTTAAGCATTCATATTTTTCAAAATGTTCTATAATATTAAAAGTTTAATGCATTATAGTAAAATCTGTGCTACGAAATCCTTAAATAATAACAAGTTTAACCACCTATTTCATATTTTTATCACAAAATAATCAAATCTATGATTAGTGCCGTAACTAGATACAAGGACAAATGTACCACAAAATCAGTCCTAACACGAAGAGAGGATTCTTACGAAAGCAAAAGAAAATTTTAAGCATAGCAGAGATACAAATCTGCAATCTGCCATGAGGTCTAGACATGACTAATGTGACCATACGTTCCGTTTTGTGGCAGCTGTCCCGTTGTCCCCAAGAACAGCTTCGGGACGAACAAATGTCCCATTTTCAGAAAGAGAGCAACCCACGACAACAATTTCAAACAAGAAGGCGCCAAAAATCAAAAAATCCGACGGTAATATCTAATAGTCAGGCGATGACAGAGCATGCGCCAAACGTATCACACATATATAAGTTGGTCAGAAGCCTCCTATTTAAACCGAAAGTCTTTGGATGGAACTGTTGAAACACTTTCACGCCAATAATTTAAATCATATGAACTTTCGTATAATTATTGAATATATTCTATGTCTGCCCGGCATTAATATAACTGTAGAAAGGGTCCTTATTCTTACGAATAAGTTGTGGACGAGCTAGAAAACGCAGTTGCAGGTAGCAGTTTATAAAGTAACGTTAATTACCAAAGTAAATTTCAAGAAATCCTGACAAGAATTTCATTTTTTTTTAAAATCAACACCACGAAATATACTGGAGAAAAAAATGTGTTCTTCAGAAAAATGCAAGAACGCATGAATTATTTACTTTCACGTGTTTATTCCTGTTCTTTTCATTAATATATAAAAACTGAAGAAATATGTGTTTTCTTGAATCCACATAATATTACCTACAAATTAAAAAAATGTCCCGTTTTGAAGGGAAAAATGAAAAATGGCAGGTATCTCTTGCTCTTAACTATTTTCCGCATGATTCATTTTCTATAAAACAAAAATAAACCAGTAACGTACGAATTGAGTGCGGAAATAATAAAATACTCTTAAAGATTTACACGTGCATTTGCATACAATCATTTCCCCCGAAAATAGCATGAAAGAAATAGGAGAGAAGGAACACCTGTGAACTAAAAATGCATTTTAAGGCCGTTTTCTTTTTTAATTACACTGTTCACCTGAGTTACGAAATATTAGTTAATTACAGAACATTTTAAAATTTTACCGACCAAAATTAGTGGAACGACAACTGGTGAAAAACGTAAGGTTGCACACATTTTAAGGTTTAAAATGTTCTTTGTTATAAGAAAATATCAAGGATTTCAGCATTAAGTTGGTTTAATGTCAAAAAGAACAGATTTAGGTCACCAAGCACTGTCACTCCAGATTACTTAAAAATATCTCGTTTTTCTTTAAATCAGTAAACCAAACGAAGAACATTAAAAAAAGGTTCAAAATAAAATGAGACCTCCACACAATTTAACGATGAACGAACAGGTGTACAAAGAAAAATACAATAAAGTGAAAATTATCATTGTCCACTAGAAGTTTATTTCATTTGGTCAATAACAAAAGTTTTGTTTGGTATATCAAAACTTTAGAAATATTGATAATGCAGGTTATAAAACTGCGCGATTTTATAATGAACAAACCCAAATTACAGAAGACATTATTTTTTTCATTTTAAATACTCTTGAAGACATGCTCCAAATTAACAGGAGTAGGGGGAGAAACTTTGTTTTAACAAATTAAAAATTTTCTTTGAAGTCTAAAGCAAAAAATGTAAAACTGCGTATGAATTTTATAGATTTATTTTTTATTGTTTAGCGGCACACAGTCATTGATAACAAAGCCGAAATTTATTATTTGTGTTAAAATGCATAGTTCATCAAGCTATGCAAAATAGTATAGATTTATTTTTAATGTAATGAGAAAAACATTCGATAATATATACATTAAGCAATGCCAAGTATTAAATCAAAATTCAAATAATTTCTTAACATGGAAACGATGACTCTTCCATAAGATGTAATAAAAGCTCACTGATTTTTACTTTCTCTTATATGAAATATACTAACAGAAATTAATCTAAGCTTCAAAAAATTTGAGCGATATTTTGAACTTACAAGCTAGAAGATAAAATATGGTATGCAGTCTTTATACCAAATTTTTTTTCAAATTTTGGATTATTTCCATGAATGGGAAGCCGGTTTGTCTGTCCTTCCTAGTGCATATGAACACGATAATTCAAAAGTACAAGCTAGAAGGACGGGTCATAGTATGTGAATTTGCACCAAAACTGTAGACCACTTTCAAATTTTGAGCCAAATCCAACAAAGCTTAGGTTGTCAATTTTATTCGTCAATTTGCGCGTAAACATGGTAATTCCAAAAAGCAACAAGTTAGATAAATAAAATTTGGGATATGACAGTGTCATCAATATTGTAGATATATATCAAATTCTGGCCTCAATCGGTCAAAAGGAAGACGCCCAAAATTCACACTCGGTTTTTGATGCTGTACTAGGAAGTGCAAAACGCGTCAAATTATGTTAGTATACTAAGTCGAGGGAGATGGTTTAAGATACAATGACGGTCCATTACTTAGATGTAAAAGACATCAACGCCTTTTCAATAAGTAACCGAAAATGCGGACTTAAAACTGCCATTCCAAGATAAAGGTGAATTTTTATTTAATGAATATACTTAATATATAGAATAGCGAAATTAAAGTACATATTTGAACATAAAACAGGTATAAAATCTTCTCGCTATTACAAAACTATATTTCTATTCTACAAAACTGACAAAACCCAAATGTTGATTCAAATAATAGAAATACGCAACAGCAGTATTTCTGAAAGGTGTTTTAACAACAGTAAATAGTGAAATATCAAATGATCACTCTTTAAGTGAAGAGAAAATAGTGCTCTTCACTAAAATCCACTATTCAATAAGTTCTAATCCAAGCGTACAATTTTTATATTTCATGTTACTCATCTACTCAATATATGGTATTAATTGCATCCTTAAAATACAATTGTAATGAAAATAAGATACGTCATCAGACTTCAAACTACATGCACAAAACAGCTGTTAGAGGTATTAAGCTGTTTCTATTACATCACATATTAGCAAATACATTTAGTAGTCATACGTACAGACCATATTAAAAATACAACTCGAAATAAGTCTTTTAATTAACTATTGTACTAAATGAGGAACAGATGCATAAAAACGCAACAAATGTTCGCCCGCTGAACAATTTCCACTCCAAATTTACAACGTCTCCCCTCTACCAAACACTGTTCAAACGCAATTGATGGGCTGATAGACAAAAACTGGAGCTAAATCGATTGAAATTGAAATTTAAGGAAATTGAAATTTCGTATTTACATTGACAGAAGAAATTCGAAAAGAAAGAAAATCTGTAAATAAAATAAATACCAATTTAGCTCATGAAAAATCGAATGATCAAGCAACTGTAGGAACACACAGCAAGCCTATTAATAACTTGATTTGCAAAATAACCCTATCACTCCTAATTACCCCAAACGAACACGATGAGTTGTTCCAGTAATGAATTGATGGCGACATATGCTTCCTTTTCTGATATGAATGAAACCGACATCCGCTCTTCTTCAAAGAACCGTCCGTTTCACAAGTAAACGAATCATTTTCTTGTCCACAGAAAAGATGCACTTCTGACGGAATCACAGATACACTTAATTAATCTGGGATGCAACCTATATTTTTAACTGCAGACTTCAGGCGAATGCTGTCCCCATTTTCAAGAGAACTTGAAAACGAGTCTCGCGAATTTTTTTTAAAGTTCAATTCGAATTTTAAAAAATAACTGCTCTGCAGCAGTGTTAGTAGCTTCCTTTTGCAAAAGTTATTTTAAAACCGAGCTCATTGAAATAAGTCATTCAAATTAAAGCTATTTTATTTCGTAACACAAGCATAAAAAGAAGAAGAAAGTAATTGCGCAGAGCTTTTTAAACTTTTAAATCCATCCACTTGGGATCGTGAAAACTCCATTTGAAGTTGTAAACAAAAATAGTAAAGGAAACCATATTAAGTGAAAACACTTCAATAAAATTTGTTGGATAACCATTTTGAACTGTATTTCTTTCGGGTTCGTGACATAATTTTGCAGAAGAAATTGGAAGTTGCAAGTGAAAAAACGTTTTCAGAAACCATGGTATAAGCAACACATTTCAGAAATATTTCGTAGGAATCTAAGTTGCAATAAATGTTTCTGGTACTTTTTAACATGCCTAACTTCCAGTCAACTGAAATTAGAAAATAATTCACTTAAAAAAATCTTTCGGAACATACAAATGAAAACAGGTTCACACTCAAGAATGTCCCAATTCAAAAGCAAATGACTAAACAAAACTTAAACGCCGCGTTCTTCAAATATTATATTTCAGAACTTCATATTTTACTATGCAAGTAACATTTTCCCAGTAAATCAACACATTTCTAAAAATGATTCTTATTTCATCTAGGTTTGATTCCTTCGGTTTCCATGAAAATCAAACCAGCAATTTTTAGAATGTGTAATCCAATGTGCGCATATTCCTTACGCATGATGGACCAGTATTCATAACAAATTTCTTTAAAATTTATTGTTGGTTTCCTGACGCAATTGTGGATCATTTTAGATCAGTCAGTCAGCTTAGATATGTGAGAAAAAGTTATTACTAATCTCAATTTGCGTATACCATCACGTGAACTACAGACGTAATAGATTCTATTCGGAAATATGAGTACGGCAGCTTCTTAAAGCATAAATAAAATGCATTAAAACCCACATTCACTCCTTTTTGCAACCACTAACGTAAATTTGAAGATTATTTTTCACATTCATATTATAAAACATCAAACAAGCCAATGACACATACTCTACAGATAAGATGAAAGCTTCTATAAGATTAATTTGATATTATTTTTTCCTGTTGCAAGCTCAAGAAAAAAATCTTAGTAAAAAAAAATAATAGTGAAGGGATGTTTGGGATCCTGTCAATTTTTCCTCGAGCAATAAAAAGAAAGTCTATTAGAATTTGTAATTAGATATCTTCCTCCGGGTTACAGGCGAGGGTACCTTCACACCCAATTTGCTCCCTGGGTAGGGTGGGGCGCAAACGAATTTTTTTCTTCCTCCCGAACGTCAGAGGAGATCCATCACCGGTCAAGGCCGTCCCTCGGTGGACAGATGAAAGTTTTTCATCCATCCATCTCTTCTTGTTGCATGACGTCAGAGATGAAACAGCCAACGAAGTATCTAATTCACGATGATACGGAACAATCCCGTTCAAGGACTACCTCGCATCGGGATCAAGACGGATCAGCAGAGATTACTTGCTTAATCGAAGAAATTTTCCTTCATGACACTTTAAAAGATTCTTGGTAAGACGGATAATAACAGTCCACATGAGTTAAGCACGTGGTTTGACCTGGTAGTAATTTGTACAAAGATCTTAAATATATTACTTGAAAGTAGTTTTGTCAGAATTTGCCCTAAACTTCGTAAAACAAAGTAAAATCAACTACTGAAACAAACTATTAAAAAAAGCACAATAATAAAACAAAAACTTTAGCTTTTGAAAGTTTGCTATTAACAATCGTGTCTAATTGAAATAATTCGACTTTCGCCAAATATCTTTAAATGGACAATGTATCTTTATCATGCGGGTTGGCATTCGAATTTTTCTACAGAAATAATTTTACAACTTGAGAATAATAATTATTATTCCAGTCGCATTTATACTTATAAACGATACAGCTAAGTCATAAATCACATGGCTGATAGTCAAAGTCTGTCACAATTTTTACCAAATTACTTCAAGAAAAATGTTAGTATTCAGCAATGTCACATTTTATCTCTCTCCTGTAAAAGTTTCAATGATTCTAACTCCAAAACAGAACTGGAAAAAGGAGAAAAAAAATATGAAAACTGCTTTTCTTCTATTATAACTCAAAATTTCATGAAGATACTAGGTAAGAAACGGAACTAAAGCTATTGGTGCAGATAAAACGGTAGATTATATATTAATTAAAAACAATGTTACTCGAAAAATATCCTAAAAGGCAGACAATCATTTCACCAAACAAAAGATATAATTCTAACATCCTTCTGGTGAAATGGAGCTTGATATTTGAGTGTGCATTACATTCATTCAATTCACAACGAAGACAATTTGTAAAAAACGCTTTCACTTGCCAAGGAAAAGAAAATGTTCATAAAAATAACGAACACCAACTAAAAACATTCCGGCAATGCTTATCGCTTTATATTTAAAATGGTCTTTTGACCATCATGACAAAATGATCAAGCATCGGAATACACTATCAACCCAAATCATTACAATAGCATCACATTCATAAGAGAGAAATAGGTCCATTTTCTTAGTACTGCATAAATAAATAAATCCATTGCTTAATGAATGTGTATCAAGCAGATATGGAAATATATACATTTTTGTAAATTGTCACATTTCCATTTTTGCAAATATTTTATATGCTGAAATGAACATTTATAAAATTTAATCTTTACCCAGTAAGAAGGGTTCGATGTTGATTCGTATGATCAGCTTTAAACCTAAGCGAGAAAATTCTTTGTTTTGAACAATGGTCGAAAGACGACACTTGATCCTGCACAAGAACCTGTAAATTTTTGGGCCCTATAAACGAGAGATTGTTTGACAGACAGCGACAGATTTAACGTGCACTAGGCCTAAGCACATACAGAATGTACCTTTGGTGGAAGGAAATCTCGAGTCTCATTTCAACGCAAAATCAAAGAGAACCATCAGTCCGACATAGACTTCTCTCCAAGTAAGTAAGGTTCGTTTATTTCGATCAACATCTCGTTCTGTATCTTAATGAGGACTATTTTGGCAAGGACCTTGCATTTCTGCACCATACTCAAATGACAAGGATGATACCTAAAATAAGTACTTCCACCAAATGTTCACATCACATCAGTGGGAGGACGTTTGACCCACGTCGGATTGACGGCGAGCATTGGGTCCCCATACACGGCAGATCTTCAGTGGAATCAAGAGTCGAACCCACGGTTCTCCGATCGCGAAGCCGGGATTACCAGCAGGCCACCACGGATCCCACAAATAAATAAAGAATGTTACATGAATTTAGACTAAATGCGAGACTAATCTGCTATTGGAAATGTACAAAAGAGAGAAATAAAAGGCAAGTTAGGCTCGTGAAAAAAAAAATTCACTTGAATAAGAATTCCTAGATTCTCGCATCAAAAATGGATTTAAAAAAATATAGCAAGAAGATAACATCTTTAGATAATTCTTATGATATGCATCAGAAACTAATTAATGCCAACAAACATTAAATAATTACATTTATGAATTTTGATTAATACGACATCCTAGTAAGCAAACGGCGTGGAAATTTCGTAGTTCTGCAGATTCAATGAGAGCCTTGCACCTTCACATCAGTAAATTGAATTAAAAATATAGGAAAACTAACAAGAAGAGTTTAATTTTTACTAAAAGGGGCATTTTCTCGTAAAAAGAGTTTTGTTAGAGAATGAAAATGGGACCCTACAAAATTTTTAAAAGGTTTAATTAGTGAAGCGGATGATCCGCGCCGCGATGCCAAATAGAAAGCGTTCTTTAAGGCGAAGTAAAAAAGTAGATGGTACTACTAATTAGGAATTTTACTAATTAAGAGTTCACACAAATAATCGCATTGCGCATAGCACAGCGCGTTTTGGGAAACATTTAGAAATAACTCAGGGAAATTATAAAGTTGTCCAAATTTGCAACGAAGTTAAGAGTCGATGCGTCTTTTCTTAACTGTTGGAAAATGATCGAAAGAGCAGCCCAGAATGGCGCAAGGCCTGTTTTTGGAAGCGCATATAGCAGGATCTTAAGCAGGGATATCCTGGAGAAGTTCGTTGCGAGTCTGAGGTATTTTTCGAAAAGATTTGGCCAAAATATCTTTGTTCTGGTCCAAAAATGGTTTTATTTTTTAATCTTTATGCAAGACCTTTCGTCTGTCATATCCTGGAGCATTTACGATGCGCATTAATTGCTGATTTTAGAAAACAGTTTTTAACTACTGATTTGGAAAACTTTTCCTTAGTCTCATACTGGCTATTGATCCTCAGATGGGGAGCCACAGCGTAATGTTGGTCTGATGATGGATTTATAGAGTACGAGCTTGTGCTTCAACGCTAATTTGCTCTTTCGAGCCACGAGTTGACGCAGACGAATACTCGTCGCTTGGACTGCATTTAAAGCCGCTTTTATTACGGCATCAAAAGTTAATTATGAATGTAGTAACAACCTCATCCTTGCAATTTACAGTTTCACTCTTTCTAAAGAATGCAAATGTTTTTCCCTATAAACTATTTTCTGTTCTAATAAAAATAATTAAAGAAAATCTGGGTTTTAATTTACAAGGAAGCCTATAATTTTTACAAGATTTTATTGGTTAACTTCTGCCAGAACATTACATCAAGCATTATCAATTGTGGCATTTCGATACAATGTTCCTTGTATTTTGCATTTCTGCTCTAGAAAGCTTGCACGTGACTTTCTGCCATCATTCATCTCGTGTTCATTTTACGTATACACACACACACTGTAGCAATATAGATATTTCCTTTGTAATTAACACAGAAACATAATCGGTTAACACACTTCAAACTGGAAAGCCTTCCTCTAAACGATATGCTAGGAAGTATCCAACCACCTCCAAGCTAATTATATTCTCCACTTTTATTTATAAAAAGATGGGCGGGATTTAATAAAAAAGAAGGCGTGGAGTAGTTCAACAACAGTTTATTCACCGAGTTCGGCGAAAAGATGAACGTTTGAAAAAGAAAACGAAAAAGAGACAGAAAGCCTCCCCCGAAACTCAATCTTTCCGATGGAATTTCGATCTCGGTTGAGAACTGAGCGCTTTTTATTCCCGTTTCGGACCGGAAATCCGGGCTTTAGCAACACAGCCTCCCGAGCGCACGCTTCCCAAGCAAAGCGCGTGCGCGAATAACAGACTTGTTTATTGGAAGCCCCAACAGAACTCATTTAACAGTCAGTGCTCTCTCTCTCTCTTGTTCTTTCTTTTTAACTATAAGGTTAATTGACTCACACTCCCTTTATTTTTTATTATTTTATTCACTCACAGAAAACAGTTGCTTTTACTTCGGAAAACAAAGAAAAAAAGACTACTCGTCGCCGCTGTAACTGTGAGGAGCAGCAGCGGCTTGCCAGCTCACAAATAAGAAAAGGGTTGAAAGCGCCTTTTGACTTTTATTAGTACAAAAATTTTACTATTCAATGCTAGATATTGATATAAGAAAATATTATCTGAATAACGTATTCATAAAAAAAGAAAGTTTTGCCTTTTCTCCAATATTAAAGTAAAATGGCAATAGCGAGGTCTAAAACGGTGAAGCTGTTCAAAATATCGGAGTTGAATTTTTTAATGATTATATCACTAAGAAAAAAAAAGGGGGGGGGGATATTTTGGTTTTTCTTTACTCAGAAATAAAGGCAGATACTTTTTAGTCACAAACCTTACTGTACGATTGAATTTGGATCAAAAGGAAGAGAAAAGAGGAAATGTACAAGTCAGCAAATTCATCGAATGTTTAAGCGGATGCTTATTTTTCTCTGAACGAATTCCCACAAATTGAAATTTGTAATCAATTTTCACGGCCACAAGTGGAGCACAGTTACACGTAAGCGACTATTTATCAAGAAATAAGGTTAACTTGATGTGTAAATTAGTTTGCCTGATCGAAAGATATCACAAGAAATGAAAAACAGTTCAAAGGTTAAAGTCACTTCAAGGTGAATACATTCTGTACGATCTTGTATTTCATGCTTTTGAAATTTTTTTTAAAGATGTCGCCTTCGAAAAATAAAATTTACACAGTTTTTCTAAAAAAATATTGAAATTATCGCAAGATAAAATATTTTTAACAAAAATTTCATACTTCAAGATCAAAATTAAGAAATGAATTAATTTCAAAAACACCAAATGAAAAGCACTCAAATAAAAAAGGAACTAAAATATATCGTTTGATCACGACAACAAGCCCTTACGGAGCGATTAATTAAACTAAAAGCAAACAATTAAACACATTCATATAGAAAAGAAAAAAAAATAAACCTGCAAATAACAAACTCTAAATTACATTTTAAAAACTTCCTTGGAATTCAAAAGTTACAACAGTTCATATTCAGTTTTAATTTTAAAGGAGAAAACATATAAAATCCCTTAAGAAGACAAAACTCTTGGCTGAATACATATAACTTTTTAGTAATTAATCATGAAGAATAAAAGATATTTCTGGCTATCATTAACATTAAAATGGCAAAAAAAAAAAAAAAACCCGAGCATCTTGCAAAATCGTGTAATGAATTTTCACAATTATCTGATTTTTCACAGTTATTGATTTCGGCGAACCAATTCAAAAATTCCAGCAGAATTGCAATTCTAAATTGTCGTCTTCACAATAATTGAAAATTTAGTAATGGTTTGAATCGAATACGCAGATTGTTCAAAAATAAAAATAAGATTAATCCTAAAGCATTTTTCAACTCAAAATCGAAAAGTAAAGAACTTTCTGTCCTTCAAATGATGTAGTCTAAAACAGGTCTTCTTAAACTATTTCCACTCGTCACTACTTTTTCTGGCGGAAAAAATTTTCGTAATCTCATTTCATGCAAGAAAAATTTTGCCGCAACTCAAAAGTAAAAAACTAAATCAAAAATTCAATTAAAAATAATTATTTAGCAAATCTTAGAGAATCATTTTAAAATAAATATGATTTTCTTAACTATTTTTCATTACAAATGTTAAAGAATTCAAAGAAAAAGATTTGACATTTTCCGTGAGCCACATTTTTAGTAGCCCTGGTCTAAGTAAATTAATGATGAAAAATGAACAAATTTGATCTCACGATATATTACTAGCCTTTCCATACGATTCTATCTCTAAATAATAATTGCTCATAGATATTTCAGTGCTTTCGAAATATCTTTGAGCAAGTTATATTCCCAGGATTAATTAAGCGCAAATTTAGAATAAAAATACACACAACGATGTACAGTGTACAATTTCATTCGTTTCACATCTTGCTTATACAAAATTAATCTGACCCCGATGTAGCATAATGAACAGATTGTATCCATATCAAATAATTAACAAATAGTTACATCAAACTATCAACGACGTTTTCAATCCATGATGCATTTTTACTTTCTTGTATACGAGGCATACAAAGATAAAGTATTGTAATCGTTAAAAAATTCGAACTCGAGATTTTGACGAATCTCCACATTTTTAGACCTCCCTGAGTCCGAAAAACACAATTTTGGAATTATGTCTGTGTGTTTGTCTGTCTGTGGACACGATAACGCGAAAACCATTAGAACAACGGGGATGAAATTTGGTATGTGATCTTTACACATAATTTGCAGGTTTCTATCAAATTTTGGACAAAATCCGTTCACGGGAAGTCTGTCTGTCGGCGGTCGTGTGAACACTATAACTCAATAACTGGAATAGCTAGATGGATAAAATTTGGTATACAGTTTTTACATCATGAATGTAGGTCCGTATCAAATTCTGAACCAAATCCGTGGAAGGGTTGATGGTCTGTCGAACTGTATAATGCATACTTGTAAAAATTATATCTCCTACACCTTTTGGCTTATATAAATAAAAATTGGTATGACGGTTGCTAACATTAATTATAGATCTGCGCCCAAATTTCGTTTCAATCGGATAAAAAAATGCGTTCAAATTGCATAATTAATTTTTCTAATCCGATTCTTCATACGCATGCGTAATGGTAGCAATCTCTGTGCACGGGGAAGAATTACGTCACTTGGTCCTTGAGCCGGAAAGAGTGGAAGTGTGTGATACATGCGTGTTATTCGGTACGCATCTCTTTGAATTTGATTTTTTACCTAAATATTTTGCTATCACTATAATATACAATGAGAGACCTTCTGATAGTCATTGGATTCTGGTTTACAGCAGGTAGTAGGTTCGAATTCTTTTATCTACGCGGGGGGGAAGTATACAAAGAGAAAGTATTGTAATCGTCAAAAAATTCGAATTCGAGATTTTGACGAATCTCCACGTTTTAGACTTCCCCGAGTCCGAACCAGCGGGAGTGCTCTCACTTAAACTTTCTCGTATACTCCCAAAACATGTAGAGAAAAAATAAGCTAAAAGGCAGTAAAATGAACAACAGTCCCTAACACCGGAGAGAAAAAAAAGCGAAACATCATACCACGAGTTCCGAAGGTCGTGCTTTGACGCGGCAAGGTGGAAGAGTAGAATCAGAAGCCGATGTGATTACGCAATAGGGCTGCGTAAGATTTAAACCAAACAAATTTCCAATTTGAACGCTTTTTTTCTAACGATTGACACAAAAATTGGACACAAATCTACAATTAAGGTTAGAAGGCCACATACAAAATTTCATTTATCTAAGTAATTTTGTTAAGAAGTTATGGCGTTCGAAAGTATGCGATTATACAGACCGACAGACGGTCAACCTTTGACGGATTTGGCCGAAAATTTTATACGGACCTACATTTCTGATGACAAAACTGAGTACCAAATTTTATCCATCTAGCTATTTAAGGTTTTGAGTTATAGAGTTCATATGAACGCGGACTGACTTCTCGAAGACGGATTTCGTTCAAAATTTGATACAAACCTACCAATTATGTGTAAAGATCACATACCAAATTTCATCCCTGTAGCTGTAATAGTTTTCGAGCTATCGTGTTGACAGTCATACACACACACAGAGACAGACAGACATAATTCTAAAATTGTGTTTTTCGGACTCAGGGAGGTCTAAAACGTGGAGATTCGTCAAAAACTCCAGTTCGAAATTTTTGACGATTACAATACTTTTTCTTTGTATACTTCGTATACAAGAATGTAAAAACACAATTTTGGAATTATGTCTGTCTGTGAACACGATAACTCTAAAACTATTAGCGCTAGAGAGATGAAATTTGGTATGTGATCTTTCCACATAATTTTTAGGTTTGTACCAAATTTTGGACAAAATCCGTCCACGGGAAGTCGGTCTGTTTGTCCGTGTTCATGCGAAACGATAACTCAGAAACTTAAAACGCTAGATAGATAAAATTTGGTACACAGTTTTATCGTCAAGAAGGTTGGTCCGAAGCAAATTTTGGGCCAAATCCGTTACAGGGTTGACTGTCAGTCGGTCCGTATAATCGCATACTTTCGTACGCAATAACTTCTTAACAAATTACTTAGACAAATGAAATTTTGTATGTAGTCTTCTTACCTTAATTGTAGATTTGTGTCCAATTTTTGTGTCAATCGGTTGAAAAAAAAGGCGTTCGAATTGCAAATTTGGTTTTTCTTTATCTTACGCAGCCCTATTGCGTAAGCACGCCGGCTTCTGATTCTCTCTCCGCTTTGCTGCGTCAAACACGACCTTTGAAAACTCGTGGTGTGATGTTTCGCGTATTTTTTTCTCCAGTTCGTTAGGTACGCTTGTTCGTTTTACTTTCTTTTAGCTTATTTTTTCTCTACATGTGTTATTGAACATACAAGAAAGTTTAGAGGAGACCACTCCCGCTGGTTTTCCCAACTTTGATATCAGAGGAGAAGATTCCGGCTAACTTTTGAACATTTTTTTTTTTTAAACATTACCTAGCGTTTAGCACAAATATCTTGTTTCTTTTTGACATTATAAGATGGACACATTTTTGAAATACCTTTTACTTTGTGTTTACTTCGATACATTTACTGTCAGACCAAATTTATAAGGAAAGAACAATTCAACGACGTTTAAATTCGTCGAAGTTATCCAATAAAATGAAACAAGAAACTAATTTTTAAAAAAATGAAACTAAAACTTTCGATGTAATAAATGAATAAAGTAAGTTTTCATGTTAAAAAATACACACAGCAGTCGTAACTAAATGTTAAAATTATATAGGGATACCGTAAGCGACAAAAATTAAATTTAATTCCAAACAGAAACATTTCAGAAACGGTACAGATTAAAAAGGAATGTTATTAAAAAGAAATTGAAACCTTAATGGCACTGTTACCTCAGGTGATAAAAATATAATTACATTAACAAAATTTAAAATTTATTTACATTGTACGTTAAAAATTAATTTTAAACAGCGTAACAAATTAAACTGGCCAAGAATCGCAACAAGATCCATCCAAAAGTAGGTTACAATGTTCAATGAAATTTATTTAAAAATGGAGAGAAAAAACTATCTAATTCCTACCAAAGTAGCATAACTGTTTCTTTACGTTAAAGGAAATTATAGCATGTTAGAAGACGCTATCCACATTAAAATGTGGTATTTTAGTGTACTTACATATGTTCAAGAAATGCATTTAACTAATGCCCACCATTTGAAATCTGCGATTGACTATGTATATATCTTTCAAATGCTTGTTTTCTTATTAAAACAGAAAGTACAAGAATTTGTGTCAATACAGAGAACGATGAACTTTTACTCAATCACTGAAAGTAAATGAAGGAAACCTCGTTTTTAAAATTTAAATTACAGCGAAATTCCTCACTAATAAATAATTGCATTGCTATAAAACATTACAACAGCTGCAATATATAATGTTATTCAAACAATTCAAAATATGTGGAGTCCTATTTTTGATAAAAATCAGTATTTATGGCATTCGTTTATAATTTTTTTTATAAGGCAGCGAAATTCACATCGTACCTCACGCCAGATTCTATACTTTAAGGATTTTTAAAGAAATCTAAACAGCAACCACGACTGCTTAAAAGAATGTAACATCTCTACAACAACAATGTATAAGTGATTCCAAAATAATAATGCTCACATCAAATTTGAATTTTGGATAATTTTCTACTTTATTAGTTAGTTACAAATAACCGTAACAACACAGAGATTCATTACAAGATTATGTCATCACTGTATTGATAACAAGATCTCATATTCAACAATGACTCTTGTAAGTATATAGAAATTTACAATTTTTGGAGGGAGTAAAAAAAAAAATCGGAAGTAGAAGAAGGGAATTCACTTAACCCTCTTACATTAAAAGAAGCCATATCGTCCGAAGCCCTACAAGGAACCTTTGAAGAGTTGTGACGTCACAACGCCGACGACCTTCCACCACAACGCAGATATTTTCTATTTTGCAACTCTTTCTGGTCAAGTTACATTCGGCTTCTGCATTACGAAAAAAGGCGACGCCTCTGACCTCAATAGGGGATCAGATGTTCTCAAACCACCAAAAACATGAATCCTGTCAATCTCCAGCAGCTTCTGCAGGACCCATTTTCTCCCAGGAAACGTTTTTTGCGCATTGACAAGCGTTCTTCCAAGTTCTAAGACCACACATCATTTCCATCTAAAAGTATTTAAAACAACATTTTCAATTTTCTTTTATGTATTGTATTTTCTATTGTCTGCTGCTCTATTACCATGGTTTTTTTCTTGCCGATTTATTGGCTACTTTCATCCTACAATGCACATTAACATGGTACAGATTGATCGCTTTTATATGGCTATAAATCAAACATTCATCACAAACGCTACACAAAAACAACATGAATATCTGAATAAAAGGCCATTCCTATACATTTTAGATAAACAAAAATTTGACCACCTGTAAGGCTTTTAAATTATAATAATCTTCAAAAAGAATAAGCAAAGTGCGATGCAACTAAAAATATATAAAACGGCCAATCCACTTAAATAACAGAGAAATTGCAGTAAGATATTTCAAAATTTTTTATCAGAAACAGAATGTTTTGTCAACTGACAAAATACAGAGACTGTTCCGAATATCTTTTTAAGGTTTTTAATAGAATGTCAGCAATCATTTGATTTAAAATAATTTTATTTTTTCAGCGATTATTTGCTCAGACTTTAAATTATCCTCTGATATTACAAAATTTTCGTTAATTACAAAACGGCGTTTCTAAACGAACAATGGATACAAGGCTATATATATATATATATATCGGTATTTCTCTCCTGTTATTCAAAAACGTATTAAGATCCATGAAATAAAACATGTAAAAATTTGCAATCTACTAAAAAAAAAAAATCATCTTTCTCTTAGACATGTGGCCGAATGTAAAGATGATACAGAATTCTGTATGAGAACTAGTTATCTGCTGAAAAATGTTCCAATGTTCGATGAAACTTGGATACATATAAGCGACTATGGTACAATAAAGATATATTTATTACCGAAAAGGAGAAAATTTGAAAACTTGATTCAAAGAATCTTAAGAAACTTTCTGTAAGGGATTTATGGTTATTAGCGGTTTTACATACAACAGAATATTATAAATAATCAGAGATGAAGCAAACATAAAATTCAATTTCTCATATTATAAAAATATTTTATTGCCAATATTTAAGGACGACATACCATCTCTTTGACCCATCAAGCAGTAGTTTATCAAGACAAAGTAATCAACCATAAATCTAAATCCAGTATTAAATTCTTGGAAAAAAATGAAACAAGGAACAGGTATCAATTCAATACCTTTAACCCATATTCCTGCTATATTACAAGATCTATCACCTATGGCAGTGATTCCCAAACTTCTTCTATTTGCGATGCCTTTGCTGAATCCAGGTTTTTCCAAGGCACCCTATGTAAAACTCCAACCAGTACATTTTACAAAATAGTCAAAAAATTTTGCATACATTAAGGAAAAATAAATAAAACAATTTTAGGTCACATAAAAATTTATTGAACGAACTTGAATCAATATAACAATAAGTGCGATGGATGAGCCCGTTAATCACTACACATTTTCTTAAATCGCGGGATGAAACTGGATACAGATACCCAAATTTCCATTTACTACATTGATTTTCGAGCGATACTTTAATTTTATGACAATAAATGCTGACATAGACACTACGTCCTGCTTCCGCACCTAAGACCATGGTGGTCCCTTACCGGTGTAATGGGTAGGCGTAGTCGGATGATCAACACCCACACAAGAATACGCAATCCGACAACTGTATCCAAATTTCAAAAATAAATAAATAAAATTACATAAAAACGGAACAAATATGACAATAATTAATATAAATATTTAACAGACTCTAAAAGAGCAGTCTATAAAAGTTGATATAAATGTGCGATTCTTTAGCAGTCCCTCATTGGAAGCAGAACAACTGCCGATAGCCCAAAACTTCGCACAAATATGAAGTAACAAATGGAATTAAATTCTCCAAGATGAAGTACCTATGAAAATAATATAATCTCTCGCGGCGCCCCTGAGCGCCTCAGCGTACACTTTAGGAACCACTGACATATGGACTTGTGGGCGTTTGGACAACCGAAAAAGAGTAAAGAATAATTGCAGACTTAAAACTGTTAATGGAATATGAAAAACCGTGGAAGAAAAGTGGGAAAATCTACCTACATTTTAATTTTATAAATAACATTAGTATTATGGATACTAAGACGTGTAATGATAGATAAGAAAAGAGCAATCAATAAAACATTAAGAGCCCGTGAATTTTATGTAAAAACTAAATATATGTAATACGTCAAAAAATGTGCGAACAGCCTCTGTATATTTGATGGTGACAATTGTATCTATCAAAATGAATTTCTAAAAAGGATATACTATTACAAAGACTTCACTAAAGCAAAGCATTTAAAAACATTCTTTCTTTCCTCTATTTATGATTGTTACTTTAATTATTTTGTTAGTTCGAATTATTGAAAAATTTTGCACAAGTATAATAATGTTAAAGCCATATATTCTAATTCTGATACCGCAGTAAGCGATTTCATTGAGAAATCGATTCATAACTTAGTAGCTTTCCATTAAAGCATTAAGCAGCTCTCAGATAACTATTTAGACGAATGCAGCCGATTTTTATGATTCAGGATATTCAATTAAATGTTTATCTGACAAAAGGATTTGCAATGAAAAATTAAGATATGAATACTAATGGAAATTTATTTAGTCAATTATTCCCAATTCTCCCTTTTTAGTTCCCTATAGTATTTTCGTAATATTTAAGAATAAACTTTTTCCTAAAGAACCTAACTGTAAACGAGGATGCCAATTTGTAAGTTTATTTTATTAGTATCTGATCTGATGTGCTACAGGAGTCGAAAATATAAATAAATTGATTATCCGAACGAGGTCAAACATCGCCGCATAGTGCAAGACAATATAGAAATTTCACTAAGGAGAAAGGAAAGATGCTTTAACACGGAGCACATAAAATTAACATCGCACTACCAACCAGAACCTTTTGCTTATTTTATAGAAATAATAATTTTGAGGTACTTAAACGCAATTTTTCTCCTTGCAAGCCTGAAACCCCTAGTTCAGAACCCACACACCCCTCAGGCTCAACTCGATGAAGTAAATATTACGGTTCAGGTTCCGCTTGAAGGTGGAGGTCCAGGTCATTGTACCGCTCGCTAGACAGGTAAAAAGAAAATGCTCAGAAATAGCACCCAGAAAAAAAAAAAAAAAAAACCGCCCCGGGCGGGGGGGGGTGAACGATCTACATTAAAATCCACACTTATCCGCCTCTGCCCCCAAGCCTACGATTGACGTCCCTTCAAGCTCAACTCACCTAACCTCCGAACATATCTATTTTAAGTTGTTGCTTCCCTGGTCCACTCCGGCTAGTAAATCCCCCTCGAGAATGAAAGCAAAACTCAGGTAGAAAGAAGAAGGGGGAAAAGATCAACAAGTGTATCAAGGAGAATTCCTGGGGGAGAGCAACTCAACTTTTTATATATATAAAGCATTAGACCCTCCCCTCCCCCCATCTTATCATGCGACCTGGTGGGAATGCTAGCAGAATTGATTCACGTGTCTGCAGAGGCGGACTACAAAGATGTGGGACATAAATCTTAAGAAGCGATTCCCAGAATCCAAAATTATATCAGGGAAAATTGATGGGGAAGAGCAAGAGGGAAAGAGGAACATGATGGACATCAAAACGAGCACTGCATTTCTCGGCTGTCTAACATTTATGTCTTCTTATAAAATGATAAGATGTGACAGTCGACTTTTAATCTCTACATAGTTTTCCTTTTTATTTGTTTATTATCAGAAAAGAGTACATTAAAGACATTTTTAATGGACAAATTTAAATGTGGAAAGTTTCCAAATGACCAAGAATTTTGTAGAGAACAAATACTCTGAAAATCCATGATTTTAAAAAAGCCCCCTGTTTATATATATATGAAAGATCAGACTTTAAAAAGGTGAAAGGCAGTCCATTTTCATCATGGAAGAGACGATATTTGTTTAAATCTTCTTTTATTTAGGCATCAGGCATTATTTCTTCATAAGTAAAGTATTTACTTTGTTTGCAGCTCCATGACCAGAATTTAGAAGTTTACGCCCGAGCGGCGCGTTGTTGTTGAAAGCTTACATGCCGGCGTGAAAAAAGGCAGAAAAGAATGCGCAGAACGCTTAAGTACCCAGAAGAGGGATTTTCCCCTTTAGAACCCGTGAGTTAAGAAAAGAAAGTCGTAGTGCGTTAATTATGTTGAAAGTAGAAGTATTTAAAATGAGGTATCGTTAAGATTATTTAGGAAAGTTAAAAAATTAAAATATCACATATATATATACTAGCTGCTCATTAATTACTTATGCATATTTTTGATGAAGAATTTTAAAACATGCACAACAGACAGATGATTATGATACGAAATCTCTAATATATATAAAAGGCAATGTTTGTGTGCGTGTGTTTGTCTGCGATGTCCAGACGAATCTATCGCACTTACAGCCATCAAATTTGGCACACAGGTAGTCGTAATGGTGACTGAATGCACCTCGAAGCCGAAATTTTAAATTTTAATCTAGAATTTTTTTTATTTAATGTTTTGTGTTGTTTTGGTTGATTTTTCGCACTAATTTCTCAATAGATTGGTTTCGAATAATTGTACGACAAAAATAGATACACCATCGGAAAGAGCACGCGATTTCCGTTCTAATGAAGTTAGTTTTGAATTTCTAACGTAATTTACTGAATTTTGAGAAATTTTTAAAAAATTGTCACTTTCTTCTTATATTTTTAACTGTCAATTTTTATTTACTCGCATCCAACGTTCTAATAAACCTATGATTTTCAGTTTTTTTGTGGTAACAGCAGAAGTATTTATCTCTCATTTAAAACAAGAACGGTTAAAATATCTTTGTCCGTTCGTTTTTAATAATTTTTTTTCTTAAAGGGTTAAAAAAATTCTTTTCGAATGAAGTTCTTTCTCCGGAACGGTGAGTTTCTCCCTGGCTACGGCTAGCGCCATCTGTTGGAATTATTCTCTCCTCACTTTTTAGCATGTTTTGCTAGGAATAATTTGAAATCATTTCGTTGGATGCAAGGGTTTAGTCGTAAATTAAGCAGTGCTGGAAGATTCTGACATGGGTGATAAGTTGGCTTTGAACTTCTAACGTAATTCGCTGAATTATGAGAGAATTTTTTTCGTGATGAACTAAAAGAGTTTCTTTACCATCTGCGTAAAATGTGCCATAGCTTTTCGCGCAAGCTCCAGGGGGTGACGAAGGGGGTACTGTCGTGACCTTCAAACGTCACGGTACTGTGGTTTGAGACTGTATTGCATCAGCATAACTTAGATACACGATTGCTGTATAATAAAGATTTTCACGTTGCAATTTTTTTTTTATTGTTTTGGAATAACGTACTCTATACTGCTTTTCTACATGTCATTATCGCGGGAAAATCAATGTGTATCTTTTGTTTTGATTTTATTTCAAAACTTTTCCGTGTCATTGTGGATGATTTTTTTTTTTTCATGTTTTTGAAGTCCTGATTCCACGGGCAACGCCGTGCGAGTTCTGCTAGTTTAAATATAAGAATAGTCAGTTTCATCGCTGAAATATTAAATAGAATATTCTTAAGGCATTAAACTTACAACACCCATTTCACAAGCAGTTTATTTTTTTTTTTTTACGTTTGGTTTTGGGAAAAAAATCTGAAAAGAGAGGGTATAAAAATTAATTGTATACTTACAAAAAAAAAAAAAAAAAACGGCAAGTATTTTAAGAATGTACTCCTATTTGATACAAATTACGAAACTCTTTTTTTTGTTCCACGACCTTTACAGAGACGGTCGCTGAAAGGAACACAATGAGAATTGTGATATCTACGTTTGCAAAACAGTTGTTAGTTGAGCTACTCAAAAACACACGAACCGTTCGAGAAGAAAAAAAACACAAAAATAACACGCAAGGATGCAAAATAAGTAAGCATTCACCCGAACATTGGCAACGCAGACAGTCTTCCACGGATATCAAAACGAATACCTTAGTAATAACAGCATTAAATCATTTGAATATTATTCTCATTAAATGCTACTGAGAATACTTCGCCCCAGGAAAGAATACATCTCATTAGTTCAAAAAGCATTTACATAAATAACAGATCAAAATGAATTATGATTTAAGAAAAAAAGATTAATAAAAAAAACACGTTAATTTTCTTATTGCGCCTGTAACGTTGATCCTATAAAAACAGCCATGCCCGTTGAGAAGAAAAACACACACAAACATAACTGTTAGTAATGCATCAGGGGAATCTTGATTAATTCCGTATTTATTTCATTTGAGGTTTCTGCACACCTTCACATGCTTCTGGTTCGGAATAACTAATCCAGCTTCAGGAAACTCAAGACAATTATATATAATATAACGAATAAAATAAATAACATATAGTTAAATAAAACCTTTAATCTTTGCTACGAGTTTTAATGATATGTTTATTTTTTTCATTTAAAACACAGAAGCCCTTTGTAAATTCTGGATAGCATGCTTTTTCCTTCGGCTTTAAGAATTTATATTTTTATTTCGATTTAATATGCTGCGAATAGTAAATTAACTCGTATCGTAAAATGAGAATTTTCAGTGGTGTGATCGCAAATTCAGCACTGCCGGAACACTTTAACCTGGGTGACAAAGACTGCGTTGTTTTAAGGAGTTTTTTAGAATTTTTTCTTATATATATATCGGGGGGAAAAAAGCAGAGCCGCCGGAACGGCGTTCCAGCTCCACTATACCCGTGATAATCTGAATATTGAAACTATAATCGAGTCATTTCACTGCCATCACAGTCGCATAACAAATGCAAAGATGTATATCATCTAAAATCCATCAGCACATTGTTTTACGCTGTGTTGCGACTTTGCAACCTTTTGCCACCTTCAAATACGCAACAGATTCCAAAATTAAATTGGCCCGATGCATTTGGCGTGCATCGCATGAGCAGGTAATACTCCACCAGGAATGAAAACTAATACACACTGTATTATATTAGAAAGTTGCAATAGCTCAATTTTTCAAAACTATTCCGAACTCGACTAGAAATACAAATAACCCATTTAGTTACAAAATATGAAGGCTACTGTAGCAACCACTTTTTTCTTGGAGTGTTTGACAAATGGGGTGCTTTGGGTGTATCCGTTTTACCCAAAACATATATTTTAATAAAGATATCTTTTTATAATCATTCAGTCCGATTTGAGCCCTTAACGATATCTAGGCCAGATTTTGAAATTTATACTAGTTTTTTTCCGCATCAGATCTACAAATTTTTAAATTCTTGGCTTTTAAACTTACAGATTCCATGACCTGCAAAATTAAAAATTATTCGGGACAATTTTCAGTATTAGTATCACTACTAACACAGAAAAACAAGGAGTCAAAAATAATTACATCAATAGCATGTGCACAAAAAAAGATTAAAGTGGTGTAAATAGATTACAATAAAAACTACAACAACCGCCCACATCCTGAGTTTCTTCAGTGCAGCAGTTTCACACGAGGAATAATGATATACAACAGAAATAAATAAATAAAAAAACAGCCTTTGACGGAATCCCTTCACGAAAACAGTTCCGTTATCACGTGACTACAAGATCACGCGACTGCAAAACGTGGAACCTGTCTGTCTGTCTGGCGAAGGAATGAAAGAACGCCAACCCCCCACACAATGGCCAGGAAATCTTTCTTTTTTCTTTCCCTTATTTATTTTCTTTCCGAAGAGTAAGTAAGAAAGTGAACAAATGATGTCACAAAAAGAAAGGAAAACTCAGAATCATTTTCCAGTTTTGTTTACAACTAAATGCAACGGGAGACACTGAAAAAATTGACGCAGACGAAAGATATAATCTTTGTAATAGTCGACTGCAAACGTGGTGAAAAACTTTCAAGTTTCTGTCGCAAGTTTTGTTTTAGTACAAGCACAGGCAGGACTCACCACTTCAAAAGTCAAGTGATGGATTTTATTGATATTATAAAGAACGGTCTGGCCTCATATTGCTCTCCAATGGGAACTGAATTTATGTACTGAAAATGCACATAACTGACATTATGACGTTTGTATGCGTAAGTGCCAAACTACAGTTTTCTGCTCGTCCCCTATATTTTTCTATTTACGTCGTATCATCTCAAAATATTAAAGGCCATGTAAAGAAACCGCATTTTAAGTGACAGTTGCAATCATGTGTTAAAGATGTGGAATCAGCGTATGGTTGAGTGTCTTCAGAATCGTGCAAATTCAGAAAACGCGTTCAGTAACAAATGGGCACACAACTGAAAGTCAACATTGATTGTATACACAAAGGTATAGGCAAGTAAGGTCAAGGATGAGCGAACTCCAGTTAGTCCAGATTTTCTACTATTCCTTTACAAGAAATTCAACAAAAGAATATGCATGTTTTAAAGTATTTTTTTTTAAAGAAATCTTTCAATGAATTTCTATATCTTATATAGATGACCCCCTAGGAGTAAAATTAATTTTCATATCAAAAACCCTCAGTGTCAGGGGATTTTCTTTCTTTTTCTTCTAGTTTTGAGGTGTTCTCTTGTCTCTGAATACAAATAATTCTTTTTGAGTCCCAAAGTTCTTTTTACAAGAATGCGTAATGGAAGAATACCTTAAAAAATGCAGTAGAGAAATACGATACTAAATTACGGATGCACTTAACAATTTGATAATTCTTGGAAAATTTCATAATTTTTTAAGAACTTCCACGAATTTTGATATCAACGTACCAACTGAAATAAAAGCCGCATTATGATTATTGAGATGAATTGGTTAAATCATGAAAAAACAGAGATAATTTACACTGATGCAGACGAATCTTTATTATCTTTTATGTTTCAAGGGAATTCTTTCATTTAAAAGGAGGAAAGAAATATAGTAACTGATATGCTGTTGTCATAATCTTAAATGGACATCAAAAAATTCCCCTAAATATTTTATTTACTTACTATCATTTTTAAAAATACTACAGAGCAATCATACAATCAGAGTAAGTAATTATTATCTGGAAAAAATTGTCTTAATATATTTGTATCTCATTATTAAGGTCTAAATACTGATGCAATTCAGAAGACAGCTCACAAATTAGGGATTTTTGATAAAAAAGAAATCTGCTATCATCAGCGGATTTCCTGAAGATAAATAAATATATTACCTCAGAGTACGATTTCGATTTCTAGACGTTTGCTCTTTCTGCAACTTTTGATACCCTAATACTTCACTAACACTTGACATCTTATTCAGATCTTACCTTGGAACCATTAAAATGCAATGTGCAATCTGTGTTTTTTAGTACAGTTCCACACTCCCTTTCTGCTGATTAATTGATTGCTCATTTCCCAAGAAAACCTTAAGAGATATACCCTAGCCTATCTAACAAAAATGTTTACTTTTGGATTAAAGACAAAGTTTGGAAATGAAGAATCCGAATAAAATTATCAGAAAAACAGGCTGGCCCAGAATTACAAAACCTCTATTGTTTGACAAACTAAGATACAGGATTCAATCAATATTATTAAGAATTCCTAACAAAAATACTTCTGGATATCTTAAGTAATGAAACAGTGGTTCGAAGAATGTGTGGTTGCCCGTTATCCACCTTTAGCTGATAAAATACCATGCCTGAAATGCACAGCAACTGCAAATCGGAAAGCCAGATAAATGGGCGTTAAGAAATCATGCTGACAAACATAATATTTACCAAATAAACTGACTCTTACGAAATAATTTCATCAAGACGAAAGGTTTTCAAACAACAGCTATCTATCCTACAAACAAATAATACGGGACGCCGTCACTCAGGGAAAATTAATTTTAGCAATTTCTAAAAAGTTACATCAATAGGAAATTACAGACAAAAAAATGGTTTAGTTGTTTGTATTTAATTCTTCTTAAAAAGATCGAGTAACAGATGGGGAAACTATTAGTTTTTTTCCTAAAAATATTACTAACTTAATTACCAATAATCTTAGAGTAGAGAGAGATTTGTTTTTGTGTCAAATTACAATATGAAAGAAAATTTGAACGTTTACTAAGCAGGAAAATGCAATTGTGTATAAATTACTTAAATATATCTCCTACACCAGATAACGCCACTGAAATTTAAAACTGCATGACAATTTGTCAAGTTTGTCTATCTAAAGTTAATATAACGGAAACAAGGCATCCAATAGAACTGATGGTAAATTTGCACTGCTTTGCATACAAAAAAAAAAAAAACCTTACAATATTTTTTCTAAAAGACATAAAAACGCATTTTTTTGTCACATTAAAGGAAAATAATCATCAAAAAGTGAAGCTGGTATTTTTTTATATAAACAGTACTGAATCAAAGTAACAAAAATAAATGCTATATTAAAACCATCTGAAATATGTAGCCAGCATGGAAAACTAATTTATTGATAGCACAATATATATATGAAAAAGTTAAGCGTTAAAATTAAGTCATTTACAAAAATGCCTATCTAGTTCATGAAATAATGCATAAAGTTTACTAAAATTAACAAATTAATAATTACACATATTAACTAGTTAGATTGTAAAAAACACAATTAAAGTCTCTCTTTCATTGCGTGTTTTTTTTTTTTTTTTTCCTCACATTATATAAGGAAATCACTGTTCAATATAATCACGTCAATTTAATATTCTGTATTTAAAAGTAAGAAACGATATCAAATTATCGTAATTCTGAAATTGTTATTTTACGCTTTAACGGTGTGCCAATTTTTATTCTATAAAATAACTAGTTAAACCACAGAACACTAATCTATTTTACGCTTTAATTGACTTCATCCGCAATTTCATGAATTACCCATGATTCCATACTTTGAAAGCAACATACAGATTTTAAAATAGAGAAACTATTGTTCATTGTGGAAATCAATAAGTATAGATTTAACTCGGAACTGATTAAATGGAAGCTTACAGAAACATGAGAAAACAAATTAACACATTTCGACTTTCGACCAGTGTGAGAAATTTCGTGGGAACGAACAACACAATTTCCTATCAACGCCGATAAATTTATTTAGAATTCGATAAATAGTTTAGATGGAAAGAGTGCCGAAAACTGAAGTAAACATCTTATATGAAGCGATAAACAAGTCTACATCTAGATTGAAAAATCAAGGCGCCGTTGTATTTAAATTCCTAGTCTTGAGTCTTTAAGTAAATGTTTTGGAAAGCTGATAACATTAATACACTTATTTACAAGAATAAGAATGTGATAAGTTAGCAAGAAAACCAGCATTTGCATCAGATATATACAAGATAGGAAAGCCGCAAGGCAGTTCTAAATTCAAATTCGGAATCCAGAACTTTCTAGATGCGATAAGATTAATTAAGATCTTTTATCAGATTAGGAAACAAAAACAAATTTTAATTGCAAAACACAAACGAAAGAATTCTAAAATTTTTCATCTTAAAAAAATTACACTGTTAATAAATTTTGTACTTTAGATCGATTTATGACTATGTCACTCTAAAAATACTTCGATTTTCATAAATTTTAACATTATTACCTAAAACAGGGCATCTTAAGCTGTTTGCATTCCCAACTCTCTTTTGGATGGAATAAATATTTGCAATTCCATTTTCATCAAAGAATTTTGCTGAGAACCAAAGTTGAAAAATAAAATGTTAATTAAATAAAACTACCAGATAATTACATAAAAAAATAGCTATTTGAAAAATTATCAAAACAACTATTTATTAACAAAAAGTTCTGACCTAAAGAATAAATCATTAAAAATTTGGTCTCGTAATTTTGTTCGCGCAAATTTTTGGCCGATTTGAAAGTAATTTAAAATTTACAAAATAAATGCTTGCGTGTGAAAGAGATTTATAATTTAAGTTCATATTTTCAGGATTATTTCTGTCACATTAATTTTAATCTGAATGAAACAAAATTGATTGATATTAATTTTAATCTGAATGAAACAAAATTGATTGGAAAAACAACAATAGACAATTTACCACTAAAATACGAGTGCTATACACCCGGAATCAATATTCGTATCGATGATTCATAAAAAATAAAAATGCGCTTCACATTTAAGTACTAAAATGAAAAATACGGATCAGCTGCAAAGTTCACATTTTTTTCCCTTTGTATTGGTAAATAAGAGTATATAATACTATCTTAAATACTCAAAAGTACCGTGTTAAAATATTCAAAAATAATTTTATTTTATATTAACAGATTATGATCAATTCAACTAATTGTCCACATGATACGTTGGGCTTTATGAGCGGTTCCAACTCAAATGGCTACTTGCATGTAAAAGTTGACAACGTGAGCTTCTGTTAAATTTTTTGATTTTAGAAAGCCTAAATTATTAAGAAAGCAATCTTGGTTTAGAATATTTAACTTAACTGTACTCAAGCCCACTTATATTAGTTTGCAACTAATTAAATGTCAGTGACTTATTTTATTTTGTGTACTTGGGAATCGGGTGAAAAAAATTCATTAGTAGGTGGAGTTGTAGATTTTTTTTTTCCAGAGGAAAAGGAGTCGCGGATTATTTTTCCAGGAAAAAAGTCTTTAAAAACCCTGCGGTAATGAATCGCAAAGACATCCGTACACGGTTTTACCTAGTCCAAGTCTGAATGTTATACATTTCCACGAAATTCCATACATAGGCCACTTGCCCAGAGAAAGATAACCGCAAGGGGAAAAAAGTGAGGTGTAGGCACCGAGTTGCTACATTGACTTTGTGTATTAGCCTGTATGCATTCAGAAGTAGCCGTTGGCGTATTCGCCTAGACTACTTAGAGGGATCGCAAGATAGCATAGGACCTGAAAGAGGGGAACAGGGGAAAGCAGGCGACAGCCAAAGAAAAGATGGTTTTTTGACAAATAGAGGGTTGTCTACACAGTTGACCTTCTCAAGGCCAGTGGATCTGAAGGCAATGAGATGATAACTAATGGAATCCCACAGCCGTGGCCTCCCCTAAATTCTTATTTCACTCACCTGTTGAGAAAGAGGCCACTGCATTGAGTTTCGTCCTCGTTATGTATTATACGACTCGTTTTGTAGTTGATGTTCGTGGAGGAAATGAAAAAAACTAAAACAATTTCCGTGTTTCTCTTCTTAAAATGAAATGTCGAAAGACTGTCAGATATCCAGTAAACTAATATCCAATTGATCAACAAAGGCTACAATGATTTTAAAGGACCTAGTTTATCGATCGCGATATCAAGAATTGTTGAAAATATGTAGCACAAGAACACTTTGCGTAATTATAAATTAAGAAGCATAAGATCATATACGAATCACAAAGGGCAATTTGTATATATATATACATATTATTTTCACAATTATTCATATTTTTGAAACCTAGATGAAATTACCATGCCTATTACTTCAGCAAATATGAAATTAGATAAATGATCATAAAGTTTCACAATTCAGCTTAACAAAATAAACAATCACTGTCACCTCGCTAAGTGCCCCGCTGACAATGATCGCAGTTCAGCTCAGGAATAACTGAAGCGGAAATTCTATCGCATTTGTATTCACTTCAAACATGTCTTCTAGCTAAAATCCATTCTCGAAATGCTTTTTTAGCGATACCAAGAAGTAATCGGTAATAAAACGTCAAATATAATATGTAAGAAGGCGATTAAAACTCTATGCAAATGGGGGTCTTTAGGAACCACTTTTGGTAGCTAAGATCTTAAAAAGAACGAGCAACTATACCGGTATCTTATGGGGGTCTTTTTTAATAGTTGCAACAAAATGCATGATCATATTAAGTAATTTTAACTTAAACTTACACTAGAAACACTCGCACTTTCTTTAGATCAAAAAATGCGTACAACTATTTTTACTCCAGCAGTAATATGAATAAACTTTCAAGATAGGCACAGAAAGATGATTTAAACATTGTAATTAAATTTTATCTTTTCCTTGCAGAACATTTTTTGTCCATTTTTTCAATATTAAAAAAAAAGTACGTTACATGGAACATATATTCCTAATTCTCAGTAGTAATCTCTGAAGTTATCTTTGACTTCTCTAGGGAATTTGTAGAGAGGAACACAAACATTTCTCAGAAAGTGTCCCCGTTTAAGCAATAACGACTCCAAATAGAAGTTTCTAATAGCTCCATCGATGAAAGAAAGCGGTGTAAACACACTTGATAATGGCAATAAGACATAACGAGATTATGGTTATCAATTAATTGGAAATGTATTATAATTAATAGAGCCAATCACAGCCGGTTGACAAATATGCCACGCATCCGTTTTGCACTTATTTTATATTTAAAAATGGTAAAAAAAGAGTATTAAATTTCATATCAAACGTTGCGTTTCCGATAGCCTGTCCCTTTACTCCCATTTTTTAAATTTTTTTTAATGTCTTTGAATTTAAATACAAACAAAGCTGCACGAAGAAGCACTATGGCCAGCAAAAATTCAGAACTGAATTTTTACAGCAGAAAATGATATCATGCAATACTAAATATTCACTACTAGCTGTTACGCCCGGCTTTGCTCGGGATTAAAATACTTTCATGTCTAATATTTTTGATATAAGAAACTTTTATATAGAAAATTACAATATCCAAAATTCTTTTATCGTCTGAAATGTTTTTCAACTAAAATGAAAATATCAGTTGAACCAGCCGATTTTTAAAAACCGCCAATAGCTAATTTTCTCCATAAGTTATTAATATTTATTGCATAGGTACTTCAAATTTTGTTCATAAATCTTGCAGTATAAGAAAGATTTTAACGGATGTTTTGGAACAATTATATAGTAATTTTTTCATTGAGAAAAAGCGTTAGAATAAATATGAATTTAAAAAAAATAAAATTGGTCTTCATCCAAAATTCTTCTAATGTGATCTATCAACATTTCTTCTGTATTCTTGGTTCTTCAAAAATAAAAAAAAAGTGATATAAATTGTAAATTTTATACACAATTTAATTTTTTAAAAATTATTAAAATGAGGGCAATGAATTGAACGGAAATGAAAGTTGTGTCGTGAAAAGTTAATTTTTTAAACTTTTATTATGTGTAAAAATAGTTTTTGTGACATAATACATATTTTCGAAAAATATGACAGAAAATACCAAAATCTTGTTTAATTTCCAATTAACTGAAATTTTAATAAGATTTGGGGCTTTTAAAAGTTGAAGGTTGACTCTCTTCTTATATAAGACATATTTATAAAATGAAGCAAAAATTTCAGAAATAAAGGTAAATTAGTTCAAAGTCTAATCGTTGCCTAGCAATGGAGTAACTATAAATTTGCGTTATTTCAAAATCGTAAGCACGTAATTAACAATTATTAAACTTTAAAAAATAATAAAAATTGAAGGAAAAATGTCACAGATATAAAATTGGTATCATTGACAAGGTAAAAGTTTGAACTTTAAAATGGTATAAAAATATTTTTGTCGGACAATTTGAACCGAAGTTACGGCGGAAAAACGGTTTTGGTTAATTTCTAATTAACCGACTGTTTTAATTAACTTTTTGACTCAGAAAAGTTCATAAGTGTCTTCCCCTTGGCTTAAATAATAAGTGTGCAAAATTGGTTGAGAACAGTCATTGGTTTAGAAGGAGATATGGAACATAGCCACAATGTCTTTTATTTATATTAAGATATATAAAACCTACTGCACATGCATAAAAACATAAGCCGAAATCTGTTATGATGTTTAGGAAAAGTTTTATGCCCGCGTTTTCAAATCCTTTATATAATTTTAGTATCATTCTTTTCAGAATGTGATGTTCCTGGAATTTCAAAATGTTTGAATTTTAGTTATTCAGTTTATTCGCACGTGCACTGATACTTCACCCAGTGAATATATTAAATACATTTGTTTGTCCGCAAGTTACCGTGGCTATGGTTTTAAAAAAATCTAATCATTGAATGTTTTGTAATTTCAAAAGGATTGAAATTGCTCAGATCAGTTTCTGAAACTGTCGCCGAAAACATCCATATAACAAAATGAAAGACATTAGTGTAACTCCACGTAATCCGTAAACTTTAAGGTAACTGTTAGAATTTTAGCGTTTTATTGCATTTAAAAAATTATAAACTAAAAATTGCACAGAAGTGGCACTTCATAATTTCATTTCTTATTCTTTATTACAGATTTCCGAGGGAGTCTTAGGGACAGAACCCTCCTATTATCATATAATATCGTAAAATATTCTAAAATATCTTGGTGTTATACAGTAAGAATCGGTATTCCATGCTCAACATATTAAATTAGCAAAACTATGTATCCTTAATGTAGATACATAAAAATCAGTACCTAACGTTCATATTATTCTAGTAAAAAAAAAAAAAAAACGCAATAATTGCATCGAAAATCAACATAAATAAATTAGAACTGGAACACAACAAAACTTAGCTTTGAAATTGCTATGTAAAATTATTTTTAAGCATTACCGCTGATAGCGAAATTCCAAAAAGCGTCCATTATGCATACGATTTTCGTTAATTTAAAACATTGCAGTAGCATAGTTAATGACGTATACGCATATGCCACAGAATCATATTTCTCTCTTTCTCATTCACCGTGCTATTATTAGTATTTAATATTTTTGATTCATTTCGACGTTTGAGAGCATTTGAAACTTGTTCAGCAAGGATTGAGCCGACAAACAATTTCCTAGCTTGTAACATTTTAGTCAACATGTTATTAACTTATTTCTGTTAATTACGTAAATATTTTACCTTTATGCGTAAAAATTATATTTATTTTGTTTACGCTTATATATGTTTTTATTTATTTCTTTGCATACTTCAATAACGAAAGATTTTCATAAGAATTTTGCATCAGTTAACTGCTTCAAAAATATTTTAAAATTCTGAATACTCTTTTAGAATCGCCTACATTTATTGAAGTGAAATAAAAAAAAAAAAAGGTCTTTTTAAAAAAAAAATTTAAAAGGTTTCCCCCCCCCCCTTTTCCTCTGTTCTTTTATATATGTTTGTTTTAAAATGGAAACCAAACGAAATTCCTCGTTTGATGTTGAACTTGCGCAAGCTAAACACATCAACTAATGTATATGAAACTTAATAAACAATATGCCTCATAAAAAACGGGTCAAGATATAAAATGTTGATTCAGTCCAGTCCTTGTTAAACAATACTGTTGTTTAGTAATAGCTAAACGCTCATCTTGAAGTAGGTTAAAAGTTAAAACTAAACAGAAACATCTACCACGTTTTAATTCGTATTGCAATTTTTACGATTTCAAAGCCTGCTTTTCAGAATAGAAACTTTCTTACTCTTTAAAAATTAATCACATGAGATTGATAACATGAGATTATAAAAACAACATATATCAATTGTTAATGAGCATATTTCGAAATTTAAATAAGTTTTAACTATCTCCAATTTAGGTTGGTTCAGTAACAATTTTCCTTACATACCATATTCCCATCCTCTCCTTCTACAATAAGTGATTTTTTTAAAAACACGATGGGAAACGGTTAAAAAGATCAAACGATATTGCAGAACACTAAAAAAAATAATTGTATTAAAGAGTATTATTTCAAAATTTAGAATTTTATCAAGACCTTATTTATTAAATGAAAAAAATTCTAAATTCATTAAAACACTTTATTTAAAGCAATTTACTGAAAAATTGTAAAAAAACGGCTGGTACTACAATCTTTCGCAGAATCGTTTAAACCATTCGTCTTTCAACGTGTAAAACGATTGCAACTAGTGGGCAAACGATTTTCCAGTCGAGATAACCTTCGCGGCTCCCTCGCGTCTCGCCGGGCTCCAATACATTGTAATGGCCGCATTCGACTGAACATAAATCATAAAATATACAGCAAATTGATTATTTTCAAAAAATACGATATATTCTTTTTCAGCAATGAATAAAATTTATATTCTTTGACTGTTATTACACTATTTTTTAACTTCTAACTCCGAAGTCAAATTTCTAAATAGACAATTTGGATACGTTAAAGCTAATCACATTTTCGGAACATTTTATTAATGAGGTATGGTTTGTGGACGTTATAGTCGAGGTTTTGTTAAAATAATTCATCCCAAACATATATTCTAACACGTACAGAGGATTAATATGCTTTAACTCCTATTAAAGTTTGGTCGTAAAATTTTGTACATAGACAAGGTCATGAAGTTTGCAAGTTTTCTTGACAGTTCGTTGCTCTTTCTAATTGTACAATGCAAATACATTTAGAAATTGCAACAAATAAAAATGCTTAATTTTTTGCCACAAAATTTTTTTAATAAGTCAAAATAGATTTTAAAATTAGAGATGCAATTAGCAATCATAATTTAAATTCCCGCAACGCTTTTTAGTTGATTACAGCTGATAGTTTCAACGACATTTTAGATGCGGTTTTGATGATTACTTTACTTAGAAGTAGAAGAACATGTAAAATTAACAGTGGAATTTGTTTTCAAATATATCCTATTTTTACCTTTTAAGAGACCTCAAATTATTTTTCAAAAAATAAATGCCAGAAGAAAAATTGGCGTATTAATGATTTATTTGGATGAAAAGTTCGAACAAATCCACAACTTTTTTCCCCTTCTGATAATAACACAAGTAAAAATATCTAGGCATACTGTCATTAAAAATTAAGATAAAAACATTCGGAATTGAAATTCTTGATAAACTACCTTCATGTACCTAATCATACAAAATTAACTATTATCTAGCATAAAAAAAATTATGAATCAGAATTAGGAAGATTCATCTCTTATTTCTTCTTTTTGAAGATTTAACAAACAAGCCAAGCAAGAATGATATTGTATTCATTTTTTTCGTTCGATATTTTTCTTCCAAATGACTGAAATGATTAATAATTATTTATTTTATACGGTAGCATTTTATTTATTTATTTTTTTCATCTCGAAGTTTTATCCTTTAAAAACAAATTATGCTCCATCGTTCAACCCTCAACAAATTGCTGTTCCTCATGTTTAGTTCAACAAAATATATAAGAATAAAAAAAAGTTTACCACTACTATATAATTCTCGAAGAGAATTGTGCAGAAGTTATTTTGAAAGAAGGGGAGACGGAGGGGGGAGAAGAGAAAAACAAAATGTAGTCTAGCTTATGATTGACCAGATAACGAGCAACATCTGCTTGCCACAAATCACTATTGCGCAATATAGGCAGAATGTTACCGAAGATGAAACAGTTTAAGTTCGAATCTAAATTTTCTAAATTCATGCAAATCATAAAAAGTGTGTTTTAATCAAGAACACAAAATTGCCAGAAAATCATCTATATTAAAAAAATAAGTATCTTTATTCTCTCTTTTAATTCTGAAAAACATAAAAATGAAATGTCATTTATGGATTATTATCCCAAAGGTTTTCCACGTTCACAACTTTTTAACCAAGTGACATCATCAATACCTATCGTACCACTCTATTGCACAAATTTAAGATTAGATAAAGTATTCAGCCTTTAGATACCAGATTTCTTTGAGATTTGCATTTATGACTAGAGGGGGAGATTTTTTCCCTAATAAGTATAGTACAGTCAGTGACAACTCAAGTGGACATCTATAAAGTGTACGAATATGCCAAAATAAATAATTTATGATTATGACCCTCATGTATTTATAAAGTAAAATGATATATATGAACATAATTCCATTTTTAATAGCTATAAATGATATTCTGTGTAATGAATTCTTATATTTAAAAGAAAAATTGCTTAATTCATAATTAATAGGAATTAAATTCCTATAGCCTTCAGCTGCTTAGAAACTATACTGTATCATCTACTGGTGATGCAGTCACTTGTAGCACCATACATCTTATTAACTTGAGTAGTCAGTGACTATAAAAACATTTAGTTTTATAAGGCGTTAAAGTAGTTATATTCCATTTCAGAAATCACTAAGCAAGTAAAATGAATTAAACAGGAATCTGAATGGGAGTGATAGCCTTAAGAAATGTTAACAAACTGTAAGTACTAAAAAATGATCATAAGTAAATTCAACTGGAATATATTCTATCCAATAAATGCCTTCTAAATTAGATTCGTAAGGACCATCATTGGATTTCTTCTTTGTATTATCAAATGATATTCAATAAAAATTAATTCTAGTTAGGAAAAAATTAATCAAACCTTCAGTAGCTAAAATGCCTTTGCATCGAATTAAAATTTAACGAATGAGATTTTTTCAACTACAAATAGTGAAATAAAAGTTGAAAAGAAAAAATACTGTAGTACAGTTTTGAAAATTCCATTATTACTCATTAAAATGTTTTATAATGAGCAAACAGATTTCCATGCTGACAGTTTAAATTATTTTAATTAACGTTACTTTTCATAAGGTTAGCAATAGTATCCTTACAAACAAAAGTGATAAAAACTTTAGCAAATAAGAATTTGAACTTTTTTACGAATAAGAATTCATCTATGTGTATATGTCTATGGTAGAATCTAATCCAATAAAAAATAATAGTCTGTTTTGATGACCGTTAAAGGCATAAATTCCAAAATAATTTGGCCAGAGCTATTTCAGTCCTAAAATTAATAACCATCAAATAATGTTACAAAGGTAAAAGAATTTAATGTACATAATTTGGAGTGGTTATTTAAAACAAATTTAGAACAGAAAAAATTTTAGAATAGTAGTTTTCATACCATGTGAAAAAATTTAAGTGCATGTCTCAAGAAACAGAAAAAAAATTAATTAAACTGAAAAATCTTATTGAATAAAAAATAAAATTGGTATCAATTAAGAGGAAACAAAATGGTATAGAAAAATAATGTCATAAATAAATAAAAAGTTTACAGCTACTGTCAAAACAAATGCAACATAATAATAATAAATGAATAAGGATAATTTTCTACTATGTTATTAAAACAAGAAAGAAAAAAATTGCTGCTAAATTATTTTATTTGATCCCAAGAGCACAAACATAAACAAAAATAATGTTCTACAAAACTGAACTTACACTGATCATAATCAAAACAATTTTCTTTAGAAAAACAAAAAAAAAGTGCATAGGCTTAATTTTTACAGCAACCGATGAATGATTCCCAAAATAAAATGATATCCCACATCCAAGAAATGCAAAATTAATATTAAAATTATAAATAAAACCTAAATATTCTACAATCGATCTGTACATAAACACGGAGCATGCGATTGTGATAAGTGTTCCAAATTATTAACACACATCACATCATCTTTTTAAAAAACAGAGTTCCAATTTTATTTAAGTGAGGCATAAACATTTTTTGCATACATCCTAGGGAGAGAATGATATGCAAAGTAATATGAAAAAAATTGGACAAAAATCCGATTATCATGAAAGGTCCAAACCATGCTGTCCAACCAGATCTTATATTAGTAAAGTAGGTTGCAATACTACATAGGCCAACTTACCTTCTTTTTTCCTTGACAATCGGCGGAATCGCCACTTTTCCACCACACATGGTGAGAAATCACTCTTGTTAATCCAATTAATAGCTGTAAATTATAAAATTCCTGTTTAAGAACACCACAAAACACAAATGTTCACGTGTCTTGGAGCTAAATAGAAAAGACTGTTCTAAACAGCTTTAGTTTACAAAAATGTGAGGCATGACGTCAACTTTCAAAACACGAGCTCGTGGCGCCATCTGATATTACAAATAAACGAAGAATCTTGATAATAATGCACGATAACCATTTCTCTGTTTTCAAAAGATGAACTAAAACTTCCAAAATTACCAGAAAAATATAGAATTCGCATTTAACATAAAGTTTTAAATTACAAAATATTTTTAAATCTTAAATATTCAAGTTTTTATTATTTTTGAACGCATGAAAGTGAGATATTTTACCTAATACTTATTTGCTTACAAGCAAAAATAAAACTAAAATACATTGCATGCTCTATTGCTGATATTTCATAATACATAAAATACAGATGTGAAGTGATCGGGGACGAAAGGGGGTATAGATGCCTCGGGCGTCAATCTTATGGGATGTCCTGGACACAAAACACTAGTGCGTTTGTGTCGCTTTGCAAAGTCAATTATGACGAATATGGGCAAAAACAATACCATGCCCGAGGCGCCATTTACCCTTGCTAAGCCACTATTGATGACTGTTGAACAAAATAAACATATTTTGACACCGACGCCAGCTATCCTTACTTCGCCACTGATAAAATACTTCAAATTCTTAACCTTTTCTTTACAAGACTGTATACTAGGATTTCATTTCCCTCCTAGAACGTATCTGTTTCTTTTTTAAATCAACCTGCAGGCAGTTTTACTACCCTGCCTGTAGTATCGTATCATGTGTGATAACTAAATCTGTTGTGAATGGGGTAAGACACGAAAAGGTAACTCCGCTGGTGGTTACAAAAGGACCATCCCTATGGACGAGTTTTCTGCTTTGTTTACCTACATTAAAAACCTTGTTTGCAAGGCTTTTGGACTTCCGCTTTGAAGATTCCATCGGCATAGCATTACATCGGAATTACGTAGTCATCACATATTAATGTAAATAAACATAACAGAAAACTTGTCCATTCAGTGGCATAGCGACCGGGTGGCAGGAGCTGCCCCGGGCGCCAGTCCTGGGAGGTGCCATGAGGGCAAACACTAGTGCTTTTATGGGGTCTATTCTGGTACCCCCGGTTGGGTTGGGAGTTGGATTGGGTTCCGTTGTTAACGTGCGGAACCCAACCCAACAGGGGGTACCAGAATAGACCCTATGTCGCTTATTAAAGTGAAATTGCGTGACTGGGAGAAAAAATAATGCCTTGCCCAGGGCGCCATTAACCCTTGCTAAACCAATGATGACGACTGGGAGACGAAGAAGACGTATCATGCCCTGTGCGCCAGTTACGCTTGCTACTCCACTGTACCTCGCAGCAAAAAGATATTTACGTCATCTTTAAGATGTCGTTCAATATTGAATTGATGTTGTGCGATATGAATGCCGTACAATATCCTAAAGAAAGCGGATCAATGTTTTAGAGTATCTTGTACTAGTTGGGATGGATGATAGTGGCGTAACAGTAGGGTAATTGGATTGGCAAAATGTCAGCAGACTAGGCTCTTGGAAGCCCCGAATCGAGATGCTACAATTACGTAAGAGAATTAATTGAAAAACGAAATAATAATTAAATATAATGAGTTTAATTTTCTAAAGGCCCCAGCCTAAACACTCGGTGGGGCCTGCTTTCCTTCTCTCATCATCAATTTTCGGTTTTAAGACTATAATTTGATATTTCCCTGATCCGTAATCTAAAGGTTAATGAGATGTTTATATATATATTATATATATCACCTCTTAACTTTTCTGTTGTTACGTATTGAATACTTTTTTGATCTAAAAAATTAGAGAAAAATATTTTCAAACTAATCAATGGTTTCAATTTCAAACAAATATTCTGGCGAGTTTAGTATTGAATAATCAATAATATAGTCAAATTATAATGGTTTTTAAAGGATGTATTTCAAAGAGAATACATGAACACAGCTTTGGTCGTTACTGTGCAAATGGTTTCCAATGCCCAGCCCTTAATTTTTTAAACTTAACTTTTTAAAAAAAGAATAGTATTGTTACATTAGTAATTTTTTTATTTAAATTATTGATAAAAATTAATGTGTCGCACCTCAATGGCTTCCGGGGCATCGATGCCTCCCTTGTGCAAACCATTCTACGTCATTATCATCAATAGTTTACCCAATAAGTTTTATATATCCTAAAAATATATCAACTTTGGGAAAATCACTGCACTTTTTTTAAAGACATATAATTTAATATTTTTCATCAAGCAGAGGATCCTTAAATTTATTGGTTTGATGAAATATATTTAAAATTATAAAAAAAAGCCTTGATGATATCTAGTATCTAAAAGATTGAACTTCAGAAACGAAAAATGCAGCAGTTTATGTTCTCAAAATATAAATATTGTCTACAATCCTTTTACTCTAACTAGTTTTTTATAGTGACAACAATAAAATTTAATAAGAAGAAAACTTTTCATAATCATAGTGCTCATTAAATTTTTCGAATTTTTCCCTCTATCGAAACAATGACTAAATTATAAGATATATGTATATATATTTTAGCAAAATGTGCGAATATTCCTTATCTGTTAGAATATTTTTGGAGTCTTCTTGCACCTCTACTTAGTTAATTTAATTTGGTATTTAGCTGTTTACTGCTAAAAAGCTATGAGAATGTCAAGGTTAAAATATCCTATGAGAAATCAATAGGCAATTATAATTAATTTTTAAAGGCAAGATTAATTTAATGTCAATAGACATAATTTAATGAATTAATTTAAAGTCAACATTACTTCAGTGAATAGATATCTTGTTTCACATTCCATTCGATTTTTCAATTTCGAAAATTCCTGATGAAGAAAACAACAAAAGGTAGAATTTCTTGCCTTTGTAGTAATCTTTGTAGTAGTTAATCTTTCTTTTAAATTTTCATTTACTGAGTGTCTTCATAACTTTTAATAGATATTTCACTGTCTTAAATTTGTTATTTCAAAAGCTATATAAAAACTGTTATATTTAAAATAAGATATTTTAGCAGAATTTAATATCTTCTTATAAACGCCATTTTCAAAGTATACTACTTTTTTCGTAATTCGCCTTTAAATATATCACTGTTAGGAAAGCACACTCTGTTGAATAGAAATAAACTAATAAATTTTATTTCCAGTTGAATAAAATTGAAATTTAAAAAATGAATTTCTGTATATTGCTATTATTGTTTGTTAATTCGGCAATGCTCTTTTTAAAAATTACTCTGAAATGTAGCCAAACATAATAAAAATTACATTTAACTGCATTTGTCTAAAATAATTAATGCAATTCTAAAATTGATTTCATTTTTTCCATTTTATTTTACTCTAAAGTAATTCTTAGCATTTCTCCGAACAATTTTGGCGTGTCTATTTGACAATACATTTTTTGAATAATTGTTCCAATTAGATTTCATTCGGAATTTACATATATCTAAAGAGTAGTAGCAGAATTAAGCTTATAGACAATATCTATGTTCTAAAAGAAGATAGAGGAAATGAATTAAAACTTCCAGAAGTGTTAGAACAATTTTATGAACTTACATAACATATTTAATATTCTTTGAATTTCAGTTATTATTAAATTTTATTAATTGATGTTATGTGTCACTTTTAACATTGCAATATAATTCTACAGTATTTATAGATCATTTTAAAACTTACTGTTTGGCTTTTTCAATACTGGAGACTTGAAAAGAAACTAATGACATTTTTCTTCTTTTTCTTCTGCTAATTCTACGTTACGTACTGTTCTGAAAACCATTTATTCGCAATTAAATATGATATTCATCGGCTGATGCCATAACGGGTAACAAAAAGAGATAAATAATAAATAAATAAATCAGTTATGAAAGAAATTGAAACTGTAAAACAAACACATTTAGAACGCATAGAAACATATCAAAACCTGGCATGATTCCTCGGAAAGATTACTTTTAATATGGATTTCTATAATATATTTAAAAAATAACCTGAAAATATGGACTTTTAACTTTTATTAATTTTATTCGAGATGTGGACGAGTTTTCTGGTTTGTTTACATGCCTGTAATACGTATTTCTGGTGTAATGCTAACTCAATGGATCTTCAAAGCGGAAGTCCAACATATGAGCAGATAAAGTCAAGGTTTTTAATGCAAGTAAACAAACTAGAAAACTGGTGCATATGCAACGAAAAAAAGTTTTTTGTTGAAGTGATTTCTGCAAACGATATTTAAAACCAAAAAATTGTGTTAAAAACGCAGTATTTATTTAGCGGAAATTGAAAATTTTAGAATTTTTGATCTCATATTCTTTATGGGTAGGTATTCCTCTTTATTTCTGATAATATCTAATGACAGAAAAAATAATATTTATGATTTTTAAATAAAATCCTTTTTTTATTCATAACTACGTGTTTTGTGTAAATAGAAACATATGTATGCATTTCAAGGCAGTCTGCGATATAAGGAAATTCAATTATTGCAAGAAAGAATTTTAGAGATGTCATAAAATTGAAATGCAAAGTTAAAAAACAATTCTTCAATACAACAAGTTTACTATAGAATTGTGTATGTAGACAAAATATTTAAGGACAGTAGAATATGTGTATCCTAGACTATTCTGGAAACAGTCAATGTAAAATTTGTAAAAAAAAAATGAGAGAAAGATTTTGAATTCCGTATATCTAGCAATTTTTTATTGATCAGTGTCTATGTTCAACATATTAATGAACTATTTGATATTAGGAAATATTTAAATATTCCTCTACTTAGCAACCCTTGTAAAGTCGATTGATATTATAAACTAGGAGGAATACATTATTAAAATGAATGGCGATTTGGTTCGCATGCAATAACGAATTGTTAATTATTTGGTCAAATTTCTGATATTGTTGTATTACAGCTATATTGTAAATAAACTAGTAACTCATGATGTTATTCTGTAGTATGATTGTTATTTTTATATACAGGGTGATTCGCTACCAGTGCGACAAGCCTGCAGGGGGTGTAGGGGCACAAAGACGAATCGGAATCGCATAGCATTGCAGAATCCGAAATGCCTTCGTCATGCGGTAGAGGGCGTTGAACGGAAGATTGCGTGAACAGCGATCCCGCTAGAAATAAGCATTTGCGAACCGGTTCCCGAGGCAGTAGGATGAGTATTCAAACGTTGAACCTGCCGACATGCACCTCACGTATGGACCTGCGAACTATAACGATACCTCCGAAAGAAAGGTATCGACTGTAACGGACGCACCGCTCTGCGTTTATACGAGGAACGTTTCCCGCGAAGCACATATTCCTCAGTCGTTTCGCCACTAAATGTGGTTCCAGCATGATGGGGCTCTCCCACATTACACCAATGACGTCCGACAACACCTAAACGTTACATTAGGAAAGCATTGGATATGTCGTCGTGATCCGGTTCAGTGGCCTACTAGATTGCCGGACCTATCATACCTAGACTTTTTCTATTGGGGTCAAATGAAGACATTGTTGTACGAGATCCCCGTTGATTCAGTTGAAGACGTCGTCGCTCACATCTCGGTAATTGCTGGGGAGAGGAATCTTCCAGAACGTTAGGAATTCCATGCGGTGTAGCTATGAAGCCTGTGTAACTGTTTCTGGTTCAAATTGCGAGCGCCTTCTGTAACATGTAGCTTTTAACCAATGTAAAATTTGTCATTAAAATAATTTCTGTTACACTAACGAGTTGCTGTTCCTTTTTTTTTTCTTTGCTTCTCTTAACCGTAGCTCGTGTGGAAGGCATTTCGGCCCTTGCAATGCTATGTGATTTCGAATAGTGTTTGTACCCCCTACACCTCCTGCAAGTTTTTCGCACTAGTAGCGAATCGCCCTGTATATTATTATATTACGTTTATTAGTTATTGGTATGCTAGCCTTTTCTGTTTTTGAATTGTTATTTTGTTGTTATATTTCACTATATTATTTTCTTCTATGTATAATTATTTCCCTTACTTTTGCCTTGTTTTATAATTAATGCTAACAATTGTGAATATGAAAGTGCTTTGGTATTTTCAACCAACAGTGATGGGGGGGTTGAATACTGCTACATGGGGGGGGAGTGCTGCCTGGGAAGAAGTTTAGTTAATAGCATACAAAATAGCATCCATTCTTTCTTACTTTCACACACCATTCACACACAAAAACAATCGAATTAAAATAAAAGAGGAGAAATGATTTTACTGTTGGAGTTCAGTCTCTCTCGTTGCTTGCCATGCCATGCCTCAAAGGCGGTGCAAGGGATCTCCGTCAGATTGGTTATTTAGAAAGGTCTTTAAAACCTTGAAATGGAATGTGTCATTTAAAAACTAGATCTGCTAAGCTGACTGTATTTTGAAATACCATGTTTGGTGTTCTCGGTGTCTTTGGTAACTTGCCGATTCGTGTTGTCTTTCATTTACAGATTTTTTTTTGTTGCTTTTGTTGAAAGCTGCGATTCAAACTTTTGCTAAGCTAGCGTTCTTCGGAAAGGTTTGCGGCTGTAATTTCTATGTATACAAGAATGGGACGAATGACGAAATGGATATCCGAGATTGAAGGGAATTTACCCTAATCAATACAGACATCTACACTATATGATCAAAAGTATCCGGACACTTTCGGAGTTACACATTTTTTTGAATTTCTCCAGAAAGGTTCAAGGAACTGCACTTGAACTTCGATCATGTGATGAATAGGTTTGAATTAACATTTTACAGTGAAGATTCGGTCACGATGGCATTTAGAGGACCGAACAGAAACTGATGAAGACGAAAAGGGATTTCAGCTCACCCCGTTTCACAGATGAGGGTTTTTCCAAAAATTGATATTTTTTAAAACTTGAATCTTCGAATAGTAATCATCTAACTATAATTAAAATTACAATAAAAACCCGGTTAACCGAACTAGGGTTATCCGAAATGCCTCTGAAATCGCAAATAAAAAAAACATACTGTACTGCAAGGAAATAATAGCGAAGGCGAGACATTTCTGCAACGATATTCTCACTTTTTTCTTTTAAGCCTTCCCAAGAAGGCCAGAGATTAATTTTAGAATGCTAAAATTAAAATTAATTTTTATTCATATTAATTACGAGATTGTTTACTTGTGCCTGTGGGGCGCATTGCGCCCGACAGAGGGTTAACTTTAAAAAAGAACATGAGTGTAGCTTACAAAGAGAGTTTGAATTCGTTTTACACTCAAAACATTTCAAAATTGCATATTGTAATTAGATACAGAACACGAACAGATGTTCATGGTTAATAGAAAAATCATTATCCAAAACGCTCTCCCCTTTAGTTCGGTTAACCGGGATTGTACTGTATGCATTTTATATATAAGTATGCCTGGGTATTCAGCATATTTAACTTTTATTAAATTCTATAAAGTGATTCGAAAATTCAAGTTTTAAAAAATAATATATGGAAACCCCTCATCATTTTGTTTCTCTTATAGAGAAACAGAAATTCTGCTCACTGCAATGTCGATATATTTCTAAATCTTAATGGTATTCAACTTTTATTTTTATATAAGTTGTCCAATATATCTGTCTGGCTTTGAAGTTGATAAAGAAAAATCACGCTAAGTCTCGCACATGCGCAGTAAAAAATTACTACAAATACTCGTATTTACGTTAATATTCAAAGCATTTAATTCAAATTTTAAAACAACGCCTCTTTTACATATTGTCGAGTATTCTGAAAGTTTTGAATAATTTGGTTGCAAATTTTGCATTTTATAAGCAAAAAACATGCGACAAAATTTGGAATTTTTTTAAGAAAACCTTTACATCTTCTAGAATATTTTTTTTATTTTTACGAAAATGCATGTAAGCAATCAGCATATTCAGCATAACCATAGATGAAACTTGCAAATCATTATCAGCTTTCTGTGAAACGTGGTGAGTAGAAATCCCTTTTAGTCTTCATCAATTTCTGTTCGGTCCCATCAATGCCTTCTGTTTATTCATAGATAATGTCAATAAAGACACAAAAACTCTCATCTTCGGAAATAATTAATAAAAAGCTGAATTTCGTCCCATTGATAGACTCCAACCAGAGGAGCACTTTTACAAAACTCCTCGAAATTCTCCCTGGAGCTATCGGGAATCTAGTATAAAACAGTGAGCTTTTCGCCCACAGGCATCTTAGTCATCACCGTCAGTTCCTGACCAAAAGTCAATAACCCTTGGTCTGTGCATTTAGCCACCCGCCAAGACGCCAAACACAGTTGGCACGTCAACATCCTCTTGACCAAATCTTCAATGTAAAATGTGAGTTTAAGCCAATTCATCACATAGTCGAAACTCAAGTGCAGGTCCTCGAGCCATTCTGGAGAAATTCGAAAAAACATTTAAATACGAAAGTGTCCGGATACTTTTGATCATATTGTGTATATTTAACATATACAAACGGAGAAAGTTCCGAAGATCCTTACTTGAATCACCAAACTCATAATACACCAGAAATTTCTAGAAGCGAACACTAACTAACCACCCAATGAAGCTACTTTTTTGTGCAAACCAGACAGGTGGAAAACCATGATCATCCACTTGCCTGATTGCATAATAATCTCAGCGCCATAAGGGTTTGCCTGTTGATGCGGCAATATCGAACTCTAACATTTTTATTACTTATTTTATATATTTATTTAATTCGTCATTAATATTTTTTTATTCACAATCGTTCTTACAGAGTAATAAAATACAAGAAGGATGTTATAAAAATAACTAATTTACATGGAGCAAGTTTAGGCAGTTGGGAAAAAGAGGCTTTCATGAAAGAAAGTAAACTCTTAAAAGTATATGAATATTTCGAAAATTTTTAATACGCACGTTTCAGATTGCCCTCCTTTAAGGTCAAACAAACAAGTGACTAATATATTTGATAGTTTGCAAATGATAAGTAGTTAGTAGATACTTGGTGGCTCATTAATTAATTAATAGAAACGAATTTTAATAGTTAAGACTTTTTGATTACGTTAGTTAGGATTTGCCTTTTATTCTTGGGTGACCGACAGCCCAGGTACGACTAAGATTTTCCTGAAACAGGTATGTCAGATTTAGTGGCAAATACCTCATTTAAATCAAAACCTATATACTTCATGTTGATCACTTTGGCTTAGTTCGGCTTAATGACACCACATTTCCAATTTTTGCAGATATTGATCGTTTCAATATCCCGAGACTAGCATTTTTGGACGATTTTAATCCGGAAAGGGGTGTCAGGCAATGAGTAAGATGAGCGCATTTCCGGCATTCTTTGTTAGGTCACGCTAAGTAAAATGCAAATATCTCCCCCTCCATTTCTTATTTCACCCTTATTTCGGCGAAAATAACTCCGACCGGTGCATGTGCAAAGGCGCGGAGAGTTTCGGAATCCGAGAACATACAATAAGTAGACTTATTTCGCAAATTAAAAGTGGAGGAAGCCGTTTAGGATACCGATATTTTCGGGTAAGCCATGAACATATGTTACTATTATGTATCTAGTTACAGTATGCAATCTAAAATGTTTTGAGTGTAAAACGAATTCAAAACTCTCTTTGAAGCCACACTTATATTCTTTATTAAAGTTAACCCTACGTAGGGTTCAATATTCGCACTGGCGAGTTCGGACGCAGTGCGCTTGACAGGCACAGGTAAACAATATTGTAATTAATATTGTTAATACCCATTAATTTTTAAATTTTAGCGTTCTGACATTAATCACTGACCTTCTTGGGGAGACTTAAAAGAATAAAGTAGGGATATCGTTGCAAAAAAGTCTCGCCTCCGCGATTATATCCGTGCAATACGTCCAGTACGTCCTTTTTGGATTTGTGATTTCAGCAGAGGCATTTTGGATAACCCGGGTTTCGGTTAACCTGAGTTCGGTTAACCGGGGTTTTACTGTATTTCGAAAATTCAGACGTCCCCAACTTCTCAGAATTTTACCGTTAAAGCGAAATCGCATAGGACCTCGATTATGTGATTTGGAAACATTTTTTTTATTTATAAAAAATATAGGTGAAAACAGAGAAAACTTGTTCATCAAAGATTTAAATTATGCGATTCTTATTTCAAATTTAGTTTTTATGAACAAATTTTCCAGATTTCATTTAATATAAAGCAATTTCTACTAGGTTCATGATGGATTCAATTCATTATCATGTTAAACCCGTAAAATGTACTGCGCCAGTTTAACTTTGAAATTCTTTGCACATCTTTCAAAAAAATACAAGGTAACACGCGGTTAGAATTTAGATTGTATGTGTAGTTACTTTTATCATATGACCGTGGCTCGCCTAAATTATCTCAATTATTCAGAATTATAAATTTTAAAAAAATTTTAAAAATTTTTGTTACATATTGGCGGCGCCGTCGATACGATATGTGTTCAAAATCGAAGTATACCTAAACAGGGGTGGCGCCAGTGGGGTGTCCTGGGGGCCATGACCGCCCTGTCGGGGATGCTGTGACCCCGTCGGGGCAAATTTTTGCGCTCTGTTCACACAACGGGCTATTCATCTAGTAGATAAATAAAGATCTGGCAAAAATTTAAGAGGGTCATCATTACACCCCTCCCCTTGTACAGGAGACCCCGGTTCCCCCTGTCGGGCAGACTTTGACGCCACTCCTGTACCTGAATATGCTTGAAGCGAAATGACTGACCACTCCCTGATGTCAGTTGGTACAAATAAGCCAATAGTACGTTTTGTAATCTATATTTGTAACAAAACTTCTCGATTGCATTATGAAGTGTTACTCTTGTTTTCGAGATGGGGAAAAGTGGCCTTCAAAACAGATACCAACGTAAGTATTATTGCGGCAGATTGTTTACGAAGTTAAAATTCCATTTGCTCATTTCAAAAAACTAGTTCGAATAACAGTATAGTAGAAATTTTCTAAAGAAAAGGTACATGTACACTAAAAATAATCTCTTAGATAAGATGAAGGAAATGAAGAGATAACAATTATTGTAGGGTTTTTTCATTGGAAATGCTAACCTACATATATGAATTATTAATTTGTGTAAAATGATGATTTCTTAATGTCCTCTATTAAATATCATTAACCGAAGTCGTTTTCTTTTTGACACGATATCATCATCCTTTGAACTTTCTTAAGTATTGTTTTGGATTCCCTTCTGTACTTTTTATTGTAAAAAAAAGCTGTTATTTTATATTGCTTCTGTGTCTTCTTCTTTTTTGTATTAAAATATCTTTTTTACCAATATTTGGTATGTTCCAGATGTCATTTCCTACAAATTGCTTCATCAGTTTCTTCTTACACTGGTCATCCTGTAATTTCCAAAATGTAGAAGAGTGTAACCCATGTTCTAGTATACAGTATCATACAATGGTTAGTAGCAAATCTCGTACCGTGTTAGACAGAGACCGTGTAGTAAAAGTGCCATGTTAATCGAGGCATGCTCGCATTTGGAAGGTTTTTTTTTTTTAAAGAAAATATTACATAATGAGAATTGACGCAGTGAAAAAATAATTTGATTAACTGCTTTTTGGCTAATTGATTTTTGAAGGCATTTCGAATTGCAAAATTCAATATATTTTTCTGCATTTTTAATTGAAATTCTAGATCTAGAACAAAACGAGAAAGGAATATAGTTTAAAAACATTCTTTTATTACATTACATTTTTAAGAGTTGTTAAAATTCTAATTTTTAGAAACATTAGAAATCTCAGCTCAGCATTATTTCAGAATTTTTGAATTGAATATGAGTACGGCGCATCACCTAGCAATCAAGAAATTTAAAAATAATCACGCGGTCACTGAAATGTTTTCAATTTTAAAAATTAATTTAAGTCTGAATCTAATTGTAATTAGTAGAATGAAGAAAATGCTCTCATAGCATAGGCTTTGTAACATGCTAAATCTGATCCTTATGCATTTTCGTATGAAAACAAAATTTTAATTCAGTTTTATAGAGAAATGACCTGTGGATGATGCTCCAAGTACCAATTACACAATTTATTTTCCAAAGGTAGCTTTAAAAAAATCATGATTGTTTAATTTTGAGCTTGCTTTTTTTGGAGATCATTTGATATTGGATGTTAAAAAATTACCTTAAATCGGCAGAAGTAGAAGTGGAGAAATATGAAAATAGTTCTAGTGCAATTCATTTTTTCCCTCTTCGCAGAAACATAGGGTTGATACTTCTGGGATAACTGTTTTCAATGAAAACACATTTTTTAATCCAGTTTAAGATACATTTCATAAATACATTTTGCTAAGAGAACATTTCTTTTTTATTTGAAAGAAGAAAAGCAGTTGTATGAGTGATTTTTAAATTATTGTGCTGCTTTATTTGTTGATTAAGGACACTGTTAAAAGCATATATACATTAGGGTGGATCGCTCTTCTACACTGTAAAAAAAATCCCGTAAAATTTACCGTTTTAAACTGGCAGTTGGGTTGGTTGTGCAAAACCGTAAAAGTTACGAAGTAACTCCGTAGGCACAACGGTTTTTTACCATACAGGAACAAGTTTTTCCCGTAAAAGTTACGAAGTAAATCCGTAGTCACAGCGGTTTTTTAACGTATGAAATAAAGTTTTCTCCGTAAAAATTAAGTCATCGACTGAGTTGAGTTGTTTTTCTCCTTCTGTTCGAATTGAAGTGTGCTGATGTGTATTATCAATTAGGAATATTAATTAATCAAGATTTAATTATTAATTTCAATTAGTTTAATTAATATAATTCTTAATTGAACTTACTTGGACGATTTCGATGCAAGATGGTGACAAAACTTCTAACTCCTCCGAGCCGTGGATAGAAACCGCGTTCATAGGAATAAAAGGCAGACGCTCTAACCACTAGACCACCGGAGACTTCATAAAATGAAGTAAAAATAATCTATTTGAGTTTTAAAGTCACTATAGCTCTAGTGGCGCCACCTAGTGGTGTAAAAATCAACTATTGGCAGAACACGTGTTTTAAGGTTAGCTTTCATGAGTGACAACAGGTTACTGCAACATGTGTAAACAATAGCGGAGATGGAACCCTATTAAAAACATGAAATGAATGCAATAAAATTACATTTAAGAAAAGGGAAAGTTATCATACGGAAAGCAATACCGTATGACGAAAAATAGAATTTGAACTGACGGTTTTAAACCGTTTATGGCTGGAGCGGAAAACGGTGAAAAACCGTTTTGTCAACAAAACAGCTTTAAAAAAAGTCCGGGAAAAAAAACGGATATTTTTTACAGTGTATGGAGAAAAAAAAATTATTATTAATCAAAACCTACCTATGCGGAAAAGATGTTCTATGGTATGGAGATTAAGAGAAAAATAAAATAAGAAATTAAATTTTAGGTTAAGAACCGCCGCAAGGGGGTTGAATTTTGGAAAAAAATGGAAAAATACCTAATTTTGATTATAAGATTTTTTTTAAACATTATTATTAAGTAAAACCTACCTATGTGGAAAAGATGTTCTATGGTGTGGAGATTAAGATAAAAATAATAAAAAAAATTTAAATTCAAAATTTAATACTGCCGCAAGGGGGTTGAATTTTCGAAAAAAATGAAAAAATACTGAATTTTGATTATACGATTTAAAAAAAATATTATTATTAATCAAAACCTACTTATGCGGAAAAGCTGTTCTATAGTATGGTGATTAAGAGAAAAATAATAAAACAATTTAAATTCTAAATTTAATACTACCGAAAGGGGGTTGAATTTTCAAAAAAAAAAAAAAATGGAAAAATACTTAATTTTG